>JAGFNQ010001084.1:41423-248883 GCA_024364735.1 Boesenbergia rotunda
ATCCCCGGTCATGTGTTTGGAGCATCCACTATCAACAACCAAGTTGATAGATGCTCCCCCTCAATCATAACCTACACAATTCGAAAAATAGAAGTCTTAGGTACCCAAACCTTGGGACCTAAAGCATCACTAAACATGACTTAGGCACCCATGCCTTGACAACTTTCTTTTGAGTCTTGGGTGTCCTAGATTGTCTCATGTCAGTCCTAGGCATGAGAGACACAAATGAAGGTTCTTTAGGGCGATACCCAATACCGGCCCTATTGTAAACCACTCTTTGGGCATTTAGGATCATATCTAGGGTCTTAGAGCTATTTGAGAATTTCCCAAGAATATTCTTTAGCTTCTCAACTTCACTCTTCATGATTGATTTCCTCTACTACAAGTTATCATGCAAATCATGATTTCCTCAACCTTAGAGGATTTCAAACTTACAATCTCATGTTTCACGATTTAATTTCATTTTCTAGTAATTCAACATGCAAGTCATCAATGTTATCATCCCTAGAAGTTTTCAATTGATCAATTTCTAATTACAATGCTTTAACTTTATTTTTGGATTTCTTAAGCATACTAGTTAAACATGCAATTGCTTTATAACATTTTTCAAGCTCGGGAGAAGTGACCTCTTCATCATCCGAAGATGATGAAGCCGTGTTTGCGGAGCTTGAAGGTTCATCACTGCTCTCCTCTCCAAGAGCCATGAGAGCCACTTGCCTTGTGCTCTTCTCCTCCTTTTCATCATCGGATAAGCTAGAGGATGACTCATCCCAAGAAGCCTTCAAAGCTTTCTTCTTCTTCTTGGATTTTTCTTCTTTTCTTTTGGATTTCTCCTCCTTCTTCTTAAGGTTAGGACATTCATTCTTGAAATGCCCTTTCCTACCACACTCAAAGCAAGATGTATTATTCTTATCAAGTTTGGATTCACTAGTGTTACCTCTACTTTTGAAACGTCGGTCTCTTCGCATCATCCTCCTCACAAAGTTGGCCATTTCGGATGAAGAGGAGCCGCTGCCATCTTCCTCGAAATTGGATTCGGATTCGGAAGAAGATGAAGATGATGAGATCTCCTTCTCCTTCTTCTTCTCCTTCTTCTTCATAGTGGCTCGGTCCCCTGCAACTAAGGCAATCCCCTTCTCCTTGGGGCCTTTGTTAGCCATCTCATGCAATTCCATCTCACAAAATAAGTCATCTAACTTAACAATAGATAAGTCCTTGGATACTTTGTAGGCATCCACCATGGATGACCACAAAACATTCCTTGGAAATGCTTTCAAGACATACCTCACAAGGTCGCGGTTCTCGACCATTTCGTCAATTGAATGGAGTCCATTGAGGACTTCCTTGAACCGGCTATAGAGTTCACTTACCGACTCATTTTCTTTCATGGCGAGATTTTGGAGTTGATTGAGGAACAAGTCCCTCTTGGCAATTCTAGAGTCTCGGGTGCCTTCATGAAGCTCAATGAGTTTGTTCCACAAGTCTTTTGCACTTGTGAAGGGACCAACCTTGATGAGTTGGTCTTTGTTCATGCCACATTGTAGAGTGACAACCGCCTTCGCGTCGACTTCACTTTTTCTTGTTTGTTCGGCAGTCCACCGTGAAGACACGAGTTCTTTGCCTTCGTCATCCTTAGGAGGAATGAATCCCTCCTTCACTGCGAACCAAGTGTGGATATCCATCTTCAAATAGTATTCCATTTTTGATCTCCAATATTGAAAGTCGGCGCCATCAAAGAATGGAGGTCGGGTGGTGGAAAAGCCTTCTCTCAATGCCATCTTGTAGAGAACTCTCGGATGTTAAGCCGTGTACAGAGCCCCTTGCTCTGATACCACTTATTGGTGACGAGATGGCTAGAGAGGGGGGGGTGAATATAGCCAATCGCTTTTCCTTTGAAGAGTTAGCAATTTCTGCACTTGTAGAGGTAAGTAGCACAGCGAAAGTATGGAAAACAGGATGTGCAGAAACTAAAACCGAAAACTAACTAGCAAGATTAGCAAGATCGCTAACAAGGAGATTTTACAAGGATCGGGGATAACTTGCCCCTACTCCTTGGCGTGCCCTTAAGGTGGGCGATCCCATGATCGTCGGCAGATCAAGCCCCGGTTAACATCGGATAGTTCAGCAACCTCCTTCTCGGTGGAGAAACCTCTCCACAGTGTGTTTCAAACAAGTATATAGATTAAGCACAAAGAAACAACAAGAAGGATCTTACTCAAACACTTAGCAAGGACAAAAACACAGCAAGCTTCCCTGAGCTCCACCCAGTGGCGATCTCACGCAAGAACTGTAACACCCCAAAATTTCACCATGAATAATATTGTGAATTCATTATGAAATATTATGTGAATAATATTGTGAATTCATTATGAAATATTATGTGAATAATATTTTGGATTCATGGAAAATATTATGTAAATAATATGAATTCAGGAAAATTTATAGGGAATCTATGCTTGATTTCCCATATAGAATATTATGAAATATCATGAAATTCATGAAATATTATTATGGAAGATCATGAAATATTATCATGAAATATTATGGATTCATGAATATGAAATATTATGGAATTCATGAAATATTATCATGAAATATTATGGATTCATGAATATAAAATATTATGGAATTCATGAATTATTATCATAAAATATTATGGATTCATGAATATGAAATAATAAAAATATTATGAAATAATATTTATGGAATATTATGAAATAATATGAATTCATGAAATATTATTAATATTATGAAATGATATGAATTCATGAAATATTATTAATATTATGAAATATTATGAATATCATGAAATATTATTAGTATTATGAAATGATATGAATTCATGAAATATTATTAATATTATGAAATATTATGAATATCATGAAATGTTATTAGTACTATGAAATAATACAAATTCATGAAATATTATTAGTATTATGAAATAATATGAATTCATGAAATATTATTAATATTATAAAATTTCATGATAGGCTTGGCTTAAAGGGCTTTGATATGGATTAGTGCAAATTGTGATAAAAAAAAGAGGTAGAAGGGAGGAAGCAAAGATTGAACCTTGAACCTCCTCGTTGCACTCTCCATGTCTTAACCACTACACCAAGCATTGTTTCTTGTTGAGAGAATAAGAAACATGCTTGTTAAGCGGGTAATAGGGAAGAGACATGTCTTTTCATGAGAAAAGTATAAATAAGAGAGGGAAGAGGTGTGAGTAACTTCCTCTTCTTCTTCCTTTTCTCTTCCCCACCGAAATTCCTTCTTCTCCTCTCCTCTTTTCCATTTTTTGAAAAGTGCTCCCTAGGGTTCTAACCCTAGGGGATTGGAAGGAAGAAGGCTCTTGCCCTCTATTAGGGCCAAGGAGTCTAGAGAAGAAAGAGTAAGAGGAACCTTCACTTCTCCTTCAACCAAGGGTACCCTAAGGGACTTAAAGAAGTAGAATCTCAAGCGAAAGGATGTAAGTATCCCCTCGCCTGCAGTGTAATGGTTAATGTATGTTTTCTTTGTGTTTTGCTTTTGGAAAAAGGGAGTCTTCCCTTTAGGTGAGTTTCGGCCACCCCCTTAAGGGGAGGCCTTGGCTACTTTTTGATGCATGAGGAGACCCTTGGACTTAGGGTACATATGTATGATGACTTCCATCATGTTGTGATAACAAAAAGTAGGGTTAGCCACCCTACAACTTTCGGCCAAGAGGAGAAAGGTTAGGCTTTTTGGGTTGCTTGCTATCCTATGATGTGTCCATGATTAGTAGTATAGATAAAGTGCTTGTGTAAATGTTTGTGTGAAGATTGGATGTCAAAAACCTAGCCTACCCTACCCTACAATGTTTCGGCCAACCCTAGGTGGATTAGGGTTTAAGGTTGTATGATTTTCCCTATGATATATCCATGCTAAATAGTATAGGCAAGGTGTTTGTGTAAATGCTTGTGTGGATATTTGAAGTCAAAAACCTAGCCTAGCCATCCTACAAGTTTCGGCCAACAATAGTTTAGGGTTAGGGTTGCTTGATTTTATTCCCATGATGCATGCTATATATGATATGTGATGATTGTATGGGATGTACCGTATGAGATATGCTTAGGATTGCTATGATGATATGTATGTACAAGTGGTGTTTAAATGGAATATTGATTTGGAAACTAAATGTCCCTAGCATGTGATATTCGGCCAAGCATGAAATATTAGGTTTATAAAGGTTAAATTATCCTATGTGATATGATTATGTTAGGGAGATGATATGTGAATGCATGTGATGAACAAATGGAATGCTTGATTGGAAAAACTTGGACTTCCCTAGTGATGACTTTCGGCCAACCCTAGATTAGGGTTAGGGTTGCTTGATTTTCTCCCATGGTGCATGCTATAGTATGATATATGATATATATATATGTGATGCTTGTAGGGGATGTTTTGATGTCAAAAACCTAATCTACCCATACCCTAGGACATTCGGCCCAAACCTTAGTTTAGGGCTAAGAATCATTCGATTAAACCATGAAGCATGCTACCACTTCCTATGATATGAATATGATTTATGTGACCAATCTTGTCATATATAAAATATGTTAAGTGGTTGAGTTATGATCCATGTATGAGCATGCCTTATAGCCCATGGGGCACCCTTATGAAATGCATACTTTATACTAGGCTAGTTATCATGATTATGGATGCATACATATGCATAAGAATGAGCCCTGTAGGGCATGAATGAAGAAGGCTTAGGGCCTAAGAGATGCTTCCCTGTAAGTCGGGACTAAGAGCACTCTTCATGATAAGATAAGAGGCATGCCATGCTCATGATATGACAATGATGTGATAGGTTATGATGATATGCTTATGATATGATAAGAATGTGCTATGCAACTCCTAGGTCGACGGACTATGAACGGACCTAGTAAGAAACAAGAATGTGATATGCTTATGATATGATAAAATCCATGTATGCTATTTTACTTTATGAATGGGCTTGTACCGGACCGAAGTATGGGTCCAAGGGATGGGCACCTTAAGAACGCCCCGGTTCTGGACTACCGACTATGATGTCCACGGTTCTGGCACTACCGTAGCTGTTCAACAGGGATGGGCACCTTAAGAACGCCCCGGTTTTGGGACTACCGTAGCTGTCCTTACCCTAGTAGGTCGGGGCTCGCTACCTCGTATCTACCTAGGGATGCGCGCTTATGATGTACGTATGTGGTACAAGCCGGGGACCCCCAATGATGATATGATGATGTTTAAGTATTTAAAAGTATGATTTTAAAAGTTAAGCATCCTTATGTATATGCATTCCATACTTTATGCTGCATGCTTAGAAACTTTAATGTTTAGTATGCTATGATGAACTCATGCTTATGTCTTGTTATGTGTACATGTTGTATGCTTTCGTATGGATTTTGCGAGTAGGACAGGATCTTACTAAGCATTTGTGCTTACTAGTTTATGTGTTGTCTTATGCTGCAGATAAGGGTAAGAGACACTTAAACTAAAGGAAGAGGCAGGAGGGCTGAAGATGTGTGGGGTGGTGGCTCGGGAAATAAAGATCTTCATATCTACAATATTATGCTTATGTTAACATTTCTTTAGTAATGAATGTTACACTTGGATTACTCATATACTTGATTATATTATGAGTTGAACCTATCATGTTATAGGTTAGTTTTGAACAAGCATGCTTAGTACTTTGTTATTAGTACTTTAAGAAAAAAAATTTATACAAATGATAGTACGTGACCCCGCCCCGAGAGTAGATATAAGGGCGGGCGTCACAAGAACCCTCTTCGTGTCTTCCCACTGTTGGACTCCAAGCTTCTTGTTCTCTCCTTCAAGCGCTCAAGTAATAGTCGATTGCTTCTCAACTGCTTGCTTGGAATGATGGAAACCTCAAGAACAGCAAGCTTGATGTGGAGAACTCAAAGCACAGCAACTCAAGCACACAAGCTGAAGGATTGTCGAACTCTGCTTCACCGAAGCTGTCTCTCGTTCCTTTTGTTTCTCCACTAAGCGACAAGTGACCTCATCTCTAGCAGCCTCCAGCTGCCTCACTGCCAACGCCCCAGCTACACTGAACCCTAACTGAACTTCCTGAGCTCCCTCAGCCAAGCTTCAGTCAGCGGCTTCAGTCCTGCAGCTCCAGCCGTTGCAACCTGAGTAGAGAAAGGGACAAACCTGCTCCAAGGAAAGCCCTCTTTGACTTCTCCTTGAGTGTTTGAATCCTCCCCTGTCACCTGAAACTTCATCAGACTGTTAGAGCAGCAAATCATGCAGTAAATCAAATATCAGAGATAAGCAGCAGCGAATCGAATATGGTCAGACGCGATCAGAGCGTCTGACAGTGCATTTTGAATTAAAGTGATCGGTCACCTAACCGATCAGAGAGCCTCCTGATCGGTCACCAGACCGATCAGACTGATTCCAGACCGTTCAGGATTTGTCCTGATCGATCCCCAACGCTCAATCAGAAATCGCAATTTCTTTGAGATTCTCCTAGACCGATCACCAGACCGATCCCAGGTCGTGGATCATTCACCTGACCGATCCACCCTTATATTGGGCGATTTCTGAGTTTCGCAGGCTAGGCCTTCTGATCGGTTAGCTGATCGATCAGGGTGTCACCTGATCGGTCAGCAGTCCGATCAGGTCATCACCAGATCGATCAGGAACCGTCCTGATCGATCTTAGTGAGGAGCCCGCGAAGCTGGATGGTTCACCAGAACGATCTGCAGAGTGATCCTGATCGGTAATCAGACCGATCAGGAGCTGTTCAGCAAGTGAACTCAACCTCACTGCTTGCTCCCTGATCGGTCACTAGACCGATCAGGAGCCAGTCAATGGGTGAAACGCATACTCCCTGATCGGTCACCAGATCGATCAGGAGCAGCACAGTAGGTTCCCAACCTCACTGTGTGCTCCCTGATCGGTCACCCGACCGATCAGTCATCGCTGGATCGGTCACCAGACCGATCCACGAAGGAGCAGCGTGCCAGAATCCCTGATCGATCACCAGACCGATCCAGGGACTTAAACTCAGCCCTCCAAGATAAGTTTCCATCCACCTTAGCCCTCCAAGCTAAGGATTTTCCATCTAACTCTCCAAGTTGGGAATTTGCACCTAACTCTCCAAGTTAGGACTTTTCACCTAGCCCTCCAAGCTAGGACTTTTCACCTAGCCCTCCAAGCTAGGACTTTTCACCCAACCCTTCCGAGTTAGAAACTCATCCAACCTAGCCCTCCAAGCTAGGCACCTGACCCTCCAAGCTAGGACTTTTTCACCTAATTCTCCAGGATGGGAATTTACACCTAACCCTCTAAGTTAGGACTTTTCACCTAGCCCTCCAAGCTAGGACTTTTCACCCAACCCTTCCGAATTAGGACTTTTCCAACACCTAGCCCTCCAAGCTAGGATTTTTCACACCTAACCCTCTAGGTTAGGATTTTTCAACCACCTAGCCCTCCAGGCTAGAATCCTCCATATCATGCCTAATCCTCGATCAGGACTTAATCATAATCATCATCATCATCAACCTAAACTAAAATCGTTGTCAACACCAAAACAACAATCAGGGCCAGACTGCATCAACGCAGTCCTCACCACAGAATTTTTCACTTCAGAACCAGACTTTTCAGGGCTATAACTCTCAGCAAGGTTTCCAAGCCTGTCCACCTTCTTATCAGCCCTATCAACAGCCAACTCAGCCCTCTTATCAGCCCCAACAGCCCTATTTTCAGGGATCCCAACAAGTTCAACAATTTTAGCCTACTACTTCATCCTTTCAAGGACAATCAAGGAACTATGCTAACTAAGGAGGCTATGGGGGCTCATGTGGAGGAAATGCGCAGCAACAACAAATGATGGAGAAGCTACAACAAGTTTTACAACAACAACAAATGTTTCCCACCATACAAAACCTCGAGAGGCAAATGGGTCAATTGGCTAGTGGGATAAATCAAAGTCAAGCTCAAGGATCAAGCCAACTACCTTCCCAAGCTGTTCCCAATCCGAAAGGAAACGTGAGTGCTATTACTTTGAGGAGTGGGAAGGTTACATCATCTCAAAATGGTCCAAGAGCTGAAATTTCTGAAAATAGGGTAGCACCTCCATTTCCAGCTCAAAACAGCTCTGAAACGACTTCAAAATCAGTTGGTTCCACCCCTAGTCCGTTCCCAACTCCTTCCTTATGTAATCCTGCAATTTTGGTGGGAAACGGAGGAGAAATCAGTGCCGAGACTCAATTCATAGCAGCTACACTGCAGGGGGTAGCAGTCAAAAATTCAACCTCTCCACTTTCGGCCAAAAAAGATGAATTGCGGGTTCCCTTACCCTTTCCACAGTGGAAAACGCAAGCCAAAAGACAAGTGGAGGAGGAGAAAGCTAAGGAGTACAATGAACTGGTTAAACTTTTCAGTAAGGTAGAGATCAACGTACCCTTGTTGACTATGATTAAACAGATCCCTAAGTATGCTAAGTTCTTGAAAGATTTGTGTGTTCACAAAAAGAAGCTTAAGGAAAATGAGTTAGTCAGCTTAGGGAAGAATGTCTCAGCACTGATCCACTCCATTCCTCGGAAGTGTGAAGACCCTGGAGTATTTACTGTTTCTTGTGAGATAGGAAGCACCACATTCCATGATGCCATGTTAGATTTAGGAGCTTCCATAAATGTGATGCCCAGGTCAGTCTTCTAGATGCTTGGTATAGGCCCTTTACAGCCTACTGGCGTGGTGATACAGCTAGCAGATAGGAGCCAGACCCACCCAGCTGGTATGATTGAAGATGTTTTAGTGAGGGTAAAGGAGCTAATATTCCCTGCAGATTTTTATATCTTAGATATGGAGGGAGATTATCTTGCACACCGTTCTCCACTTATTTTAGGAATACCATTTCTGAAGACTGCTAGAACCAAGATAGATGTTTATGCTGGTACACTTTCTATGGAGATTGGTGACACGGTTGTTCAGTTTAGCATTTTTGATGCTATGAAGCATCCGAGAGAGGACCACTCCATCATGAGCATGGATATTCTTGAGGAGATGGAGGATACAGAGTTAGAGGCAGAGGGATTTCTACATGATTTTTCTGGAGGAGATATTTATTCAGAGGAGGCTGAGACAGTATTTACTACTGAGACTGAGGATTTTTCAGAAGATATTTTAGATGCATTTCCAGCTATTGAGGATTTTCTAGGTGTAGGGGATTGCACAGAGCCCCAAGGATCACCTATTTCTCTTGAGATTCATAGTGTAGGGGATTGCACAGAGCCCCAAGGATCACTCATAACCACTGAGGAAGGTCAGATTGAACTGAAGCCACTACCAGGCCATTTGAAGTATGCATACCTAGGAGAGGAGCAGACTTTTCCCGTGATTATTGCACAGCATTTAGAGTCAAAACAAGAAGGAAAATTATTCCAAGTCCTGAGGCATTACAAGAAGGCAATTGGGTGGACTCTATCAGATATATCAGGTATTAGCCCAACTATCTGTATGCACAGGATATTTTTGGAAGAAAATGTCAAACCCGTGAGGCAACCACAAAGGAGACTCAATCCACTTATTTTGGACGTCGTAAAAAAAGAGGTGACTCGACTTCTACAGGCAGGTATCATTTACCCTATTTCTGACAGTCAGTGGGTTAGTCCTATTCACGTGGTGGCAGATGAAAGAAATGAACTAGTACGCACCAGAGTTAAGAATTCCTGGAGAGTCTGCATTGATTACAGGAAGCTCAACAAGGTCACAAGGAAAGATCACTTCCCTTTTCCCTTTATTGATCAGATGCTTGAGAGACTGGCAGGGAAGTCGCATTATTGTTTCTTGGATGGATTTTCAGGCTACTTTCAAATTTGCATAGATCTAGAGGACCAGGAGAAGATTACCTTCACTTGCCCCTTTGGCACTTTTGCCTACAGATATATGCCCTTCGGACTCTGCAACGCACCCGGTACATTTCAGAGATGCATGGTAAGTATATTTGGTGAGTTGCTAGAGGGCTGTATGGAGATATTCATGGATGATTTTTCAATATTTGGCACGTCTTTTGATTCATGCTTAGATAATTTGTCTAGGGGTTTACATCGTTGCATTGAAACTAACCTTGTTATTAATTTTGAGAAATGCCACTTCATGGTAGAGCATGGGATTGTACTTGGACATATAGTCTCTCGGAAAGGTATAGAGGTAGATCCTGCGAAAATCAGTGTTATTTCTTCTTTATCTTACCCCGTATGCGTACGGGACGATCGTGCTTTCCTTGGACATGCAGGCTTCTACCGCAGATTCATTAGAGACTTCAGCTTGATTGCTCGCCCCTTGATAATACTTTTGCAGAAAGATGTTGATTTCATTTTGATGATAAGTGCAAGGAAGCTTTTCACAGACTCAGGAGGCTCTTACCTCAGCTCCTATCATTAAATCACCTGATTGGAATTTGTCATTGAATTAATGTGTGATGCCTCTAATTTTGCAGTGGGAGCTTTCTAGCACAGAGGGTTGATGGAGCACCACATGTCATTTGCTACGCCTCCAAAACCCTAGATGCCGCCCAAGCAAACTACACCACACTGAAAAGAAGTTCTTGCCATAGTTTTCGCTTTGGAAGTTTCAGATCCTATTTATTATGCTCACATGTCATTATTTTTTCTGATCATGCAGCTCTGAAATACTTGTTGAAAAAGCCTGATGCAAAACCCAGACTGATCAGATGGATGCTCCTACTCCAAGAATTTGACCTGGAGATCAAAGATAGAAGTGGAAAAGAAAACCTAGTTGCAGATCACTTGAGCAGACTTGAAGGAGATGGATCTCCTACCACCATTGACGATATTTCAGAGATGAGACTTGATTGCAGTACATGGTGAGACCCGTGGTATGCAGACCTAGTTAATTTTCTAGTTGCACATGTTTTTCCCACTCACTTTTCTAAGGCTCAAAAAGATAAACTTAAAAGTGATGCAAATTTTATGTGTGGGATGATCCTTATTTATGGAAGTTTTGTAATGACCAAATAATTAGGAGATGCGTACCAGATCATGAGTTTTCTTCTGTCTTACATTTTGCCATTCATCAGCTTGTGGGGGCCATTTTGGACCCCAGAGAACTGCTAGAAAGTGTAGAATGTGGATTATACTGGCCCACCCTTTTCATGATTCATATGTCTTTTATAAAAATTGTGATAGATGTCAGCGAACTGGGAACATAGGAGCGAGACATGAGATGCCCCAAAAACTATGCTTTACTGTGAGATTTTTGATGTTTGGGGAATAGATTTTATGGGATCTTTTCCTGCATTTTATGGTTATCTGTATATTTTACTTGCTGTGGATTATGTTTCAAAATGGGTGGAGGTCATTCCCTCCAAGATTGATGATTCTTCTATTGTTTGTAGTTTTGTTAGGTCACACATTTTCTGCAGGTTTGAAATTCCAAGAGCCATAATTAGTGACCAATGATCTCATTTTTGCAACAAACACATGAAGGCACTGCTGAGTAAATATGGGGTTGTACATAAAGTTTCTACATCTTACCATCCCCAAACAAATGGATAGGCTGAGATTTCAAACAGAGAGATAAAATCTATTCTGGAGAAGACAGTTGGGCCCACTAGAAAAGATTGGAGCAAAAGATTAGATGATACACTCTGGGCCTACAGAACGGCATTTAAGACACCGATTAGCATGTCCCCCTACCGCTTGGTATATGGAAAAGCTTGTCACCTCCCCGTGGAAATAGAGCACAAAGCATATTGGGCGGTGAAGGCTTGTAATTTCGATGCTACCAAGGCGGGAGAAGAGAGAAAATTGCAACTCTAAGAACTTGAAGAAATTCGGCTAGAAGCATTTGAAAATTCAAGGATCTATAAGGAAAAGACCAAGAACTTCCATGACAAGCACATTGTGAAGAAAGATTTCCAAATTGGTGACAAGGTATTATTGTACAAATCAAGGCTCAAATTGATAAAAGGTAAATTAAGGTCAAGGTGGGATGGTCCATTTATTGTAACTAACATTTTTCCCTATGGTGTTGTGGAAATTCAAGATGTATCTAATGGTTTTATTTGGAAAGTCAATGGCCACCGGCTCAAAAGGTACTTTGAAGAACTAAAGGAGCTAGAGGTGGATGGTTTGGACATGAACGAAGCTATCTACCCAACTTAAGGGGAGTTCACTTTCTCTACATTTACATTTCATCGTACATATCATTTTCATGTTTCTAGGAATAAATTTTTCTCTTTTTGAAGTAAGTAGTTGATAATAAATTCTTAAGCAAAATAAGATAAATAAATAGACATTGTAAATACCATGTTATTTCCTTTAGCATTTTTGTTCTTAGTGAATAAATGTATCCCTATAGGTTATCTCATAGCATTTTAGAGTCTTTTGAAAATAAATTAAATTTGGTTGTTAAAACTTAGGGTTTGAGCTCATGGATGAATTCTTGTATGCTTGAGTACTACTTTGCTTTAGATTCTTAATTGAGGACTTGAGATGAATTATTTTTGCCTAGTGAGAATTAGTCATATATTTGTGACACACATATGTTATTGTACTCTAGAACTTGCTTAGGTTCTTTCAAAATCATATTTCAATTATTGGATTACATCTATAGGGACTAATCAATTTGTTTACCTTTCCATATTAATTTTTGGCACTAATCATGTTATTCTACTTTTCTTTCCTTATTTCCTACTCTTAACCACACTTTTCTATTGACTTATTGTTTGGGATGTTTCTTAATGCTACTTTGCCCGAGACGGACAAAGATTTAAGTGTGGGGGAGTTGGCTAGAGTTTTGGAATTATTTTGTATCAAGGATTCATTTCAATTTAAATTGAAGCCAAAAGGGTTGCCAAGTGAGTTGCGTGTGGTGTCAAGAATGAGCAAGAGAGATGGAAGCAATTGGAGCATCTAGATTGGTTATCATACTTTGAAGATTCAAGTGGCAAGCAATGGAAAAATCTGAAAAAAATGGCACACCAATAAAGAAAAAATCTGTGCCATTACAAAGAAAAAAAAATTCTGCCAAAAAGAAAAGAAAAGAGCTATGGAGGATGTTTTGGCCACTCTGTTAGAGATGAAGTTGTAGCTATTTGTGCCAAAGGGATTTCTATGAAGAAGGCCGAATTAGATGAACTGCAGCTGTACAGAATTCAAGAGCTGAACAAAAGCATTGTAAGGGAGAAAATTTTTTGAAACTGAATGCAAGGGAGAGCTTGTAACCTGCCAAGGCTCAACTTGGAGCTACTGAAATTAAACAAACTGAATGCAAGTGAGCTGAAAGATGCTGAAATTTGTGGAAGAAGTATAGTGGAATATGTATTGGAAAGAATTAAGAATTGAAATGCAAAATGAAGAGGAGAAAAAAAAGCTGTGCTAAAGTCTAAAATTGCACGCAATAACAGAATTGCAGCTATACATTGGCTGTAATTTCATAAACACTTTGAGAGAAACTGGAATGTAGTTGTGTAGAACTGAATTAGTGCAAAGGTTTCTAGAAATTGAAGAAAACAGCAAGGTATCAAGCTGCTGGAATTGCTGAAAGGATACAAACTAATCTGCAAAGTTCTAAATCTAGTAAATGACAGTTATTGAAGCTGAGTTGGAGAAATCAGAGTGGAAAATGCAGCTGGAAAAGAAAAATCAAAAGGTTATGTCACCATAAGGCAGTTTTGTAACAATTTGCAACTGAAATTGGTTTTCCGAGGCTATGAATCAAGGCATTAAGTGTATAAATGTATCAAAATGAGTAGAGTACATGCACTGCTGTCAAGAATGAGCAAGAAGAATGTGGATGTTTGGAATTTCATATCAAAATCGAGAATTTGTAGTGCAGTGTAGTCAAGTTCAGCACCTCATTTCGAAGTGAAGTATTCAAACTCTCCATTTATATTGCTGTCAAGGAATTAGATGATCGCAAGGATGAAGAACTTGAAGATTATGATTCTGATATTAATCGTGGGAAGCTGAAATCTGAAGTAAGGTTGGCACAATGATCAAGTATGGTTGCAAAAAGAAAAAAAACAGTTTGATCAGAACTTGTGAAGCAGTTTATTTAAAAGTTTGGAAGCCAAATTGCAAAGAAGAGTGAACAAGATGAAGAGGAACTTGAGTAGAGATTTAGCTGCAATTTCAATCAGAAATTCAGCAGCTGGTCATAAAAAAAAAGAGTGAAACAAGTTGGCATAAAATTTGAGTGTTGGCACCATGAGACTAGTGGAGAGATCATCCTCCGGATCAAAGCCTTGCTCCACTTCCATTCTGATTTTTACTAGAGAGAAAGAAAGCAGCTGATACAAAAAGAAATTTATTTCTGCAGTTCTAAAAAAAAAGAAAGAGAACAAGGAAAAAGAGGAAGCAAGTTGGCACAAAAGGGCAAACTTGGCACATTGAGACCAATAAGTTTTCTTCATCCAAATCAAAGGCATTGTTCAAATTTGATTTCACCACACTTTTTATTTCATTACGAGGACTGACAAGAGGGCAAAGGCATGGAAATATTCTTGAGCAACCAAGTCTTCCACTTCATCAATTTGTCTATTTTCTTGGCTTTTATTTCATTTTTACCATTTCCTATGTTTTTCACTTGTTTTTATAGATGTTGATCCTAATCATGAATAATGGTGGAGAGTAGATAACAAGCAAGCCTATGATAGTGCAAGAAGCATGTGTGTTTGAGTGAGCTCCACTTCCATCATCAACTTAGAACTTAAGGAGAGAGCCACCAAAAATTCCCTTGAAAGGCTTAGTGAGTTAAATTCATCTCAATGACTCATGAAGGATGAAAAGGCTAAGTTGTTGATTTAAGGACAAGGTACTAATCCATAGAGCTTAGATTTTTGAGAATTGACGACCCTAGGTAATTTCTTTTCATTTGCTTCTAATTATGCTTGGAACGAGTCTAGGGGATACATATTTAGTAGTTTCATGAGACGCTCAAGTTTAAGTGTGGGGGAGTTGATAAGTGCTATTTTATTGATTATTTCAGATGTTAAAATCCATGTTTGATCCACATTTTACATGCGTAACCTTGAATTTACCCTCGGTTCCATAGATTAGTTCTATTTTGGGCGTTATTGCAAATCTTTACACATTTAAAATATTTTTGAACTTAATTGTCGATCTGTTTTTGTAGGCAGGAAAGGATCATGGACCGAGGTCAAGAATGGTCAGGATCAGGTTCAGATCAAGGCGATCAAGCTCTGGAGAACTGTGAGTCGTCCATTCAAAAGTTAAGCAGATCTCAATCATCCAAGGCAAATCAGATGGATCCAAGCTGAGGAAAAGTAGATCTGATCATCATAATGAGATTTGGAGGTTTAGGGGCAAATTGGAGAAGATCCAGCCGTTGGATCAAGACAAGGGGATCTAGACCATTCATTTGAGAAAAGAGAAGATCCGGACCATCCGCCACTGATCTAGTGAATCCGAGCTGGGATTAAGGTTAATCAAGCATTTGGATCAAGATTTGAAGGTTTTATAAAAATCAGAGATCATTTGACCGTTGGATCGAGCTCGGGAGGACCTAGACTGTCCATTCAAAAATCAGGTTGATCTGGGCCATCCATTGCAAATCTAGAAGATCCGAGATACCCCGAGGTAGATCCTGACCCCTGATAAACATCATCAAAGTTTGGATTAAATCAGAGCAGTTTCAACCGTTGGATTCATCTAAATCAATCTGGGTCGTTGATTCCTAAGTACTTAATCAAATTTTTGCCACAGTTCATCGTCGTCGCGTCTTCACCACAACAGTGCCCTTCTTCGTTTGTTCTTCGTTTTTTCTCGTAATTTCTTTAGTTTGAAGGCGTGACCACCTCAACCTCTAACTTGGATCAAGATCTGAATCATTGGGGGATAGTTTCTTTGGAGAATTCAGCTCAAAATTGCGCCGGAACAGGGCTGTTTGAGGGTTTCGGTAGTTCTGTGATCCAATCACTTGGATCTCATCCGTGAGCCATTTCCGTCCATCTGAGCCATCTGTAGGGGTTCTCAGGTGAGCTCAGAGCGTCCTCAAATCATCATCGCAATCCCATCCATTGAGATCGAGGAGATTGGATTGTATTTTTCAGCTGAGTGCAGTTTGAGTAAAATCGATCGATTGAAGCTGTTTTCCAGTGATTTGCGGAGCTGAAGGGGTTCTTGGCTTGCCCTTGTGTGACGAACAAGGAGGTTTTGAGCTAGGGAAGGATTGAGGATTAGTTTACTTGGTTAATTTTCATTGTATTTAGCTATAATTTCATTTCTGCACTTAACTTCAGTTCTGAATTTTCTGTATCAGCTACTTAGGTTTCGTCTCTGAATCGTTTCTGCTCAAATTAGGTTTCAGTTCTCCAGTTTGCAAGTAGTAGCTAAGTAGTTGTTAATGAGCAATTGTAATTAGTTTAGTTTGCTTAGCATTAATTTCGTTTCTGCACTTAGTTTTGTAGCTGAATTCTGTTTTCAGCGTATCAAGTCTTGCTTGCGTGCCAATTTGTGTAGCTGCGTATCAACCTTTGGGTTCTGCATTTTCAGTTCTTTAGTTCCTTCATATTAGTGAGTCTACTACGCAAACGTTTCCAATTTCAGTTTATTTAATAATTCACTGCTGCGTATTAGTTTGTATCCCTGTTTTCAGCTTGCGTATCAAACCCCATTTCTGCAATTCCAGTTTTATTTCTGCAAGAATTGATTGATAAATGTCTAAATTGAGTGTTAGTGAACATTAGCTCTTCAAGATCATTTCTGAAAAGTTTCATTTTGTGCCCCTTAAATCTGAATTTGGCTTGTTCGTTTTTGCTTTGATCTTTTACTGAATTTCTGCACTTTTGCCCTGCATTTCGACATTCATTTCAGCTCTGCGATAGGACAGTTTGAGTGAGCAGTTTTTGGCTTGGATTCCTTCATCTACTCTCGCAAGTTTATTCACTGATAGCCTAGCCTTCTAGCTGATCCGATCAGTATAGTTCTAAGCTGTCAGTGACAGATTTGCCATTTAGCATTAGTTTCTTTTGGCACATCAGATTTTCTCTTCTTTGGTATCAAGTTAAGTTCAATTTCGGCATTTTGTATCAAGAAAGGTTTTGGTACTGATTGGTATCAAGTTATAGGGTATTTTTAGTGTGCTATGGTTATTGAAATTAACTAGAATTGCATTCGGCCATTTCTGAAATCTCTTTGTATTTGCTTGCTTCCAAAAATTGTATCTAGTGTGTTGAGTTTGTTTAAGGTTTAATTTCTGAATTTCGTAGCTAGCATTTGTGTTAAATTTGTTTGTCTCTGGAAGCTGCCATCACTGTTTTATTCCCTTGCTTAGCATTGGTTTTGCATTTGAAATCAGATTTGTTTCCCAAAATGGTTTAAGTGCTTGATTGAGTTGTTTATTGGTTAAGTTTATCAATTGCCATACCTTGTTTAGTTCTTTTAGTTAAAGTTCTTTTCTTTTCATTTCATTTTCATTTTTAATTGCAATCCAAACCCAAATCACAATTGAAACCCAAAAATATTCGACGACACATAAACTCGAGCTCGAATCAAACACTCTCAACTAGCCCTAGGAAAAATACGACCTGTGGCCCCTTTACTACGTTTTTATCCTTGATTACAAAAAGGATTTTCAGCTTACAAATATCTAAATTTTGAGACCCACATTTTGTGACACCTAGTTAGGGTTCATCAAAATTTTTGGCATCGTTGCCGGGGAAGCAACTAGTTGATTTGTTTGATTTTTGCTTATGCACTTATTTCATATCTTTCTTGATTCATTTTTCTGCGCTTACTGCTATATCTGGTGATTTATTTTACTTGTTTCATTTTTCTATCAATTTTTACTGCGATTTGTTTTTGGTTTTATGACCAGGTCTACAGGTGGTGATCTTGAAGAATTTGACTCTGAAATTGAGAGAACTTTCAGAGCAAGGAGGAACCAAGGCATACTTTCAGAGACTACTGATATTCCTCCTCTTCACTCTATTCCCACTCATTCAGGCAGTATCATGGCAGACCTCCAGAAGACTATGAAGGAACTCGCAGCACCAGATGCTACATTTCAGTATTCCAGCATTGCTTATCCAGAGCTTGCTGGTGATTTTGAGCTTAGATCTGGACTCATCCATTTGCTGCCCAAGTTTCAGAAAGAAATAAATTGCATAATAACACACGCCGATTTTTTACTTGGTTCGGAGTCGCGGTCGGCTCCTACTCCAAGGCCCACGGTCCTTGACCATTTACTTTGGGCAATACTATAATCGCAATAAAGATTTACAAGTTAAGTACAAGAATATACCAGGAAATTGAAATTGCTACACTTTTCGTTACCGACGCCCGAGGTGGATCAAATTTCGGAGCAGAGGGTCATCGTCGGCACTAGGATCTCGAAGTCGAAGTTTGCCGGGGCGTAGCGCTTGAACGAAAAGCTTTGGAGCATTGAGAAACAGTGATGTCGAAGCCTTGGGGGTGAACCCCCTTTTATAGTACCCATGGGGGCGCCTGATTCGTTGGGGGCGCCTGACACGTGCCTTCACCTGCGTGAACCTCAATTCGCAGCTCGGTCAGCGCTTATCCCCTTCGATTTGGCCCCTAGGCTGACTGGGGCGCCCGGGACCTCTCGGGCGCCTAGGTTGACCTGTTCCATTGGCTTCGTGGCAGATTTGCTTCGATGGCCGCTTTGGCTTTGACCTTGGGTCCCGGGCGCCTAGCCTAGTGTGGTTTCGAAGCAGTCTTGCTTCTTGGTAGTTTTGGCCTTTTATCTTGGGTGCCTGGGACCTCCCGGGCGCCTAGCCCAGTGTCCTGCCCCCTTCCTTTTGAGCGTTCTGAGCTGCAAAAACACAATCCTTTAGTCCCTGCAATCAAGGTTAGTTCTAACACAAACAAAGCAAGAGTGTTAGTCATTATTTACAGCCGTAGCTGTCTTGGTTCTGACTTCGGGTCTCCCAAATGGAACCCTAGGTCGAACCGACGCCTACTTTTCCCTCGACGGGGAACGCGTCCTCACCTACTCCTCTCAGGTGAGTTTACCTTTTGCCAACCGGCTCCTCCGGTTGGACTTTTGCCCAATCCTCCTGACCAGGTCTTTGTGCCCAACTTCCGGTCAGGTCTTCGGTGCCCAGCCCCTTGCCAGGACTTCATGCCTAGTCCTCGACCATGACTTTTTTGCCCGACTTTCGGTCAGGTCTTCTTGCCCAGTCCTTGACCTGGACTTCTTTGCCCAGCCCTTTGCCAGGACTTCTTACCTAATGTACCTAGGACTTCTTCCTGCACACTCAGTGAACAAGTTAGAACACAACAACATCTTAACTTCTGAATCCTTTGTCATTATCAAAACTCAGGTTTGACTTAGGTGCTGCCTGCACCAACAATCTCCCCCTTTTTGATTTATGGCAACACGGTTCAAAAAGTTAAGTTAAAGACATAGGTAATGTAAAAGATTTAATTTCCTCCCCCTGGAAGAAATCTCCCCCTAGTTTTTCAAAAATGCGTGGGGTTTTTGAAAACATTTCTAAGTCTTTGTTTATAAAATGAAAATATTTTTCAGGTTTTCAACACATAGAAGATCTAAACAATTTTCAAGTTAGAAAAATTTTTAAAATATTCTTGAGTTGAACACTTAGAAAATTTTTCAAAACATTTAGCTTTAGCACTTAGAAAATTTTCCACAAGAATTTTAAAGTTTTGACACTTAGAAAATTTTCAACAAGAAAATTTTGGAGTAAGTACTTAGAACATTTTCAAAAAGAATTTAAGTACATAGAAAATTTTAAAAAAGAATTTAAATACTTAAAAATTTTTCAAAAAGAATTTAAGTTAAGTACTTAGAACTTTTTCAAAAAGAATTTAAGTACTTAGAAAAATTTCAAAAGGAGTTTAAGTACTTAGAGAATTTTCAAAAGGAGTTTAAGTACTTAGAGAATTTTCAAAACTTTACTTTTTGAAAAAAAAGGAGATAAAATTTTTTGAAAAAAAAATAACTTTTAAAACCTTCTTTTCTCTCCTTTCCAATCTCTCCCCTTTTGCCATATATCAAAAAAAATATTATAGCAAAAAAATGAGTAAGAAAGGTAAAGCACTATATTGAACCAATTCTATGCATCAACTGGACCAAATCAATTTAGAATTTTTCTTTCAGGTCCTGTCTAACCCAGTTAGCTACTTACTAGCTGTTATAAACAGTAGCTTTTGCTAGGGTTAGTCATGTTAAGTGATATGATCAAGTTAGAATTTCTAATCTTGACACTTAACCTGATTACTGTTCAATTGGTATTTATTGTCCCAATTACTGCAGATGCACTGACTTAAAGTATCTTGAATCAATGCATAGACCTAAGCATCTCAACCCAGTCTAGGTTATCAATCAAAAGTACCCTAAGGTGCTTGTGAGATGCTGGCTTCTAGATCTATAGGTGCATGCAGTTCTAGGGTTAGGGCCTAAGCTAAGTCCATTTGAAAAAAAAACCTAGTTTTGAAGGAGGTAAGTTTTTCAAAAAAACTAAGTCGGAAATCATTTTAAATTTCAAGATAAAAATGATTTTTCAAATAAATATCATATAAGTAATAAAATAGTTTTAAAAATAATATAAGTAGAGCAGTCCTATTTTACTAAGCATAACAGACCATAAGAGGCAAATAACTCATCAAGTAACCATCTAGCAACTAGATATGATAAGTGCACAAAAGGTCAACTTGTCCAAGCAAGGACCAGCACATTCAAACTTGAGTCAAGCACAAGTCAATAGTACAATAATGCTGCTGAAGTTATCTGGAGTTTAAGAGGAGGGGCCTGATAAGTACCATTTTGTTGATTATTTTAATTGCTAAAATCCATGTTTGACCCATGTTTTACTTGCTTAATTGTGAATTTACCCTAGGTTTTAGGATTTCCTCTTATTTTGGACTTAATTGCAAATTTGCACATATTTGAATTATTTGGCCACTAATTTTTTGATCTATTTTTGTAGGCATGAAAGGATCCTGGACCTAGGGCATACTGGGTCAAACTTGAGTCAGAAGTGGACCCGGATCGAGTTATCAAGCTTCGGATTAATCCGGGCCGTCCGATTCAAAAGCGGCTAGATCTGAGTCATCCGGGACCATCTGAAGCAATCCGAGCTAGGGTTAGGGTTGATCAAGCACTCTGATCAAGATATGAAGGTTTCATCCCAATCAGAGCTCATTCAACCATTGGATCAAGCTCGGAGGGCTCTAGATCGCCCATTCAAAGATTAGGTTGATCTGGACCATCCGTTGCAAATCGGGAGGATCCGAGCTACCACGAGGCAGATCCTGACCCTTGATCAACATCTGGAAAGTTTGGGTCAGATCAGAGCAAGATCAGCCGTTGGATTCATCCAAATCAATCTGGACCGTCCATTCCTATGTATTTAATCAGAAACTCCACAGTCTTCAGCTTCGTCGCGTCTTCCTCGCCGCAACCTTCTGCTTCGTTTCTTCTTCATTTCTTCAGCTTTTTCTTCAATCCAAAGGGGCGCGACCCCTCAATTTCTCCATTAGATCATGTGCTAGGTCAGTGGGAGGATCATCGGTGAAGTTTCCAGTTCAGAATTGCCCAAGAAACAGAGCTGAGAGAGGTTTCCTCAGCTCTGCCATTTGCTGCCTTTTGATCGGCTGTGCTCCATTCCCTTCCACCCGAGTAGTTCATGAGGGGTTCCCTGGATTACTTGGATCATCCACAACTCACCATCGCACGCGGACACAGTTGAATCAAGGGAATCGGATGGTGATTTCATATTGAGCAGAGTTGAGCTGAATTCAAGCGCAGATTGAGTTTTCTCACTGATTTGTTGAGCTTACGGGTTCGAGGCTCACCCTTGCGTGACGAACAAGGAGTACATTGAGCTAGGGAAGGATTGAGGCTTAGTTTTCTTCTTGAATTTTCGATTCGTAGCTGTAATTTCAGTTCTGCAGTGTTTCAGTTTCTGAATTTCTCATCAGCTGCTGTAGTTTGTTTTTTTTCCAATTCGATTCAGTGTTAATTAGGTTTAATTCCTGCAAGTAGTTAGCTATGAATCTTGTTAGTGAACAATCTGGTTTAAATACAGTTTATTTCTTGTTTTTAGCTTGCGTATCAGATTGTTAGTGCTGCGTATCAAGTTCCTGTTTTTCTGTAGTGCGTATCAGTTTGCTTCTTTCGAGTTCCTGCACTTTGTATCAAGCTAACTATAGCTTTACCTGCTGAATTTACATTGCATTTAAGTAGTGTTTTGATTTAAGTAGTGTTTTGATTTCATTTCTGAACTTGTTTCGATTTTTGCATTCAGTTGTGATTTCTGCATTCGGTTTCGATTTCTGCAAAACTCCATATCCATTTCTACAATTTAGTTTTTCATTCCTGCAATTCGATTCCCATATCTGAAAATGAGTTCATTTCTGAAATTCTCAGTCGATTGTTTCTGAATTCGTATCTCAGAATTCAGCAAAGTACCATTCGGAATTTCAGCCCTGAATTTTACCCTGTTTTTGTGCAGTTTCTGAGTTGATAAGTATTCCTTTGCTGCATATCTGTTTCATAGTCTCTGAATGGTGTATCAAACTTAACCCTAATAGACTGATTGATTTCAGCTTGTGTTTCATTCGGTTTGTCCTGAATTCTGCAGCGTATCAGCTCTGATTTAAGTATCAATTTCCATTTCTGCAGCCTAGTTCTCTCTGAATTCTGCAACTTGCTTGGAATTTTGTTTGCTTTGGGGTTGAGTCTGAAGTTAAACATATCTTTCAGAGTGCTAATGTGCTTGAAATCAGAGTGTGGTTTGCATTCCGTAAGTTGCTGAATTCCAATCCCTAATTCTGCATGTGAGTCTTAGTTGCTTGCATGTTGTATCAAGTGAAATCTCGGCACGGTTTTGTATCAGATCGGTTTTAGATTGCTTGCATTTGATCTGTCTTGAGTTGATTTTGTTGCTTCATTGATTGGCATTTGTTCTGCATATTGAATCAAATTTGTTTTCCAAAAATTGCTTAGGTGCTTTAGATGAGTAAGTGGTCCTTTTGGTTGAATTATGACTTGTTATCATTTGTTAAGTTACATGGTTAAGTTTCCTTCTTTCTATTGAGTTTTCATTTCTGAATTGCAAACCAAACACCAAATCACATTCGAAACCCGAAATTCACAAACGACACATAATTACAAGCATCGAATCAAACCATCTCAACTAGTCCCGAGGAAAAATACGACCTGTGGCCCCTTTACTACGTTTTCATATTTTGATTGCAAAAAGGGTTTCCAGCTTTCATATAAATATCTAAATTTGAGACCCACTTTCGTGACATCTAGTTTGGGTCCATCAGGGCCCGGAGAAAAGAATGGACCGGGATGCCAAGATTGGAACATGGACATCATCTCATTATGTCGGGCCTGATTTGCCTCATGTTCGGCTCGGAGGGCATCCATGTACTCAATGTGATGTGCCTCTTTCGCCTGGCAATCGGCTAGAATGGCTTCCATGTGCTCATTATGGTAGGCTTGGTTTACATCGTGCTCTGCTTGAATCGCGTCGACCAACTCGATATGGTGGGCCTCCATCTCCTCTCGGAGGCTATGGACCTCTGTCTGAAGTAGTGTCAGTCTCTCGTCGATCGTCGGAGGTGGGGGCTCATCCCTGTGCTCCCGAATCTTGGTAGCGAGATATGCGACGTTGACCTCTACCTCCTCATCGGAATCGATCTAGGCTCCGGCTCTCTGTCGCCTCCATGATAGACCCCCGGTAACCGAGACTTCTATGCCCGCTAGGAAAATTTTTCTATACCCAATTTCGTCAAATTCGGTCATTGTGGTCATCTCTCCATCGGTAATATCGCGATCGTGATGGTGAAGAAGGGAAGTGATGATGTGGCAGTAAGGGGTGCGTACTCGACCCTGAGTAGTAACACTGGACGCATATAGAATGGTGTGGAACATGTGAAGTCCAATATTTATGTCTAAGTGATGGATCATAGCGTACAGCAAGAAGGTATGAAATGGTCGCATGGTCGCGACATCCCTAGTGGTCAAGGGGAGAATGCAACGGACCAGAACTCTATAAAGAGCATAGTCCTAGACCTGGAGATCTACTGACTAAAATCATCTAACTAAAGGGGTTCAGGCATCTCTATAGAAATATAAATAAAGGGTGTCCAGATCAATATAGGAGTAGGGAGGAGCAAAGGGAGGGTCTCTAGAGGGGTAACAACAGAACGTGGACTAGGAAGGTCGTAGTCCAAGGAATATATTAAACAACGAGGGTGTGATAGTCAAAGGCATCCCCTGTACTGTGGAGACATAGCTAAGGTCATCTTGTCTGACTAGGTTGTTGTAAAACTCTGCACATAGGGTCGTATTCATAGGATGGGTGCAGAAAATAAGCTGGTCAAGTTAATAGAAATTGATGATGTCCATAGCTACTGGACAGGACTGAGTGAAAAACTGCCTATTTAAGAAACTTGTTTTGATGGGTTTGTAGGTCGTCCTAGCGAACTTATTCAATAGTTCTAAGTGTTGGAGCAATCGGCCCTAAGATGGTCCAGTATGACCATGGGTTTTGATGTTTGGGCAAAGAGTTTAAGTTAGGATTACCCTTGTATTCTTATATGCGTATGTTGAGTGTGCAGGTTGTACAAGTTACGCATATGGACTTGACTGGACGGCCTCGTTACGGTGAAGGGCGGCATGGAGACAAGCTAGAGGCTTGTGTGCGCACCTGAGGGACCTTGGAAAGCAGGGACGATGAGCTGATGGGCGCAGACTTCGAGGCATGCGTGAAGGATGGCATGGAGGCAAGCTGGAGGCTTGCGTGCATCCGAGGGACGGGAGCCGAAGATGAAGAGGGCGCGAAGGCAACAGTCGAGGCTGCGGAGGAGGAGTCAGTCGAGTCGTGAGGGTACGAGTGCTGTGTGATTGTACTCGGGAAAGTCCTAGGGTCGAGTGCTGAGAGAAGTGTACTCGGGAAGGGAAACTCTAGGTGTGTGAGTAGGGCAGTTGACTGCCATTGTGGCAGTCGACTGGTGAAACTCACAGAATGGTCTCAGGCCTGGACCAGTCGACTGGTAGGTGGCTGGTGAGCTGGCAAATTCGAACGTTGGGAGTGTCAACGGTCGAATTTGGCTGGCACCAGTCGACTGTCCTGGGGGCAGTCGACTGGTAGTGAGAAATCAGCCCCGAGTCCTATTTAAAGAGGACTTCGTGGTGACTGAGTTTCTTGACGAAACTTGTCTTGGTTAAGGGCAAGTTAGTAGTCTTCGTGTCCAGAGCTTTGTTTGGTATTGTGGTGAGGTTTCTCCACCCACAAGGAGCGACACGTGATAGCCGGAGGTTATCCGGGGTTTGATCCGCCGAAGGATTATTGGATTAGTCACCCGACCGGGGTGGATACCAACTAAATACGGTTTGTTAGCATTGTTTTCTTTGTTGTTATTGTTTATTATTGTTGTTTCCGCTGCGCATACTAACAACGTAGGAAGAACAAACCGAGATTTGCTATTCACCCCCTCTAGCAGGCGTATCGATCCTAACAATTGGTATCAGAGCGAAGGACCGCTCGTGATTGGAATAACCGCCAAGAAGAGCAAAAGCTAGAGGGAAGAACATGGAAGACAAAGTTGGGGATGACATATACACTCCACCTCCTTACGATCATGGAGATTTCGGTTATTGGAGGATGCGCATGAAGACGTGGTTTGATATGGATTGGGAGTGTATGATGATAATAGAAGAGCCTTTCAAAATTCCAAGAGACAAACATGGAAAAAGGCTTAGACCTAGATCTTGGACTAAAGAGCGACAAGATCAATCTAGGGCAAATGACAAGGTAATCGATATATTGATTAATATTTTGCCTAACCATGTTTTGAGTAGTGTAGGTAAATATGAAAATGCATATGATCTATGGAAAAAGATAGAAGAAGTCCATGAAAACCCTACACGAGTAGAAGAAGAAGAACCCAAGGAAATGGGCTTAATGGTTGAAGAAGAGGAGAAGGACCAATCGGATGAGGAGAGGAGCTCGACATTCGAAGAGGAGAAAAAGGAAAAAGAAACAGAATTGTCAACATCCGAAAAAGAAGAAGTGTCCACATCCTCAAGTGAGGAAGAAAGTGAAAAAGGCTCCACATCAAGGATTGAGGGGGAGGAAAGGTCATCCTCAACACCGGAGCAAGAAGAAGTTAGTACCTCCACCAAAGCAAGAGCCAAAGACCACATTATATGCTTTGGATGCAATGAAAAGGGACACTACAAGGACAAGTATCCAAAGGGTAAGAAAAAGGAGGTACAATCCAAACCCATCTCAATTCGATTAAATTCTAACATGAATTGTAGGAATGGAGAAGCCCAAGAAAAGAAAAAGAAGATCCAATGCTTTACATGTGGAGAGCTAGGGCACTACCACACTAAGTGCCCAAGGAGTAAAAAGTTCAAGAAAATGAAGCACTTGAGAAGATGGGAGAAAGAGGAAAGAAAGAAGAAAAGAAACCCATATCATGGATGGACTACAAGGGTAAGGGAGGTAATCCCTAATCTTAAATCTAAATGCAATTCAAATTCAAGTTCCTTTATGCATGCTAAAACTAGTGAAAATTGCTCATCCATGCATGCTAGGATAAATGAAAATTACTTAATGGTGCATAATTTTGGTTTCAAGTATCATGATAGGAATAGGGTTAACAAGGTAGATCAAAACCCTAGAAAAGTCATACATCATGAACAATCAAAGACCTTTAGACCTAAGGACCATGGCACTAATCCCAAGAAGGGAAGGAATGTGCCTAGAAAGGAGGGTAGGTCTAGGAATGTCCAAAATGGGCATGTGGATTCTAGGTTTAGGAACCTAGAAAGGGAAAATCAAGCCTTAAGGGAAAAGCTTGAGAGGTTAGAGAAAACCCTAGAGAGATTCACTATTGGATCTAAGGGTTTGGATATGGTGTTGGGTAGTCTAAAACCCAACAATGATAGATCGGGTTTAGGATACCGATCTAGGGTCTCCCATGCCAAGGAAAAGAGATATGCTAGGGTAGCATATGATTATGGCAAGAAGGGGGAGTTCAAGAATGGCAAGGGAATGCCATCAAAAGGAAAGGAAAAGGCATTAACTAAGGACAAGGGGTCCAAGATTAAGAGGGTTGAGTTCATAGGCCAAGAGTCACCGGAGGTTCACCGGTGTGGTTTAGCATTTGTTAAGTCACCTAGGGAGGTGGCTAGGGCTAAGAGCTCAAGGGAGAGCTCTAGAAGCCTTTGGGATATATGGTGAATGGACCTTAGGAGGGGTGCTCCTAGTGGTCTAGATGGACCATGGAGTGTGCCAAAAGATTGGAGACGGACTTGAGTCTCAATTCTTGGGATTTGGCACGTTAGAGTTATGTTTCATGCATGAAAATATGACATTGAGGTCATAGTATGAAAGTTGGTTTTTGATGATTAAATGTCATGTAAATCAATGCTAGGGATGCATTGTGGGGTGGCATGGGCAAAGACATCAAGAGGAAACCAAAACTAGGACTTTAGGTCAAGGTTTGATTGAAGTTTTTGGCTAGTTTTGGGTTTTATGTCAAACTTGGGAATGGTGATAGATACATTTTGAAATGTATTTTTTTCAAGTAGATATGGGTACCACAAACCTCTCCACAAAATTTGGAAATTTTTGGAGATTTGTGAAATTTTTGGTGCATTTCTGAATCTCGTCAGAAATGCTGAAATTTCAGACTTTCAGAGTATCAGTCGACTGCCATTTTGGCAGTCAACTGGTCAGGGTTGATTTTTGTATCAACAGCTGGTTAGGTGTCCAAATGATGCAAAACAAGTGTATGGGGGGCTAGTACACATTGTTTATGGTCATTAGGAATTAAAAGAACCAATAATTGGGATATTGTTGGGTTCTTTTTGATGTTAGGCAAAGGGGGAGAAGTGTTGGGTTTAATTTGGGAAACCAAACATACCTTTGCAAGAAACCCTAGGTTTAGGGGGAGTTGAGATTAAGGGGGAGCATGGTTGCTCCATTCTTGGCGTAAGGGGAACCTTGGAGAGGTTCTTAAAAAGCCTTTGTAAGTCCAATACAAGGGGAGCTTGGGAGAAGCCTTAAAAAGCCCGATTTGTAGAAAATTCCTAACTTGGAGGGTTAGGTGTGGGATGACTTGGGATAGGATCCATGTATGCATTGCATATGCATGATTTGAGCATTGTTTTTGCTATTGACTGCTGTCTTGCTTTCCCTAACTTAAACGTATTGTCAAACATCAAAAAGGGGGAGATTGTTGGAGCAATCGACCCTAAGATGGTCCGGTGTGACCATGGGTTTTGATGTTTGGGCAAATGGTTTAAGTTAGGATTACCCTTGTATTCTTATATGCGTATGTTGAGTGTGCAGGTTGTACAGGTTACGCATATGAACTTGACTGGACGGCCTCGTTACGGTGAAGGGCGGCATGGAGACAAGCTGGAGGCTTGTGTGCGCACCTGAGGGACCTTGGAAAGCAAGGACGATGAGCTGATGGGCGCGGACTTCGAGGCATGCGTGAAGGATGGCATGGAGGCAAGTTGGAGGCTTGCGTGCATCCAAGGGACAGGAGCCGAAGATGAAGAGGGCGTGAAGGCAACAGTCGAGGATGCGGAGGAGGAGTCAGTCGAGGCTGCGGAGGAGGAGTCAGTCGAGTCGTGAGGGTACGAGTGCTGTGTGATTGTACTCGGGAAAGTCCTAGGGTCGAGTGCTGAGAGAAGTGTACTCGGGAAGGGAAACTCTAGGTGTGTGAGTAGGGCAGTCGACTGCCATTGTGGCAGTCGACTGGTGAAACTCACAGAATGGTCTCAGGCCTGGACCAGTCGACTGCTCTGGGAGCTGTCGACTGATAGGTGGCTGGTGAGCTGGCAAATTCGAACGTTGGGAGTGTCGACGGTCGAATTTGGCTGGCACCAATCGACTGCCCTGGGGGCAGTCGACTGGTAGCGAGAAATCAGCCCCGAGTCCTATTTAAAGAGGACTTCGTGGTGACTGAGTTTCTTGACGAAACTTGTCTTGGTTAAGGGCAAGTTAGTAGTCTTCATGTCCAGAGCTTTGTTTGGTGTTGTGGTGAGGTTTCTCCACCCACAAGGAGCGACACGTGATAGTCGGAGGTTATCCGGGGTTTGATCCGCCGAAGGATTGTTGGATTAGTCACCCGACCGGGGTGGATACCAACTAAATACGGTTTGTTAGCATTGTTTTCTTTGTTGTTATTGTTTATTATTGTTGTTTCCGCTGCGCATACTAACAACGTAGGAAGAACAAGCCGAGATTTGCTATTCACCCCCCTCTAGCAAGGCGTATCGATCCTAACACTAAGGTCGGGAACCTAGGGTCAGGGCTAGGCTTGGTCTCGGGGTTGGGTTGATCGGCACGACGTTTTCTAAAAGAATAAGAAACATGCATTTAAGTAGCAAAAAAAAAATAATTATAAATGCATAAAAATGATACCGGGGAGCCATGGATGAAGTTGGACGTTTGAGGGCGAGTGAAGGGCTTTCGGGCACCTTGGGAGGAGGAGAGTTAGGGAGGAGGTTTGTTTTTGGGGTGGCAAATGAAGAGAGACTCGGCGACCTTATATAGGGGTTGGCCGGGCGCCCGGGAGGTCTCGGGCGCCTGGTTCAGGTGTTAGTTGTCCTTGGCAGCTTTTCCTGCCTTGACCATTGGCCCTGGAGACGCCCGTGAGGACCCGGGCGCCTGTAGTCAGCTGTCACTCGTGGCAGCTTTTGCTGCCTTGAATGGATATAAAGACCTAGGCGCCCGATAGGTCACGGACGCCCGGGTCAGCTGGGTAGGGTTGACAGATTTTGCTGTCTTGGTCGAAGAGAAGGTTGGGGTGCCCGAAAGGTCACGAGCGCCCGAGCTGACCATGATTTGACTATTGACCATTTGACTAGGTTTGACTGGTTTGACCTGGTTTGACTCTATTGACCAACCAACAATTAAGTTAATTAAGCTCTAAATTACATGATTCAATATTTTTACTTGGCAAAAGAATAGAAACCAGATGAATTTTGAGTTAAGTTAAGTCTTAACCATCTCACCCGGTCTATAGTTGTCAATCACGATGACCTTATGAGTTTTGTGAGACAGGTTTTAACAGAAGTAAAGATTTTATTTTAAAAAACATGATTAATTTTGAAAACCATTAGTTTTAAATTTATTTTAAAAAATAGTGTAATCTAAGATTAATTGAAATCTGTGTTAGATTCAAATCTGACAATAGTAAAGTGAATTTGGTTTTCAATAATCGGCTTCCAGGTCTTGGCGAGGCACTAGGCCTTCTTTGGCTATAGCCTTATTAGATCATCAACCCTTTTCTTGACAAAGCCTTTTATTGAAAATCCATCTTCAAGTTACTCCTTGAAAGATTTTGGTCTAACTAGTTTGGGTCTTAGATCGGTAACTTCGGCTAGTTCCGCCAAAATGGCTTCCCTAACGTACTATCATCTCACCTCCACCCAATACTATGTTGTTCAAATTTCAGTTAAATCAGTTTAGTCCTTAATCAAACCAGTCTTAGGTCTAAGCATGATAATTTGCAAAAATAAATAAACAATCAAGCATGCAATTTTAAATTAAGATAAAAAATTTATCTAATTATAAAAATTGATTTTAAATTGGCTCCCCCTGGACTAAAGCCACGGTAATGATTAGGCAAGATTTGAATCTTGTCCTTGGGAATCCAATACTGGTTTGGTCCAGCTTGGTTGTTCAGGCAAAGTTTGGGTACCATGCCTGAACTTTGGGTCTAGATTGGTTCAATACAGCATAGTATGACCGTTGTCTCGACTTGGTTCGATACCCTAACCCAGATCGATTTAGAACGGACTTCTGTTTTCCAAGGATCATGTCAAGACCCTTGGAACCCGAAGTAAATCGTTTTAAAGCCGCTCTAAGGTCCTTGACTTGAGTTTTCAGGGAGGAGTCCTCTTTCTCAAGCTTTTCAACTTGAGTAGAGGTTCCTTCTTGAACCTTCTCGGTCAAAGATCTAGAGTCAGCTCCCTCTTTCAAGAGTTTTACTTCCTGTCGGAGGGACTCGACTCAGATTTTGGCTTTCGCCAAGCTACGAGATAGGTAAGAAATTAACTTTGATAATTCAACTGCAGAATAACCACTTACCGTTATTTTGCTGTTCTCCAAAATTATGAGTCTTCCGTCGTCCGGCTCCAATTCCGATCCGGTGTCGATGTCTTCCGAAGCGGTCAAGGCGAGAAGGTTTGATTGTGGGGCCTCTTCTTCTTCTTCGGAGGATGATTCGTCCCACGTGGCTTGAAGAGCCTTCTTCCTTTGAGTCTTCTTGGCTTCTTTTAGATTAGGGCAATCCGATTTGTAGTGTCCCTTCTTGTTGCATTCGTAGCAGGTCACATTTGGTTTGGTCTTCGAAGTTGAGGGTTCAGCTGGATCTTCCTTCTATCGGCTGGCTTTTTTCTGTTGGTCTGATGCTTCAGCTCCTTGTAGTAGTCCCGGGCTAGCCAAACTAGCTTGGGTCGATCCCCTTCATTGTCTTCTGAGTCTAAGTCAGACTCGAGTGCAGGTTGGGGGCGCCTGACACATGCCTTCACCTGCGAGAACCTCAATCCGCAGCTCGGTCAGCGCTTATCCCCTTCGATTCGGCCCCTGGGCTGACTGGGGCGTCCGGGACCTCTCGGGCGCCTAGGTTGACTTGGTCCATTGACTTCGTGGCAGATTTACTTCGATGGCCGCTTTGGCTTTGACCTTGGGCGCCCGGGACCTCCCGGGCGCCTAGCCCAGTGTGGTTTCGAAGCAGTCTTGCTTCTTGGTAGTTTTGGCCTTTTACCTTGGGCGCCCGGGACCTCCCGGGCGCCTAGCCCAGTGTCCTGCCCCCTTCCTTTGGGGCGTTCTGAGCTGCAGAAACACAATCCTTCGGTCCCTGCAATCAAGGTTAGTTCCAACACAAACAAAGCAAGAGTGTTAGTCATTATTTACAGCCGTAACTGTCTTGGTTCTGACTTCGGGTCTCCCAAATGGAACCGTAGGACGAACCGACGCCTACTGTTCCCTCGACGGGGAACGCGTCCTCACCTACTCCTCTCAGGAGAGTTTACCTTTTGTCAACTGGCTCCTCCGGTTGGACTTTTGCCCAATCCTCCTGACCAGGTCTTCGTGTCCAACTTCCGGTCAGGTCTTCGGTGCCCAGCCCCTTGCCAGGACTTCGTGCCCAGTCCTCGACCAGGACTTCTTTGCCCGACTTCCGGTCAGGTCTTCTTGCCCAATCCTTGACCAGGACTTCTTTGCCCAACCCTTTGCCAGGACTTCTTGCCTAGTGTACCTAGGACTTCTTCCTGCACACTTAGTGAACAAGTTAGAACACAACATCATCTTAACTTCTGAACCCTTTGCCATTATCAAAACCTAAGTTTGACTTAGGTTCTTCCTGCACCAACAGAAAGCTCACAAGTATGTAGCAGGAACACTTAAGCATGAAGCTATACAGAGAGCACAAACACAGCCCAGCAAAAACCCTTCTCGATCTTTCTATTTGTTCTCCTCCGCTCCTCTACATCTCAGCTTCTTCTTAAGCTCCTGCTCACCATCGCCAGGCTCCATCAAGACCCACTGAGCCAAAGCCTAACCCCTTGACTCCACTGAGCGCTCAGTCCACTGATGACCTCTTCAACTGAGCCTCCGTCAGTCGCCAGTCGCGCTAGAAGCCGTTGAAACCTGGAAACAGGAAACAGACAAACCTACCATGGTGAAAGCCGCCATTGACTCTTCTCCTTGACTTGTATCATCCCTGTAACATCTGCACACTCCAATAGATGATTAGCAAAGCATATCAAACGAAATCAGCTGTGTATCAGAAAGAAACCAGAACTATTCAGAGCGTCTGACAGCGATTTCAAATTAAAGTTCAGACACTTATCAGTCACCAGACCGATCAGTGAAGACCCTGATCGGTCACCAGACCGATCAGTGAAAGCCCTGAACGATCAGGCTCCAGCCTAATCGGTCCAGTGAGGTCACAAGGATCGCGGATCTTCTTGTGATCGGTCTCACTGACCGATCAGGGATGTGGATCGGTCACTCTGATCGATCCAACAGTTTGCTTGCCACAACCCGCAGGAACCACACACCTGATTTGTCACCTGACCGATCAGGTTGTGCCCTGATCGGTCTGGTGACCGATCAGGTCACTCCCTAACCAATCAGGAGCCATCCTGATCGGTCAGGGTGAGGATAGATCGATACTTGATCGGTCACGAAGACCGATCAAGGGTTTCTCCCAGAAACCTTCTGATCATTCACCAGAACGATCAGAAGCCAAACAGAAGCCAAACAAATGCTTCTGTTCTCTCCCTGATCGGTCACCAGACGGATCAGACTTCCCTGGATCGGTCACCAAACCGATCCACAACAGGGAGTTCGTGCCAACTCCCTGATCGGTCTCCAGACCGATCCAGCTTCGACCAATCCAACCCTAAGTCCAGAGAACAAGCTCCCTAGCCTTTCTCTGACTCGTGCTCAGTCCCCCGGACCAAGACTCCGTGCCCAGCTTCACTCACCGGGACTTCATTCAACCTAGCTTCACTCACTAGGACCTGGCTTCACTCACCAGGGTTTTGGTCACCTAGCTTCACTCGCTAGGACCCGACTTCACTCACCGGGATTTCATCACCTGGCTTCACTCACCAGGACCCGGCTTCACTCACCGGGATTTCAGTCACCTGGCTTCACTCACCAGGATTTCAGTCACCTGGCTTCACTCACCAGGACCTGACTTCACTCACCGGATTTCCATCACCTGGCTTCACTCACCAGGACCCGGCTTTACTCACCGGGATTTCCATCACCTGGCTTCACTCACCAGGACCTGGCTTCACTCGCCGGGGTTTCATTCAACCTAGCTTCACTCACTAGGATTTCGTGCCCAGTCCCCGACCAGGACTTAAGCTGAATTACTCAACGAAACTTAAATCGTTGTCAACACCAAAACAACAATAGGGCCAGACTGCATCAACACGAACCAAGTAAAAAATAACTTGTGTTAGCGATTGTGTTTGTTTCCCGCTGCGTAATTACTCTAAGTTTTCCGAAAAATTCGTCGATCGATATTCACCCCACCCCCCTCTATCGATTTACTCCGATCCAACAAGTGGTATCAGAGCGGGTGGTTCAAACTTGGTGCAACCACCAGTTTGAGAGTTTTTTTTTCTGATTTATGAAAATTTTTCTTTTTTCGAATCTTTCTCGTTAATCGAGGTTGGTGCAACACTACTAGATTTTTTTTCATTATTATATTTTCTTCCCGCACTACTAATCCAAGACTCAGCCTTCGAACAAGTTTTTTTTCATTTTTTTCCAGTAAATTCAAATGGTCATGCAAGAGGGATTCAGCACTTCCAGACCACCTCTTTTCAGTGGAGAAGATTTCTTCTACTGGAAAAGCAGGATGGAAGTCCACCTGAAAACTCAGGTGGACATGTGGATAATCATCCAATCTGGGCTGGAAATTCCCAAGAACACAGAAGGAGTGACACAACATTATTCTGAATGGGACGCCTCGCTGAAGAAGAAAATCGAGGCTGATGCAAAGACAACCCAGACTTTGCAATGCGGTTTGACTAAGGAGGAGTTGAACTAGGTGGGACCCTTCAACAGCGCCAAAGAGCTTTGGAACAAGCTGATCGAGCTGCACGAAGGCACTTCCGACACGAGGATCAACAAAAGAGATCTGTTGCTGAACAGACTCTACATGATCAAGATGAACGAAGGAGAATCAGCAGCACAGCTCCACGCCAGAATCCAGGAGCTGATGAATGGACTGCAAACAATAGGTCACAAGGTAGAGAACCGTGACCTAATCAGGTATACACTAAACGCGTTCCCAAGGAACACACTGTGGGCATCGATGGTAGATGCCTACAAGGTTTCCAGGGACCTTTTTAAAATTAAATTAGATGAACTTTTTTCTGAATTAGAACTGCATGAACAGACTAACGCTACTTTGGTCGAGAAGAGTATTGCTTTCATTGCAGAAAAACCTCAAGGAAAAGCCCCCAAGAAAAAGTCTTTACCAACACCCGAGTTTGACTCAAACTCAGATTCAGAAGATAGTGAAGGGGATCGACCCAAGTTGGTTCGGCTAGCTCGGGACTACTACAAGGAGCTAAAGCACCAAACGAATAAGAAGAAAGCAAGCCGAAGAAAGGAAGATCCATCAGAACCTTCAACAAGCTCGAAGAGCAAGCCCAACGTTACCTGCTACGAGTGCAATAAAAAGGGACATTACAAGTCAGAGTGCCCCAATCTGAAGGAGACCAAGAAGGCGGGAAGAAAGAAGGCTCTCCAAGCCACCTGGGACGAATCCTCTTCCGAAGAAGAAGAAGAACTCCCACATGCAAATCTCCTCGCCCTAACCGCCTCGGAAGACGTCGACTCCGGATCAGATTCAGAACCAGACGACGGAAGACTAACAATCTCGGAAAACGGGCAAATTACGGTAAGAGGTTACTCAGAATATGAACTTTCAAAATTAATTTCTTATTTATCTCGCAACTTTGCGAAAGCCAAAATCCGGGTCGAGTCCCTCCGACAGGAAGTAAAACTCCTGAAAGAGGAAGTCAACTCGAGGTCCTTGACTGAGCCAGTTCAGGAAGGAAGCTTAACCCAAGTTCAAAAACTTGAGGAAGAGAATTCCTTCCTGAAGACTCAAGTCAAAGAGCTCAGAGTTGGCTTAGAACGGTTCACTTCGGGTTCCAAGGGTCTTGACATGATCCTTGGAAAGCAGAAGTCCGTTCTTAATCGATCCGGACTCGGTTATCGAACCAAGTCAAGACAACGCTCTTATTATGCTGTATTGAACCAACCTAGAACCCAAGTCCAAGCATGGGTCCCCAAGCTCTGTTTGAACAAACAAGCTGGACCAAACCAGTATTGGATCCCCAAGGACAAGATTCACATCTTGCCTAACTATTATCGAGGCTATAGTCCAGGGGGAGCCAATATAAAAACCATATTCATAATTAGATAATTTTTTTTAACTGCGATTTTTTTAATTGCATGCTTGCTTGTTTATTTCCTGTTGCAATCTTAATTATCATGCTTAGACTTAGGACAGGTTAGACTAAGGACAAAAAGGTTAAATTGAAATTTGAACAACATAGTATTGGGTGGAGGTGAGATGATAGTACGTTAGGGAAACCTTTATGGTGGAACTAGCCGAAGCTACCGATCCAAGACCCAAACTAGTTAGACCAAAATCTTTCAAGAAGTAACTTGAAGATGAATTTTCTATAAAAGGCTTTGTCAAGGAAAGGGTTGATCTCCAATAAGGCTACGGCCAAAGAAGGCCTAGTGCCTCGCCAAGATCTGGAAACCAATTACTGAAAATCAAATTCACTTTACTATTGTTAGATTTGAATCTAACACAAAGTTCAATTAATCTTAGATTTATCACTTTTTTCAAAATAAAATTAAACTTTATAAAATTCTCAAATTTAATTCAATATCTTCAAAATTAACAATGTTTTTCAAAATTAAAATCATTATTTTTTAAAAAAACCTGTCTCACAAAACTCATAAGGTTAACGTGATTGATAACACTAGACTGGGTGAGACAGACTAGGTTGTGAAAATCAATTTAAGCTATCCTTAATTCTAATTGGATCCAAATCAATAAATACTTTATGTGTAGGAACATAAAGATTTGGACGAATGGATGTTGGATAGTGGATGCTCCAGACACATGACTGGAGACAAATTGAAATTCACCAAAATCAAGTTCAAGAACCTAGGCTCAGTAGCATTTGGCAACAATGCTACACTCAAAGTCATTGGGTCAGGTAACATTGAACTCAAGTCTGATTTTGTGATTAAGAAAGTGCTCTTGGTTGAGAATTTTAAATTCAATTTGCTTAGTACAAGTCAACTATGTGATACTGGCTATGTAGTTACATTCACCAACTCTGACTACCTGATTAGAAACCTTCAAGACTCAGAAGTCATGCTTAAGGGTACTAGGAAAAATAATGTTTATACTATCAACTTACCTTTAGTACCACAATGCTCCTTGACTCAATTAGAAGAATCCAACCTCTGGCATAGGAGATTAGGTCACACTCATGTTAAACTAATTTCTAAAATTACCCAACTTGGTTTAATTAAAGGTATACCAAAAATTAAAAATTTTGACAACACAATCTATAACTCATGTAACCAAGGCAATCAAACTAAGTCAAACCACAAATCAATTCAATTAGATCTAACCCAAACCACACTTGAGCTCCTGCACCTTGACCTATTTGATTCACATGGAGCCAAGTCACTAAGCAGGAATCAGTACTGCTTAGTTATTATCTATGATTACTCTAGGTTTACCTGGGTTAGGTTCCTAAAAAGTAAAGATGAAACCCTAAACCTATTTATTGACTTATGCAAAATAATTGAAAATCAAAATGATACCAAAATCAAAAAACCTAGAAGTGATCACGGGGGAGAATTTGAAAATCAACGGTTTGAAGAATTTTGCAAAATAAATGAGTACATACATGAATTTTCTTGTCCTAGAACCCCCCAACAAAATGGGATAGTAGAAAGAAAAAATAAAACCCTTCAGGAAGCCTCTAGGACCATGCTCAATGAATTTAACCTAGCTAACCAATTTTGGGCAGAAGCAATAAGTACAACTTGCTATATCCAAAATAAACAAAAGGCATAATAAAACACCTTATGAATTATATTATCATAGACTGCCTAACCTACACTACCTAAGAGTCTTTGGGTGTAAAATCCATATCTTGAACACTAAGGACTACTTAGGTAAGTTTCAATCCAAGTCAACCCCAGGGATCTTCCCAGGTTACTCAACAACTAGTAAGGCCTATAGGGTTTACAATAAACAAACTCATAAAATTGAAAAAACTACTAACTTAATTTTTATGAGGAAATTGAACCAAAAACTGATAACCAAAAATCAAACCAATCAAATACTGATCAGGAAGAAATTGAACCATCAATTGAACATTAATTGAACCTCTAAGTGAACTAACTCTTGAACCAACTACTCAGGTCTCAACTGAACCTATAACTGAACCAACCCAAGTAGTTGAACCAAACACTGAACTGAACTGTCCAGCTGGACCTGAGGCTGAACCAAGTTCTAGAAGAACCAAAAAACCCAGACTCAGTCACCCTTCTGATCAAATTATAGGTGATCCAACCTTAGGAGTCAGAACTAGGTCTTCCTATAGAAATCTTAGTCTGATTGCACTGATTTCAAAAATTAAACCTAAGACTATAGAGGAAGCCCTACCTGACCCTGATTGGATCATAGCTATGCAAGAGGAGTTAGCCCAATTTGAAAGAAACCAAGTCTAGGAACTAGTACCTAAACCAGAGGGCAAGTCTAGGAACTAAATGACCAATGGGAAATAGTTAGAAATAAAGCCCGCTTAGTAGCTAGGGTTCAGTCAAGTCGAAGGATTAGACTATGATGAAACCTATGCCCCAGTAGCCAGACTTGAGTCAATTAAAATGTTGTTAGCATTTGCAGCCCATAGAGGGTTCAAGCTTTATCAAATGGATGTTAAGTCTGCCTTTTTGAATGATTTATCAAAGAAGAAGTGTATGTAGGACAACCCCCAGGATTTGCGGACCTAGAAAAACCTGACTATGTTTTCAAACTAAAAAAAGCATTTTATGGGTTAAAACAAGCCCCTAGGGCATGGTATGAACGTTTATCAACTTACCTTATTTCTAAGGAATTTAACCAAGGTCAGATTGACTCCACCCTTTTTGTTAAAACCATAGAAAATGATATTTTTATTGCCCAAATTTATGTTGATGATATAATTTTCGGATCCACCAACTCAAACTTTCTAAAAGATTTGTAAAAATAATGGAAAATGAATTCGAAATGAGCTTGGTAGGTGAGATTAACTTCTTCTTAGGATTGCAAATTAAACAAACTAGAAATGGTAATTATGTTCACCAATCCAAGTATTCTAAAGAGCTAATAAAGAAGTTCAAAATGGATAACGCCAAAAGCTTAAGTACCCCAATGGCTACCAATGTCAAAATTGATAATGATCCTGAAGGTAAGCCTGTAGACCTTAAGCTATACCGAAGCATGATTGGTAGCCTACTTTACTTAACCGCTAGTAGACCTGATATCCTATTTTCTGTAAGAATGTGTGCTAGGTACCAAACTTGTGCTAAGGAATCTCACTTAACAACCCTAAAAAGAGTACTTAGGTACATTAAGGGTACCCTAAATGTAGGGATTTGGTATCCTAGAACTTCACTTTTGAATTATCAGGATATTCTGATTCTGACTATGCTGGTTGCAAATTAGATAGAAAAAGTACAAGTGGAAGCTTCCAGTTATTAGGACATAGTCTAGTCAGCTGGTGTAGTAGAAAGCAACACTGTGTAGCCCTATGTACAACCAAAGAAGAATATGTTGTCTTAGGAGAGTGTGTGACACAACTCTTATGGATGATGCACACTCTTAAGGACTTCCAGCTTGACTACACCCAAACCCAAGTCTATATTGATAACATTAGCTCAATCAACCTGACTACGAACCCAATTCAATACTCCAGAACAAAACATATAGAAGTTAAACATCATTTTGTAAGAGATCATGTAGCCAGGGGTGAAATAATCCTTAAGCATGTGGACTCAAAGTCCAACTTAGCTGATATCTTTACCAAACCCTTACCTGAGTTTGAGTTTAGCTGACTAAGAAGACAGTTAGGGTTATGCTTAGTAGAATAGGACTGCTCTATATTTTTATAAAAATTATTTTATATTCTTATTTTTTTCAGTTGTTGAAAAATCATTTCTTTTATCAAAATTTAAAATTTAAAATGATTTTCCGACTTAGTTTTTTTTCAAAAACTTACCCCCTTTAAAACTAGGACTTTTTCGCAAATAGACTTAGCTTAGGCCCTAACCCTAGAACTGCATACACCTATAGATCTAGAAGCCAGCATCTCACAAGCACCTTAGGGTACTTTTGATTGATAACCTAGACTGGGTTGAGATACATAGGTTTATGCCTTGATTCAAGATGCTTTAAGACAGTGCATCTGCAGTAATTGAGGCAATAAATACAAGTTGAACAGCAATCAGGTTAAGTGTCAAGCTTAGAAAATCTAACTTGATCAGATCACTTAACCTGACTAACCCTAGCGAAAGCTACTGTTTATGACAGTTGGTAAGTAGCTAACTGAGTTAGACAGGACCCAAACAAGAACGGTTTAATTTGGTTTGCTCCAGTTTATGCTTAAAATCATTAGAGTTGGTTCAATACAAACTCCATTTTTTTTCTAGCTCTAATTTAAGTATCAAAATCTTTTATGCTTAAAATCATTAGAGTTGGTTCAATACAAAACTTCAATTTTTTTCTAGCTCTAATTTACCTGCTGTAATTAGTATCAATTTTTTTTATATATGGCAAAGGGGGAGAGAGAAAAGAAAGGAGAATTGTTTTTTCAAATTTTTACCTCTTTTTCAAATTTTTATCTCTTTTTCAAATTTTTATCTCTTTTTCAAAAAGTAAAGCAAATATCCAAGTGCTTAAAAATGTTGAAATTGTTTTTTCTAGGTATTTCAAATCTAAGCATTTTGAAACTAAGTATTTCTAAGTATTTTTGGAAAAATTTTCTATGTATGAAAAAACTTTTTGGAAAATTTTCTAAGTATGAAAGAAAATTTTCTAAGTATGAAAAAAACTTTTTGGAAAATTTTCTAAGTATGAAAAAAAACATTGCTAAGTATGAAAAAAAAATTTTTGGAAAGTTTTTCTAAGTATGAAAAAACTTTTTGGAAAATTTTTCTAGGTATGAAAAAAACTTTTTGAAAGTTTTTTAAGTGTGAAAACTTGCAAAAACTTGTTTGAAATTTTTCTAAGTATAGTCAAAATCTAAAGCACTTAGAAGATTTACCCACATATCTTTGAAAAACTCAGGGGGAGAATATTCGTTTCAGGGGGAGAAAACTGGAACTTTTTTTTTCAATTCTTTGCTTGTTAGATATGCTATGTTTTTAACTTAATTTTTGAACCGTGTTGCTATAAATCAAAAAGGGGGAGATTGTTGGTGCCGGAAGCACCAAAGTCAAACCTAAATTTTGATAATGGCAAAGGGTTCAGAAGTTAAGGTGCTGTTGTGATCTAACAAGCTTACTAAGTGTGCAGGAAAGTCCTAGGTACACTAGGCAAGAAGTCCTGGTCTAGGACTGGGCAAAGAAGTCCTGGCAAAGGGATGGGCAAGAAGTCCTGGCAAAGGGTTGGGCAAGAAGTCCTGGTCGAGGACTGGGCAAGAAGTCCAGGCAAAGGGCTGGGCACTGAAGACCTAACCGGAAGTTGGGCAAGAAGTCCTGGTCGCGGACTGGGCACGAAGACCTGATCGGAGAATTGGGCAAAAGTCCAACCGGAGGAGCCGGTTGGCAAAAAGGTAATTTCTCCTGAGAGGAATAGGTGAGGACGCGTTCCCCGTAGGAGGGAACATTAGGAGTCGGTTCGACCTAGGGTTCCATTTGGGAGACCCAAAGTCAGAACCAAGACAACTTAGGCCGTAAACAATGTCTAACATATTTGCTTCTAGTGTTTTGGAACTAACCTTGGTTGCAGGGAATGAAGGAACGTGTTTCTACAGCTCAGGCGCCTCAATGGAGTGAGGCGCCTCACTAGGCTAGGCGCCCGTATGGATACGGGCGCCCCAGTGCAAGCCTATTTCAAAGACATCGAAGCAATATGCCACGAAGCCTCTGGACCAAGTCAACTGAGGCGCCTGTGTTAACACAGGCGCCCCCATCAGCTCAGGCGCCTCTATGAAGGGGATAAGCGCTGACCGAGCCTGCGGATTGGAGTTCGCGCAGGAGAGGCCACGTGTCAGGCGCCCCCATCGATACAGGCACCCCTATGGCTATTATAAATAGGGGTTCACCCCCAAGGCTTCAAACAACTCGCTCACATCGCTCTCAACATTTTCATTCAAGCGCTACGCTCCGACAAGCTCCGACTTCGCGATTCAAGCGCCGACGACGACCCTCTGCTCTGAACTTCCATCCACCTCGAGCGTCGGTAACATTTAATTTACGAAAAGTGTTGTACTTTCAATTTCAATTCTATATCTATACTTCAAACCTGTAAAAGATTTTTACGAATATAGAATTGCCCAACGTAAACGGTCAAGGACCGTGAGCCTTGGAGTAGGAGCCGACCGCGACTCCGAACCAAGTAAAAAATAACTTGTGTTAGCGATTGTGTTTGTTTTCCGCTGCGTAATTACTCTATGTTTTCCGAAAAATTCGTCGATCGATATTCACCCCCCCCCTCTATCGATTTACTCCGATCCAACAAAAACAAATAGTAAATATAAATGCTAATAACATTTGGACTTACGTTGCTAAGGCTACACCTTGGACTTACACAGCCAATGCAACTGGAAACATACATGAGACCTATCACAAGGCTCCCCCAACACCTACAGTCCCATTGAGTTAGGATTTTCCTCAAGGGCTTTTTAAAAACCTATCCCAAAACTCCCACTACACTTGGACTTACTAAGGGCTCTTTAAGAGCATATCACAAGACTCCTCTTTTTCCAATACATGAGCAATAATTTCTCCCCCTTTATCTACGCTCCCCCTTGAGCTAGAATTCCATGCAAATGTGTGTTTAGTTTCTCACTTAAACCTAACATTTCTCCCCCTTTGCCAGACATCAAAAAGAACACTAACAATATTCTAATTATTAGATTCATTACCTCAAGTGATCATAAACATGATGTATTAACCCCTATAAGATTATATAATGTTAACCATCATTTGAAAACTTTTCGACCGTTGAAAAATAATTTCAGTATGTATTAGTCGACTGAGACAGGTACCAGTCGACTGATCCCATCGAAAAAATCATACAGTAGCTTTCTCACTCTAGAAAGCACTATTATCAGTCAACATTTCTGAACTCAATTTCAGATACGCCCCAATAATTCCATAATTCTCTAAAAAATCTCAAATTTTATGGAGAGATTTGTATTACCTGTGTCTACTTGAGGAAAAATATATTTAAAAATATATATATCTCGGATTCCAAGATTGATATAAAATCCAAAACTATCTAAATGGTTCAAATGAACCTTAACTTAAAGTTTTAATTTTGACCTCCTCTTGATGTATTTGCTCATACCAAATCATAATGCATCCCTAGCATTGGTTTATATGACATATATACATCAATAACCAAATTTTTATGCAATATGACCCCAATGTCATATTTCTTGTATGAAACTCAACCCACATATGTAGGATCGTTGCCGGCCGATAGAGGGGGGGTGAATATTGACTCGAACGTTTTGCCAAAATTTCATCGTTCATCTTTCTATCAGAGTTAGTATGCAGCGAAATAATAATAAAGGAAAACAAAGACAACAGTACATGAGGGATTTATTTACTTGGTTCCCGACCCCCAGGGTCAGTACGTCTAAGGTCTATGTACTTTGCGTGAGTCCACTAATGGTCTAGTTTCCTGAATTTTCGGAGGCAGAGAATACCCGTCTTACAGTTTGAATTACAAGTACAAAAGAATAGAATTAAACACAACTTGTAAATAAAAAAGCAAACCAACGGAAAAGTGAAGATCTGGCCAATCCGGAAGTCTGCAGTGCATCACACTTCCTCCTGGAGCCTCCTTGGTCGCAGAGCTTCGCCTTGAGTACTTTTTCTTTACACAGATTGCTTTAGCGGATGTATAAATTATTACAGAGGTGAGGGGTTGAACCCCTTTATATATTGCATTCTCGGGCACTTTAGAGCTCTTGGGCGTCTGCCACGTCGTGGTCAAAACCTCATTGCAGCATCGAAATCACAGCATGGATAGAGTCTGCCTTCCCAGGCGCCTGGGAAGGGATGCCCAACCAGGGCGCCCACCACCTTACTGGGAACCTGATTCAAGTCAGGCGCCCAAGAAGTTGTTTCCCAGGTTAGTTTGTTTTGTGTTCTGCTCTCCTATCTTGCCTTCAACTCCAGGTACCTGCAAGACAACAAACACAAAACAATCATACAAGTAATCTTATGCCTTAATGATTGATTTTGACTTTGGATTTCAGCCGAAACCCTAGGTTAAACCGACGCCTAATGTTCCATTTTTCGGTGAACGCGTCCTCACCTACTCCACCGTGAAGAAGTTACCTTTGCCAACCGGGACCTCCGATTGGACTTTCGCTCAACCTCTGAGAACTCGGATCTCGAGACGTCCGACCTCGACCCATTTCTACTTCTGTTCGCGATCCCCGCTCAACTAAGTCTTTTGCCCGATCCTTGAAAAGAACTTCGTGCTCGGCCTCCCAGACTCCCGGATCTCGAGACGTCCGACCTCGACCCGTCTCTACGTCTATCCGTAGTCCTCGCTCGGCTAAGACTCCGTTGCCTGATCCCCGACCAGGACTTAGTGCTCAGTCCCCAGACCAAGACTTCGTGCCCAGCTTCACTCACCAGGACATAGTCCACCTATCTTCACTCACTAAGACACAGCTTCACTCACCAGGATTTCTTCCCCTAGCTTCACTCACTATGACCCAACTTCACTCACCAGGATTTCCTCTAACCTAGCTTCACTCACTAGGACCCAGCTTCACTCATCAGGATTTCTTCCAACTTAATCACTTCTTTGCTAGTCATCTTAATCCTGACTAGACTTCCTCGAACCTTCAAGTAAATATAATCCCAAACCTTAAGTCCGGTTTGGTTTAAGTCCTGGTTAGTGCTCAGTCCCCAGACCAAGACTTCGTGTCCAGCTTCACTCACCAGGACATAGTCCACCTATCTTCACTCACTAAGACACAGCTTCACTCACCAGGATTTCTTCCCCTAGCTTCACTCACTATGACCCAACTTCACTCACCAGGATTTCCTCTAACCTAGCTTCACTCACTAGGACCCAGCTTCACTCATCAGGATTTCTTCCAACTTAATCACTTCTTTGCTAGTCATCTTAATCCTGACTAGACTTCCTCGAACCTTCAAGTAAATATAATCCCAAACCTTAAGTCCGGTTTGGTTTAATCCTTGGTCAAACTGACCAACCTTAGGTTCTACCAAACATTAGATCCTGTTTGGCTAATCCTTTGTCAAACTGATCAAACCTAGATTTACCCTACCAAACATCAAGTCCTATTAGGTTTGACCCTTGATCACTTTGACTAAACCTTACTATATTGTCAAACATCGAAACCCTAGAGGATGACTATTCATCACTGATGCTCTTTGCACCAACACAATGGTCTTGATTAGATTGATCTTTTCTTAACTATGTGCATTTGTTGTGTGAGTTCAAGTGAAGCAGGAAAACATGAATAAGCTAGCATGACACATTTTCTATTACAAGTTTGATTATACTTTACAAGTTTGATTATGTTGTACAAGTTAACTGCTATACAAGTTTTCTTAACTGTTGTACAAGTTTGATTATACAGATTTTTTCTTACATTCGTTGTACAAGTTAACTGCTGTACAAGTTTGATTATATAGATTCAAGTTTTCTTAACTGTTGTACAAGTTTGATTATACAGATTTTTTCTTACATTCGTTGTATAAGTTAACTGCTGTGCATTCATTGTACATTTTCTTACAGATTTTTTTGATTATACAGTTACAACTAAAGACCTTGAGTCGTGGAGATATCATTGATAATACTAAATGTAAGCTGCTTCATTGGAGTATTGACGGAGTTGTTGCAGAAGGTTGAATTGCATCCACAGATCCCAAAGTAAAAGTGCATCACGTTCCTCTTGGTGGAGCTTGTTGGAAAGTTTGGATTGATAGAGTGTTTGTGAACAAGCTAGATCTCATTCGACCAAATGATGAAATGTTGTTTCTCGAAGATGCAATAGGAAGCACAGTTGCTTGGTTATCTAAGTTTATAGTTTTTGACTGAGTTACTTACTTTAGACTTATGACTAGTTTGTAACTTTTTTTGCTACTTAGTTATTTTAGACTTATAACTAATTTGTAATGGTTTTTGCTAGTAAGTGAAATGCTATTTTGGTAAAGTGTGGTGTTGATGATTAATTGTGATATAAATGTTTTAGTTTTAGATGTTGTTAATTGAGAGAAGTGATGTGGTATATTTATTGTATTATCAAATTGTGTAAGATATGTATATGTGAGATTTTAATTATATGGAATATATTAGTATTCGCAGCGTACAAATATACATTGCGGATATGTACATCCGCAGTGGCCGGCCGCGCGCTGCGCATATTTACGGATGCACATATCTGCAGCGCGCAGCCACTCGCTGTGGATGTAATTATCCGCAGTGTATATTCGTGTGTTGCAGATCCACTTATCCGCAGCGTGTAGCCGCGCGCTATGGATGCAACTTATCCGCAACGCGCAGCTGCACGCTGTGGATAAGTTGCGACTTTTAACAGCTTGGAGTTATGCAGAAATGAATTAGGAAAGTGTAGAAGCTAAACTTATCCTATTTGACAACTGAGCAATTAAAACCAAACTATAGAATTGAAATTTAAGAACTAATTGCAGAGAACTAAACTTGAATGCAGGTAATTAATTGCAGAAATATGAAAGCTAGAACAGAACCATTGCTTAAGAAATTTGGCTTAAATTGTAGTGCTTGGAATCGAAATTATCCTAAATTACATATCAAACAAGTTTATTATCAAGTCTTCCCTTTGCCGTCACACAAAGGATGAATTAGAAACCCTCTGAACTCAAAAACCAGCGAAGAAAAGCTCCCTGGATCAGTTGCTGCGAATTGGCCTTCTTGATCGGTCAACCGACCGATCAGGTCCTTTCTGATCGGTCACGGGACCGATCAGAGGCATCTCTGTCCGGTCACCAGCACCGATCAGTGACTGAAAACTCCCGCAATCTCATCCTTCCTCGATTAGCTGAGTGTCGATCTCGCTCAAACACCCTCAGATTACTTTGGAGAACCCCTCTGAAGCTCTGATTGCATCAGCTCGATGAAGACAACAACAATCGAATGGAATCGACAGTGGAAACAGGACTCCGGCGAAACCCTCTCCCGAGCCCCTTTTCAGAGAAGAAATTGCTGCAAACTCAACCGGGAAATCTACCTCGATGATCTGAAATCTTGAAATGATACTTGATCTGAAGTGGCCGCGCGATCGGGAAAGAAAATTGCGAAGAAAAGATGAAGAAACTGCGAAGAACTGGAAGAACAGAAACGCTGCGACCTGGCGACGACGCTGAGATCTGGGGAAGGAAACTGTTTTTATAGTTAGGAATGGACGGCTGTGATCGTTCTGGCCTCATCCGACAGTCGGATTAACTTGGATCAAGCCCAAACCTTCCAGATCTCAATCAAGGGTCAGGATCTGCTCCTCTTCAGCTTGGATCAATCAAATCTGCAACGGGCGGCTCAGATTGCCCTGATCTTTGAATGGACGGCTTAGACTCTCTTAAACTTGATCCAACGGCCAGATGAACTCTGATTTGGCTCCAAACTTCAGATCTTGATCCATGGACTTGATTAACTCTATCTTGAGCTTGGATTGATCAGAAGTTGACGATGGCTCAGATCTAGCCGTTTCTTAATCGGATGACCCATATTAATCCGATGCTTGATCACCTTGATCCGGATCCAATTCTGACTCAAGTTTGACCCAATCTGATCTAGGTCTATGATCATTTGAAGCCTACAAAATGATATCCAAATTTTAGTGTCAAAACATCTTAAATATAGAAAGAATTGCATCTTAAGCTAAAATAGAGAGAATTTATGAAACCTAATGTAAATGCAAACTTAAGCATATAAAAGTGGATCAAAGCATGGATTTGAAAGCCTAAAATGATTAACAAAATGGTAGTTATCAGTTTCAAGACCTTTAATTTGAGGAAATCAGTTATAAACCTAATTGCTCTAGTTTGTAGAATCTCTTCATCAACAAATTATTAATCCATAAAATCAATAATGATTATAAAGGTATTTTGTTTACTATTATCTCCTTTTCATTATCTTCTTCACTATATCCATGTTATTGATGTCCGTCAACATCAAATCAATGCACTTTGTTATGCATCGTTCCAAAACAATATATATATGATCATTCTCCGACAGCTCTAGCCTCATTGGAGTTGGCACTATTGTTAGTGACCACTTGCACTATATGTTCCACATCTCTCTCAAGCTACACTATCCAATATGATAGATGTTAGGAAATTTGTATAAACAAAATTGTTTTTTTAGGCCACATCTGACATTTATGTAAATGAAATTAGAACGAACATATTTAATCACTTGGTTTGACTAAATTATGTTCAAACAGAGATTATGCCCTAAATGAATAAAAAAGTGACATTAGCGGAATGAGGTAATTAATTTTGATTTGATAATGATTGATCAAAAAATTGATAATCAAAGGCGACCAGATTATTGAAATCACCTTTAAAAAAGATAGCAAGTATATATGTTTTATGTATACATGTAATATAGGATTTTTGGATAGATATATTGCACTAGAATTCTGATAATATATTAGTTTGCATAAGAATATATAATATAATAAATTACATATTTTATAAAAACTGAGCTCCCAGTGACAAATTGTCTCAAAATTTGTGAAATCGTGATGTTCAGATGAAGCTCTACCTACCACTGCAATACCACTGTTTAAGCATTATATATATATATATATATATATATATATATATATAGAGAGAGAGAGAGAGAGAGAGAGGGTTTGTTACCCTACTTATCTTATGGTGCACATCTTGTGTGCATCATATGTGTGTGTATATATAGTTCTGTTCTCCTACGGACCGCACGGTGCGGACCCCATGCGCTGCGGGGGCGTGTGACCGATTAGGGGCTTCCCTGATCGGTCACGCACGAGGCTGCCTCCATGTCCATCGGCGGCCTTCGGCCGTCGCCCCCGTACAAAACTATAACCCTAGAGGGTGCGATGAACCCTAGGGGTAGCGGTGAACCCGTTAACGCGATGAACCCTAGGGGTAGCGGTGAACCCGTCGGCGTACCGGTGAACCCGTCGGCGTACGTGACCGATCAGCAGTTGTCGCGCACGCGGTCCGCATGATAGCAAATCCGTTGTATATATATATATATATATATATATATATATATATATATATTACATGATTATATATTTATATTTCTCCAATTAATTGCAAAATCATGAACACAAACCTTGTCGCCCCACCTTTCAAATCATCCTTGAGAACTCACTAAATCCCCTTTAGATTAGCATGCCTACGTCTCTATTGATGTGGTCTTCTCAACTTGTTGCCCTTCAACCCACCTTTGTTGGATGCGTGGTATGCATTAGGTTTTACAGCTGCTCTTTTCCTCTTCTTGTGACCTCCACTACTCAACGCTTGATGAATTCCATTGATTAACCTTGTGTTGATTGAGAAATAAAAGGACTATATGACCCTCAGCCCGAATGACATTGTTCCAAATTTAATTTTGCCACCGAATGACATTGTTCCAAAACATGGGCTACACAGTGATTCAATCCTCTGCCAGTCCATGTCGTGTCTTGGTCTTTCACTGGAATGAAATGTACTGGTCAGGTGACCCGACTCAATACGAACCCTGGTTAATTGTATTTGTTGCAACTTGCAATAAATGTGGTCACTTGTGTATGTGGCATTTGGGATATGAAATGGAACTATGTACACAAGGGTGGGTGGTTAAGTAATCTAGCTGCATTTAGGTTGAATGAATCACTGCTGAAGGCTTATGATATCTAGCCAGATTGGCACACACAAATGTGCTTATGATTCACTGCTGAAGGCTTATGAATCACACACACACATTATTAAAAAAAATATAGAAGTGATTAATTTACATCTGTAAAATGTGGTTGTTTCTCCTATACATACTTTTCCTCAATACAAATTCATTTTTCCAAGTTTCTTCTCCATGTTCCATCTTTAGCCAGCATGTGATGAATGCTATGCGCATCTTGATAACCCTATAACCACCAATGTTCCACTCAATACCCTCCTTTCTTGTATGTTTTAAATAGCTTCCTTTCAGCCCCCGGGGTTATGGTGTAGTGGTAGGGTAACTAGTCGTTAACCCAAGCATCTGCGGTTTGATCCCCAGCTATAGCGTATTTTGCAGGAATTTTTTCTCCAAATGGGGCGCGAACCCTGGGACGCTGGGCTTCTAGACTGCCCACCGCGAGCGCTTCCCGATTTACCCTGGTGACCAGTGGAAAATTTCTGTAGGACCGGGCCGGTCACCTCAGGTTTAATTTGTTTGTTGTCTGATTCATCATTGTTTTTAAATAGCTTCCTTTCAGAATGATATCTATGTTTCATAACCAGAACTTACAAAACTGTATTCTCAGCTATAAAACTAGCCCTAATACTTTCCCTAAAGTATGCCTTAACAAGTACTTGGAAATTAGAACAAACACTCTTATTTTCTTGTTTTAAATAAGATGTTTGTTCCTCATACCTCCATTCTTGTATGTTTTAATAGCTTCCTTTCAGAATGATATCTATGTTTAACCAGAACTTACAAACTGTATTCTCAGCTATAAAACTAGCCCTAATATCCTAAAAGTACTTGGAAATTAGAACAAACACTCTTATTTCTCTTGTTTTAAATAAGAGTGTTTGTTCCACTCAATACCCTCCATTCTTGTATGTTTTAAATAGCTTCCTTTCAGAATGATATCTATGTTTCATAACCAGAACTTACAAAACTGTATTCTCAGCTATAAAACTAGCCCTAATACTTTCCCTAAAGTATGCCTTAACAAGTACTTGGAAATTAGAACAAACACTCTTATTTCTCTTGTTTTAAATAAGAGTGTTTGTTCCACTCAATACCCTCCATTCTTGTATGTTTTAAATAGCTTCCTTTCAGAATGATATCTATGTTTCATAACCAGAACTTACAAAACTGTATTCTCAGCTATAAAACTAGCCCTAATACTTCACTAAAGTATGCCTTAACAAGTACTTGGAAATTAGAACAAACACTCTTATTTCTCTTGTTTTAGATTTTACTCTATATCATTTACTACAATTTAACTTTCAATTGTTACATCAAATATCGAACTCGTTATGTGTTGGCTATATATGCAGGCAAACAGGCACACTATAATTTTGATGCAGTCATCTCCAAACAGGGCAACTAGAACATTCATGGACTATGATTCCATTAGCCAGGCAATGGACGGTAACAAAACGCCATCCTTTGTGCTTTATTGTGGCAGAGTTTTCTGACTTGTTCACCTGAGGCTTCAGTGGCTAATGGATTGTTAATGTTTCTCTAGTCTTATAATATTCCCGCACAACTTTGAGATATGCTTGTTTTTCTTTTTGTGTGGATTATGAATTGTTAATTTTGATCATTCACGTTTAGTTTACCTTCCATATTTTTGTGTAATTGATGGATCACGCATGCTTAAAGTATGATTTTTTATTTGGTACACCAAAAAAAAAAAAAGGGTTAAATGTTTTTTGCTTATTTTGAGTGCCCAAAAACTAGCAAGTTGTTCAGTATGTATAAGCCAAATATGAAATCAAGCTTGTATTCAATGCAGCAGCTAGCGTGAGTTCAATAAGGTGGACCAAAAGTGTTGGTTTAATGGTATTTCTTAATCCGCTGGAAAGAAGATTATACAGTGCAAAATTCCCTTTGAAGCATTCATCAGAACATTATTTGTCTTTATTTTCATCCATTTGTAACATTACCCACTCAGGTCTTATTAACAACATTTGGATTAGTGTGAACCTCATTTGCTTTGCTGTGTGAATCCTTGTGTGTCCTGAAAGTTTGGTAGTCATAGGAATGGTTGATAATCTGGTACATCATAAGCTAAATTAAACTATGTAGTACTCGTTTAACTGCTGAACCAAATTGATTGAGCTTTCATTTAAGTAAATTGTCATTCAAACATTAAACATAGCAATAAGGTAGCCCCAAAAGGATGCCGGCCTCTTATTGAGTTTTCGTGATTATGTTGTGAATTGTATATTCTCCATGCATGCTTTATTGCTACCAATTCCTTCCGTATGTATCAGCAAGTGTATCGCATTCTTTGTTCAAAACTGCACTTTCTCTTGATCTCCTAGTTTAATTAATATGCCAACTGTTTTTTTCCCTGGTCATTTAACAGTTTCTCTTTTCTTTAATTATTTTTGTGTTGTCATCGGTAAATCTGTCTTCTCAAATTTTGGTATTCACAGGGATTTGCGGACTGTACGAAAGAAAACTTAAGGAGATAAATCCAACAGTCCAGAACATAACTTATGACATTTCGGACCTTTACAATTTCATCGATGGCCTGACAGATCTCAGTGCATTAATGTTTACACTCCTTCCGATTGTAATCAGTTTACTTATCAACTGATTAGCTGTACCTTTTATATCTCTTGTAGCTTCGAGCACTCGATTCAGGCTTATCTCCCATATGACCGGGTTTGGATCAAGAATCGGATGTTTCATCACCTGAAGAAGATGTATGAGAACCATGACGAGTACATCGTGTCTAAATAGAAGCAATCTTATGTTATATCATTGGGTTGAGCACACTTGAGCTGTCTTTTTTTTTCAGTCACCCTGCTTAATATGCTTTCTTTACCAGTGATATACAAACTTCGTTTGCAAGGAACACAAGCCAACCTCTCTTTGGGTTTCAACGTTACTGGTGGTGGATGAATGACTGAGTACGGTGGCATTACGTGTGAGAAGATTTTAAGATTTTTTAGAGGCAACTGCAATAGTTAGGCATGGTAGCGAAATTATATATGGCATTGACTAGTATAAAGTTTCAAAGTGGAATTGATTTTATCACATGACTAATAAAAATATTCAAAATATATTGGATCGTTGTACAACTATAAACCCACCCTTGAATTTGATTCAACTAGTGTTAATAGTTGGATCAAATAAGAATGAACATTCTATTAGATTCGGAGGAATGCTTTAACTGCTAAAACAGCAAAACGCTGAAAGAAAAAGGTAATATTTATCACAATTAAATTAAACTTTAAGTAGTACGTACATTCTATTGATTAATTGGGTTGGAGGTTGGTTAACGTCGAATCTGAAACAATTGATTCGATTTCACAAAAATTTTCAATCGATCATCAGGATAAATCGAAAAATATTCGCGACAGACAGTGTAAAACTCTAACATTGACGGTTACTTATGCCATTTGAAAGAAAAATTTTATAAAATTTGTCGTATTTAGAGATCGAACCGTGACCCTTTTGCGCCAGAGCTCAGGGCTTTAAGTAGTGTATCCTTAAAAAAATGATTAACCCGATTGAATAACGTCGAACCTGGGACGACTAATCTGACTTCACGAAAATTTCCCACGAGCCAACAAGATAAATCAGAAAGTGCTCATGACGAACGATTTAAAAGCCCAGCATCCCACGATTACGAATCCTATTTGAAAAAAAAAATCTATAAAATTTACCATAACTAAGTATTAAACCGTGAATATTGAAAAATTAATTAATCGTCCTTTCGTTGCACCATAACCCTAGACGCTTAAGTAGTACATCCTAGAACCATATAATAGCTCGTAAAACAATATCAACATTTCCAATCAAAAATACACAACATAAAAATTGTTGTAGCGGGAAAACTGCTACATCGTCGTATACGATTTAATTCTCACCCCATGACATGCGTATAAACACGACGATTAAGACACAGTTCACCTATTTGAATAGAGATTGTTTTCACCCAGCTCAGCTCAGCTCAGCTCAGCTCATGACAAAAACCAACACGACCTAACATCACGAACACACAACAAACAAAGATGCAAAGGGAAAAAAAAAAAGAAGCTTAACCAAGACTTTCACTCTTTACATAAAAGGGAAAATTCAAACGCCTAAAGAGAATCTGGATGCATGTTGGCTTAAGGAGAAGAGGGGTAGCAATCTTCTTCTGCGATATCGAATAAGATCTGTGGCAGCGATGTAATTCGAGGGAGATGCATCAGCAGCAACTCTCCAAAAGAATCTTTTCTCGTCATTCCTGTTGCATTCTTCGGTCCTGTAGTATCTTCTTTAACCTGAGTGTTCTCTGATGAGTCGTTAATTAGCAGCCACCGAAGTTGAAGCGCCCTTCATCTGTTGGCTTTGCACCGCGCTAACATCTTTCTGGAGAAGAGAGCAAAAGGAGTTCACTTTCGTCAGGATAGATTTCACTGAAGAGGCATTGAACCAACTCTTCCAACATCACTTTGTCAGGTACAGTGGCACCCGCTAAATGTGGATTGCCTGAACTGATCTGCTCAGAGATGCATTGTTCCAGTTGACTTACAAAGTCGCTAACGGACATTGAACGCTTGAATCCAGAAAGTTTCAACTGATCCCAAGAGTTCTGATTATTAGTGACTTCAGAGCCAACTGCATTAACACCTTTGATAAACCCAAATTTTATCACTGAAACAAAATGTAGAATATTAGTAAAGCAATGGAATCTGTACGGCTAACAATATCGTTCGATTTCAGATGATAATATAAATGTTATTTGAAACAGCATAATTCTAAAGAAAGAAACGTACATACAAAGCATAGTCATTAGAGATGTAAATGAACCAAATGTTCATAGTAAACTTGGTGTTTTGCTGGATTTTTTTAAAAAATTGTTTATATTTATTCAATATTCACTTGACCAATTAAATGAATAAGCTTGCTTGAATGGTTCATTAAACTAAATGAACAAGCTTGAACATGTGTTTAGTTTTTTAATATACATTAATAAAGATTATGAATTGTTGGTGAATAAAATTCATGAACAAAATTTATGAAGCATGTTCAATAACAAAGCTCTTATAGCTCACAAAATGAGAAAAAAAATTAAAAAACCATAATATCAAGCCAGCCAAGCAAACTTAAAAATGTAAAACATTCAAATATTCAATTAACTCGATTTAGACTAAGCTCAAGCTCATAAAATAAAACAAATCAAACTTGCACAACTATTTCAATAGTTTAATTTATTTTAGTTTCGGTTGAGCTTGGCTCGATTAGCTTATCAAACAAGCTTGAATACACCTTAGCTCGACTTGACTTGGCTTGGCTCGTTTACAATCCTAGTAGCCATCCCTTTCTATATCTTGAGATATAAACAATGATCTAGTGAATAAAATATTGAAAGTTATCTTGATATGTGTCCAACAAGGTCCACGACCATAAATCGATAGAAAAGATTGCGCAAAAAAATGTAAGGAAGTAAGTGATGTAATGCATTTGATCCACATATCAGTAAAGGAAAGCATAAAATAACAAGAAACATGGCACTTAAACTTGCATTGGAATGTGTGATTGAGAGAAATATGTTGGAATAAAATGTGAAGAAAACACTCGAAACAATGAGGCAAAACAAATAAGTATCAGATCATGGCACATCCAAATCAATTGCAGAAATAATCACATTAGTAAGTAATTGCTAAATCGATGGCCAAATTCAGGAAAATCTGAAATTATTTTCATAACATTTCACTGGGGCATAATCAAATAATCAACTTTACAGTCAAAAATAAAAAAAGTAATAATGAAATAGTTTTCTAATAAGAAATGACGCGACAATAAAAGAAACAAATACCGCAAGTATAATTTTCGACTATAGTTCTCTCAACGTAGAGAATCTCCATTTGTTTCACCAATATATACGTTCCATGATAATATTATTTTTCAGTTTTCTAATATTTAGTACAATAGAAATTATGGCCAACAAAAAAATTTTATTTTAATGAATGGAAAATATAAATGTTTTTTTTTAATGAAAATGACTTTTTTCTAGAAAGAACAAAAGTTATTTTCTTGAAAATATTTTGAGACGTTAGAAAATCCAGAAATACTTTGTGTGAAATGAATGGAGGAGTCAGGAGTTCTAGCAAACATGAATTGAGGCAAGGCAATATGAAATTAGTTTTCTAAAAACACAGACACATTTATAGTCACTAAAAGATTGAATTGTGAAAAACAAATGAGTCAAAAAAGATGAATAACCAACTAATTCATTTCAAATGAAACTTAATTTGAAAAGTTTGTCTAGTCCTTGGAATAGCATGTTATCATTCAATTGAGTCCAAGGCGTTAATTTTGTTGGTAGAAACTGCAGAATATATAACTCAGTGAACAACTAGAAAATAGTAAACAGGATTTGAAAATTACCTGGATCTTGTGCAGAAATATTACCCACGGAAACATCTGACAAAGTAGAGACAGAATCTCTGATGTCATTAGCACAACTTACTGATGAGTCTTGAGTAGCAGATCCATATGTATCCTTTAACTTATCAAATGGATGGAACTTGTATTCTTCACTGTCCTCAGAGCTTCTTGATTCAAAGAATAGGTTTTGTAAAATAATATCTGGTTCCGAACTTAGTGCACACAACCGTGGATCACATTGGATAAGCTTCTCAAAATGCTTGCTTAACACACCTTGTGGGCATTGGAGAAAGTGCCTCCTGAAACATAAGTATATTAGATAGTTTCTACAAAATTTCAGATCACTTCAGAAACATTCTCGAGGGATAATATAGCTTAAGATAAAACCTATTACTGTGTATAACAAAATAGGAAACAAAGAAACATTCTCGAGGGATATTATTATTTCTATTAGTATGAATAATTTTGAACTAGGAAACAAAGAAATCATATCAACCACTGTAGATACAAATCCATGTACCATGTAAAATTTTCTTCCATGATTATAAACAAACACTTTGTTTTTCTAAATGGCATTCTACTTGTACTAAGGTTGTATGTCATCATCCACAATGAAAAGAAAACAAACTTTGATTCTAGGGTAATGCTGTATCAGATGAGTTTTGCACAAATATTTTCTTGCCAAGCTGTTTAACATACTTCCGAGATCGATTTACATGAATGTCATATCCATTAGTATCAGTATGAATGTCATTCATCTTCTGCACAACAAACTATAAGAGATACAAATGCAGAAACATTGCGAGTTCATCAAGAAAATAAAAGTTACCTCATAAAAGCTTAGCAGTACACAGGCTGAATGGATTTTCAAGTCTCATAGATGGCCATGTTTTGTTCGATCTCAAAAGCCATGTCGCATTGTCCAGTCTTGCGACACATATCAACCAAATGTCTCTTTGTTTCTCGATTCGGTAGTTTTCCTCTTTTCAACATCATATCGAAAACCCTATGAGCCTCAAACAAGTTGTTATCGGACAGAGTCCATAGCAACCTATTGTAATAGATGTGTCTTGGAAAATAACCATGAGAGAGCATCTCCTCGAGAAGTTTGACGGCAACTTCAGCAGAACAACTAAGAGGTAGAGATTCAGCTAATTTGTTATATGCTTTCTTGCTCGGGAAAAGGCCTCTTTTCTGCATCATATTTACAACACAAAGAGCATCTTCGGTTCGGCCAACCCCAGAAAGGCCCCTAACCAATGTATTGTAAGCAATTTCATCTAGAACATGTGCTTCTCGGTTCATCTTGTTGAATAACTCGATTGCACAATCAGCCTCATCTGATCTGAAATGGCCATTCATTAGAATTGTATAAGTTACTTGGTTAGGAATAGTACCAAGTTTCTGCATTAATGAAAACAAATTATATGCATCTTCAATCATTTTAGCTCTACATAGTCCGTTGAGTATACCATTATAAAAATGGAGATCAGGAATCATCCCGTTGTCCATGATAACTCGCATTATATTCAATGCAAATTCAACCTTCTTTTCTGCCGACTGATAATGATCCCAGTGTTTGGCTTTGCTGAGGAAAGCATTTTTTTGAGGTAGCAATCTGAAAAGCATATGCTTAGCTTCTTCTAATTTATGAGCTAAATATGGTTGTCTTCTTCGTCGAGGTAGGATGTTTCTGCATATCCCACATACTAAGGAGCCATAAGTCACTAGATGAGGTTCAATCTGGTTTCTCACCATCAAGTCAACTAGATACAACGCAAAGTTCTCTTCGCCTTTCTTAACGAACTGATTGACTAGCATTGTGTAAAGTACCTTATTGGGTAGAAATCCATCCTCCAACATCATATCTAGATATTTGCAGGCTAGACTGAACATATTCTTCTTTATTAGTCCATTTATAAGAGCACTGTAAGCATGCGAGACAGGATGGAAACCATGCTGCAACATCTCATCGAAAAAAAAACGAGCATCATTGATCCTTCCAATCTTTGAGTAACCATTGATCAGATTAACATAGGCTACTTCATCGGGCATTACCCCACTTTCGATCATTCTACCAAATACAAACTCAGCCTCCCTGAACCTTCCTATTCTGCATAGGCATTTGATTATTGGATCATAGATGATAACATTAGGCTTGACACCTCGATCGATCATCTGATTAAAAATATCGAGAGCTGAGTGTATGTCCCCAGATTTCCCATATGCATTTATCAGAACAGAGTAAGTAACCAAATTCCATACCACTCCCTTGCTATTCATTAAATCTAGGAGTAGTTTAACATTCTCCATCTGGTTCTCTCTACATAGGCATTTTAGGAGAAAATTGTATGTTGAAATTGAAGGTTCCCAACCATAACTAACCATTTTGTCCAACAAGCGATAAGCAGCATCGAATCTTCCCTCTGCGCTCATAGTTCTTATCACAATGTTAAAAGTTACGTCAACGGGAAGCACATCAAGCCTCACAATCTCATCAAATGCAACTTCCATTTCTTGAAGTGATATCTGAGCTAAACTAGAACCGAACAATACAGAGGAATTTCTAAATTTTCCACTACTATCTGTCTTAGCCATAGCCTGCAAAGTTTTGCTGATGATTGCAAATCCATAACTTTTGGGAAAACATCGCAATAGTAAAACAAAAGTTAGATGATCTGGTACGAGATCACTCTCCAACATCCTGTCGAACAAATTTTCAGCATCCACCAATCTGTTTGTCTTGCAAAAAGCTGTTATCATGGCTGTGTAGCATTGGATGTTATGAACCAAACCATGCCCAGGCATCATTTCAAGAAGTCTCAAAGCACAATCGACTTTCTGGTTCTTGCAGTACCAACTGATCAGTATCCTGTAAGTAACTGCATCAGGTTTGAGTCCAGTCACGCACATGTCTTTATAAAACTCCCATGCCGAATCATCATAGCCGAGCCTCAACAAGCAACGTATCAATGTGTTGTAGGAATATACATCAGGCTCCAAGAAGGCATGCCCCTTCATTGTCCGGAAAATGACCAGAGCTGGCTCCAACCTTCCCTCCTTACAGTATCCAGAAATCAAGGTGGAACACATCATGCGATCGAAATGGAAACCATGGGACTCCATCACTCTGCAAACATGCTCAGACTCAGCAATGTCACCTCCCTTGCAAAGCCCGTAAAACAAGGTTTTGCACAACTGGGAAGAAGGATTCAATCCTCTGCTGACCATTTTATCAAACAGGTGATGTGCCTGAGCAAAATGCCCCTTTGAGCACAGACCGTACAACAGGGAATTATAACCTGACAAATCTGGGAAAACACCGTCACCAGCCATTAGAACAAAGAGGTCCAGAGCCTCCAGGAACTTCTCTTCCGCGCAGAGCAAACGCAGCAACGCTGTGTACGTCCTCTTCGACGGCAAAGATCGAATTTTTATCATGTGGTCCAACAGAGGCTTGGAATCCGCAGACTTTCCTAGCTTGCAAAAGCATTCTACCATGGCATCCAGCACGGAGGGATCTTCCGGTAGTTCACCGCCGGTTGAGTGGGCGAAAAGAGCCTTAGCCTTCAGGAACTGGCGAGAGGAAACCAAGGATCGGAGGATGCGACCGTACTCGGGGGAGATTCCGAAGGAACTCGCAAGGTGGATGGCGGAGGCTGATTCAGGGACGGGCAAACCAGCGACGACGCGGTTGAGGACGGAGCGGGCAGCAGAGAGCATGCCTCGGAGGAGGAGGCGGTGGAGGAGGGAAAGGCAATGGGTCGCGTAGGCAGAGGATACGTCGACGGATACGGAAGGGCGGTGGTCCATGCCAGGGACATCGGAGTCGGAGTCAGGGGAGGAATGGGAGGCGGTGAAGAAGAAGTGAGAAGAGCTGTGGCTTCTTCTTTCGACGGATAAAAGGTGGAGGAGGAGAGGAGGCTGTCGGAACCTCCTCGACACGAGCATTTAGCGGCGGCGGCGGAGGTGGCGGCGGCGAGAGGGGAGACGAGCATCGCGCCGTCACCTCGACCGAACTTTTCAGACAGAGTCAATTGGCTCAGTTCCGGTTCGAACCGCCCTCGGACCCTACATTTTGCTTCGGCGGTTCGAAACTTTCTTCTTTTTTTTTTTTCAAAATGCATCCCAAACTTCGGGTATTGTGAAACGTACTGTAAAAATTTAATTTAAGAAGCATTCTGATGAAAAAAATAAAACTCTATAGAGTAGTTTGATAATACCTAATGTGAAGTCTTAAAAGAAACTTAAAGGCCCCGGGGCTATGGTGCAACGGTAGGATAACTAATTGTTAACTCAGGTATTTGCGATTTGATCCTCAGCTACGGCGTATTTTGAAAAATTTTTCCTCCAAATAGGGCGCGAACCCTGGACGCTGGGCTTCTAGACTGCCCACCGCGAGCGCTTCCTGATTTAACTTGTTGACCTGTGGGAAATTTCCGTAGGACCGAACCGATCACCCTAAGTTTAATTTATTTGTACTGATTCATATTTTTTTAAAAGAAACCTTAAAGGAGACAACAAAAACAAAAGTACTCATTATTGTTATAAAAAAACACATAAGTTCGCTACCTTAATCGTGCTCCTTGGCGCGGCGCGCCGAGCATTTTAAAAATTCAACATTTTAAAATTTATGTCTCATTTTAAAAAAATAATTTTATAAAATATATCATAATTGAAAATCGAATCTTAAATATTTGATATGATAATTAATTATTCTTCTATTATATGATAGCTCCGAGAGGAAAGTAGTTATTATTATAACAACCGACATGTGTAGCAATTAAATTAAATTATCTGTGAACTTTAAGGTAGTATGTACTGGTATGGAGTTGAGGTGCCTATATTAAATACATGCGCCTCAAGTTTATAAAAGCATCTGGGTTTGAATCCAGGGGGCTTTAATTTGAAAGTAGCGCATGATTTTTTTTAATTTTTAGGATATATTTAACGTTTAAAATTTTAAGATTTAGGAATTAGGTTATAATGAGTTTAAGTCAATAAAATTTTATTCTAGAGTTCAAGTTTTTTTCGTGGAATATAATATTTAAAATAATAAATTTTAGATGCTAATAGATATATTATGGATAAATTTTCATAAACTCCCCACATACCAAGTCAACATTGCATGCAATCCCTACACAACTTTTTCTTTGCATGCAGTCCCCGATGGGATTGACAAGACAGATTGGTGAGTATTATTTAAAGAAAGTTGATTATAAAAATTAAAAAATTGAGTATGCAAGGTTGCATTCACCACATCAATCCCCCATGTATTCAATTTTCACTCTTTTATACTCAATCCATCAGGCAGCAAATATAAAGAAAAACTTGTGTGGAGAGTGCATGCAAAGATCAAAGGGTTATTGGGGAGTTTATGACAATTTACCGTATGCATTTAACGTTTGAAATTTTAAGATTTAAAAATTAGTTATAAAAGTTTAAGTTAATAAAATGTTTTTAGATTTAGATTTTCCTTTTAGTAATCACGTTTAAAATAATAAATTTTATAAGATTATAAAATTATTTAAATAATTATTTATTAAAAAAAACAACCCAAGCGCATGTAATCAAACAGGTGCCTGGGCTGGGCTAGTGGTAACACTGTATACAGTCCGCGACATAGCTCTGTTTATATATATATTTAAATTATTTGAAATTATCTAAATAAAATTAAAATTATAATAATACTTAGTAGTCATTTTGATGATTATCACTGCAGTGTTGTAGCAGTGGTAAAAAGATAATTCATTTTAAAATGGTTGTCAAAAGTTAATTTGCTCGCTCCAACATCCTCATTAATCTATCTCAAAGTTAACACGAAGGATATAAATCACGGGAGTTACTGACTTGAATATTGTGACTAGTACATGGGGAGGGGATGGGCACATTAACTTTGTTAGGTTTTGACTCCAAATCTCATATTGACAATAGCGACGCATTAACCATCAGTCCATCGCATGGAGACTTATTAATTTGTCTCAGGATCAATATAGAAAAATAAATTATGAAGATTATTAAAGATGCAAACAAATCGAGCCAGTTCGCGAATTTTTCGAACCGGCTTAGAAAATATTCGATTCGTATTCAAATTATCGAATATGAACCCCACTCAATCCTGTTCGAATATTTTTTAGCCGAATTCGAATCTATACTATGTTATTTAATTATTCGTGAACCACTTGTCACTCAAATCAAATTCTAATTATTTTAACATAATTTTTATTTAAATATATTAAAATTAAAATTCGAATCAAAGCCCTTTCGAATTATAATTGTGAATAGGTTCGAATTAAGTTTCGAATAATCTAACTCGAACTTAAGTTTGAATTTTATTTCGAATCAAAATTATATATATATTTTTAAGTTTGAAATTGAATTTCAAATTATATATATATTTTTCAAACTCAAACTTAAATCAATATTTTTATATTATTTAGCTAGATTTAAATTATTTGCACTTTTAAGGGTTATTAACTTTGACGATGACTAAGAATAAAAGAGAATAAATACTCAATTTTATGATTTAAATCCAAACTCATAATAACAATGCCTCATGTGCCTATGCAGTATTATAGTGATTTTTGAGTAAGCTGGCTAAAAAACTTTGGATAAGTTTAAATGAATTTAATTAATTAGTAATAAATACGAATAAAGATATTGCATATTAATTTATTTAATTAAATTGAATTAATTTATAATAAAATGTGTTTTGAAAATGTTAGTCGTGTTGTAACTTTTGAAAAGAAAAACTTATAATTGATTTTGGATAAAAAATCCATCTCAAATTACAAATTATTTAAATTTAAAAAAATCAAAAGAAACACCCCAATTATATATTTTGTATCAAAAATACAAATATTATTGTAACACCTATAATATACAAAATCAACTTTTTTTTATTGTTATTAAAGTTACTATAAATAATATTATTTAATTAAAATATTATTATTAACATAGTCAAATTATTTAAATTCCATTGATTCAATTTGAATAGGTCAAAATCGCTTTAAAGCAATTAGAACATTTATTGGATCGCGCGTGTAATGTAATGGAGAATACAAATATATCTATCTATCTATTTATCTATTAATATCTATAAAATATAATTTTGTATGCAGACGTGTCATTCACAAGGAACTTAAAATTTCCACCTAAACTGAATATAAATTTTTAAATAAAAAATTTATAAAAATACAAATTCAAAAGAAAATATATAATTACAAATCCTAAAAAGAAAAATTCAGATTTTAATCCAAAATTAAAATTTAAAAAATAATTTATCGAATTTAAAAAAGATAATTTCAAATTTGAAATTGTATTTTAAAATTTCCAAAATTAAAATTTTAAATAAGTTATAATGATTATAGTAAAGTACATAAAAAATTAATTTAATTTAATTTTAAGGAAATATAGGCCTTTAGCTTGATGTAAGAAAAATGATAGTCCCACATCTAAGTTACCAAGGCGAATTACACACAGAGTAATTATAAAAATGGACAAAAAATGATAAAGCAACTCATACCTTTCTCGGCCTTTTGGCTAAGAACAAGTGTAGTATCTGTTCTTATCAGTTTAATATCTGATATGTGGGGCATTGGTCCACTTTGATATTAAATTAATTTTTATATGGGAGATGGTCCATCACAGTAGCTTGCTACTAGGGTTTTCATGTGTCGCTTGTGTATTGCACTATAGCACAAGCAAAGTAAACTTGATGTGTTGCACTATAGCATAGGCCTGGTACACCCTATCAAAGCAGAGTAAACTTTAGATCGCATTCACATCCACCACTCTTATAAAAAACTTATGATCACCATTAATATCTTATATTATAAAAAATAATACTATATCTTATATTGACATGAGTTCATGATGAAATAAAATTACTTTTCATTTTAATTTTTTATTTAATAATAAAAATTGACATATATATATTATTACTAAATATGTTATTTGAATTGTGTAAGATTCTCGTGCATATTATACTAGTTATTAATAAAATAGAGAAAGAAAATGAAGACATATAAATGATAAATGAAATTGTTTTTTAAAATACATAAATAAAAGAGTTTTGTTAATTAATTTTTTTCATAAAATATTAAAATTAGTTTTTTAAAAACAAATTAACCTAAGTTATAGTTTAATAAAAATAATGAATAAAAATAAAGTTTAGTTGAAAAAAATAGAAAGTCAATTTGAACTAATTAATAACTTTTATTAATTTAATTTGATTTAATTTCTTAACTAAATCAATTCTGAGATATTGTTATTACACAAATTACATAATTTCTAAATAAAAAATAAAATCAAAATAATTAAAACCCAAAAACAAAAGTTTCATGTATTAAAATAATCTATATTTTCGAAAAAAGTTTTTAAATTACCATTTAAAAATTTAATTTTATAAGGGTATGCAGCAAATTTGTGTAGCACACATCTACCGTAATAATCCTCCTAAATTAAAAATTAATTTAATATCATAGTAAGTCGATAACTTACATATTATATATTAAACTGATAAAAATAAATACTACATTTGCTCTTAGTCAAAAGGTCGAGAAAATTTTGAGTTATTACAGCGAAGTTTGTGCTATTTTATATAAATGATAAATGAAATTGTTTTTTAAAATACATAAATAAAAGAGTTTTGTTAATTAATTTTTTTAAAAAAATATTAAAATTAGTTTTTTAAAAACAAATTAACCTAAGTTATCTATTTATTAATATTAATATCTATAAAACACAGTGTTACATGCAGACGTGACAGGGAGCTTAGGATTCCCGCCTAAATCGAATATAAATTTTCAAAATAAAAATTTATAATTAAAAATATAAATTCAAAAGAAAATATATAATTACAAATCCTAAAAAGAAAAATTCAGATCTTAATCCAAAATTAAAATTTTAAAAAATAATTTATCAAATTCAAAAAGGATAATTCAAAAAATAATTTTGATGTAAGAAAAATGATAGTCCCACATCTGAAGTTATCAAGCAAATTACACACAGAGCAATTATAAAAATGGACAAAGAACAATAAAGCAACTCATACCTTTTTTGACCTTTTGGCTAAGATCAAGTGTAGTATCTGTTCTTATCAGTTTAATATCTGATATGTGGGTCATTGGTCTACTTTGATATTAAATTAATTTTTATATGGGGGATGACCCATCACAGTAGCTTGCTACTAGGGTTTTCATGTGTCGCCTGTGTGTTGCACTATTGCACAGGCCTGGCACATCCCTATCAAAGCAAAGTAAACTTTAAATCGCATCCATATCCACCATCCTTATAAAACTTATGATCACCATTAATATCTTATATTATAAAAAATAATACTATATCTTATATTGACATGAATCATGATGAAATAAAATTATTTTCATTTAATAATAAAAATCAAATATATATATATATCATAAACATTAAATGTGTATTTCCGCATCAGGTATTACTAGTAGTTAATAAAAATAAAGTTTATTAAAAAATAAAGTCAATTTACTAATTAATATTTTTATTTTTAATTTGATTTATTTCTTAACTAATCAATTCTGAATATTGTTATTAACAATTACATAATCTAAATAAAAAATAAAATCAAAATAATTAAAACCCAAAAACAAAAGTTTCATGTATTAAAATATCTATATTTTCGAAATAAGTTTTTAAATTACCATTTAAAAATTTAATTTTATAAGGGTATGCAGCAAACTTGTGTAGCACACATCTACTGTAATAATCCTCCCAAATTAAAAATTAATTTAATATCATAGTAAGCCGATAACTTACATATCATATATTAAATTGATAGAACAAATATTTCATTTGCTCTTAGTCAAAAGGTCGAGAAAGTTTTAAGTTATTATAGTGAAGTTTGTCCTATTTTATAATTGCAATTTATTCAATTTGATTTATAGCTTTCGATGTGAGACTATTAAAAATATTTTTTTTTATTTCAATTCAAGTGGAATGAATGATAAATCAATCGAATTAGTACATAAATAACATATCAAATTTGTAAGATTCGAAGACTCAAATTTCATCCAAATTAAATAAAATACAAAAGATAATATATAATTTATTGATATATAAGTTCATTCTAAATTAAAATTTTAAAAATTTTCAAATATAATTTGAAATTAAAATTTAAAATTTTCTTTTTTGAATTTGATTAATTATTTTTTAAAATTTTAATTTTAATTAGGATTTTAATTCTTTTGTTTAAGATTTATAATTATAACTTTATTTTTTAAAGTTGTGTATTTAAGATTTGTGATTTTATTTTCTAAATTTTTAGAATTTAAAAGATAAAAAATTGAAATTAATAATAAGTCTTGAAATTATTGTGTGTGAAAAGAAAAAAATATACGTTAGGCCTCACTAAATTAATCGAAAAAAATTATGCACCAGGTAATAGGCGAACCTGAGATGACCGACTCGACCCAATGGAAGTTTTACCTCAGCGACCAGTGTAAATCGAGATGCGCTTGCAGCGAGCGATGTAGCTGGGAATCGAACTGAGGATTCCTGGGTTGACGACTAATTGCCTTACCACTGCACTATAACCCCGGGAGTAAAAATGATGAACCAGGTAACAATCCCGGGTACAACGTCTCACGGAAGTTTCTCATCAGCCGCTAAGGTAAATCGAGAAATGCTTACGGTGGATGGTCTGGAAGCCAGTGTCCCATGGTTCGCACTCCATTGGAAGAAGCATTCCTGTAAAATGTATTGTAGCTAGGGGATTGAACCGTGGATACCTACGATGATGACTAATCATCCTGTCGCTGTATCATATTTCTGAGAACTTCTCACTAAATTAATTGAGAGTTGGTTAGTTAAGTGTTCATATTTTTAATTAAATAGTAAAATAATACAAAATAGTAATGAATAAATAATAAGTTTTAATTAAAAAAATGATAGTCAATTTGAACTAATTAATAATTTTTATTAATTTAAGTTATTTATTCATTGTATTTTTCTTTTAAAAAATATAAAATTGAAGATATTCTATAATTGGTTCTTCGATATAGTTATTATAGAAATTACTTAATTTTTTAAGTAAAAAATAAAATCAAAATAATTAAAACCTAAAAAAATTGGTATAGTTATTACACAAATTACTTAATTTCTTAACTAAAATATTTTTAAATAAGTTTTCAAATTACTATTTGAAAATTGATTTTATAGGGTGCTGCAAACCTGCAATGCAACACACAAGCGATATTTGAGAACTCCAGTAAAGAACGAACTCCAATAATAGGCTATTGTAATGATCTTTCCTACTTAAAAATTAATTTAATATTATAGTGAGTCTATATATCAGATTTAAACTGATAAAAACAAATACTACAATTGATCTTAGCCAAAAGATAAAAAAAAAAGAGTATGAGTTGCTATAGGGAGTTTGTCCTATTTTTTTAATTTCAATTCAGGTGTTAATCAATCAAATTAGTAAGATTCGAAAACTTAGATTTCATCAAAATTAAATAAAATATAAAAGATAATTTAAAATTGGTTGATATACAAGGTACTTTTAATTAAAATTTGAAATTTTAAAATATAATTTTAAATTAAAATTTAAAATTATCTTTTTTAAATTTGATAAATATCCTACTAAAAGTCCCTGGTAGCCTGGAGAAGTCTCGTCGCCGTCAAATCCCCAAAACACAACCTTGTCGCAAAATGACTCTGTAAAAACACCGAAGTAGACCTCGTAAACTTGGGCTCTGACACCAAATAAATTGGCACGCCCTAAGGAGTCGTATGTTCGATAAAAAATTGGACAGCATCTCCCTTGTACGGCGGACAATCTGAAACCATAAATATAAGACATACATGACCACAACATAGCCCACAGCCAACACGGTTGGAAACAATATCAAACATGAAAGCAACACACCAAAGTTGCGTACCGATACAACTTACGACAAGTACAAAATCCACAAGCTCCTTTGGAGCTCACAAACCACACAATACACAAATCCACCACAATACAAGTGTTGGTGCAATCAACCCAAGTTTGATCGGTACGATCATAGGTTTTGATATGTGTGTAAATAAGTTTAAGTTAGGATTTCATATTGGTTTGATATGTGTTTGAGTTATGCAGGACTTGGTGGAACATACATGAGGAGCTTGGTGCGACCAAGTGTGTCAGATCTCATCCTAGTGCTTGGGTCCTTAAGTCGGTGAAGGATGGTGCATTTGAGGGACCATCGGACTAGGAACAACGGAGTAGAGCCGAGGGAAGTAGATTTCAAGGTATACGTGAAGGATGACATCAGGACAAGCTGAGGGCTAGGATGCATCCGAGGGATGAGAGCCAAAGGAAGAGAGCTTCAACAGGCGACTTCGGAGAGAATGAGTGTAAGTGGGCACTAGGACCAGTCGACTGGTGGGGATACCAGTCGACTGATCTTTCTATGGGGTTCGAACAACAAGGAGCAGTTTACTAGTCTGGATGTCAATCGACTAGTTTGTTCGAAATATAGTCATTGGTTGAGCATCAGTCGACTGATGTCGGGATTGAGCTGTTTTGTCAACATCTCTTTCCTCTATTTAAAGGAAAGCTTTGGGGCATGAGGAGGTTATGAAGTTGTGATTGTAAACCTTCTTGTTTCGTGCCCAAAGCTCCAAAGCCCCAAAGCCCACTCTTTTCCTCAAACTCTAATTTGCATCTTGTAAAGAGGAAAAGGATATTGTGAGAGGTTGTTTTTCACTGAGAAGGAGAAATCTCTAGTCGGAGATTGTCAGAGACTAATCCACCGACGGATTAAGGGATCGCCCACTCAAGGGCACGCCGTGGAGCAGGAGCAAGGAATCTCCGAACCACGTAAACGATAAGTATTATTGTTTGTATTCTTGATTTCATTGTTTTATTTTATTTCTACTTGCGCAAGCTAACACTTGTAGAAATAATCGATGGAAGTTCAACAACAAGTTATTCACCCTCTCTAACCATACGATCATTCCCAACAAGTGGGATTAGAGCACACGATTCGTTTCGGAAGAACTCATTGTCAACCGAAACATCAAGATGGATTTTCAAGAGGGATATAACACCGCACAACCACCTTTCTTCAACGACAACGACTTTGCATATTGGAATGGTAGGATGGAATATTATTTGACGACAACGACTTTGCATATTGGAATGGTTTTAAGATGCTGAAGGATGAGAGTGGAGCACATCTCCCAACTAAAAATTGGACAAAAGAGATAATGAAGAAAGCTCAAGCGAACGTAAAAGTCACAACAACTCTACAATGTGGCATTTCCAAGGACCAACTAAGTAAAGTTGGGTCATTCAAATCCACCATAGAGCTTTGGGAAAAGCTTATTGAATTAAATGAAGGATTGAGCGAATCAAGGAGAGCCTAGAAATATCTCTTGGTAGCCTAACTTCAATCCTTTACCATGAAGACAAATGATACCATGAGTCAATTGCACGGTAGATTCAAAGAAATTATCAATGAGCTTCATATAATAAGTGAGAAAATTGATAATAGGAATCTTGTAAGGTATGTGCTTTAATTCTTCTCTAGAACTACCTTATGAGTTTCAATGGTTGATGCTTATAAGGTCTCTAAGGATCTCTCTTTAGTTAAGCTTGATAAACTATTTTGTGAATTTGAATTACATAAACAAGCTAACGTGTCTTCAAAAGAAAAGAGCATAACTCTTATTGTAGAGAAAGAGAGGAAGAAAAGAATGATAAGAAGAAGAAGGCTTCATCCTCATCATCCTCTGATTCGGAAGAATCAAGTATCTCAATGGATAATGATCAAGAGGTGTATATGGTAAGGAAAATGAAAAAAGCATTTAAGCATTTTTCTTCAAACAAAACTCATGCTAGGAAAAGCTCAAGAAGCAAAAGTAGGAGAAAGAAAATAATATACTACAATTGCCAAGAGGAGGGACACATAAGGAATGATTGTCCCCTTTTAAAGAATAAGGAAGAGAAAAAGAAAGAAGAAAAGAAGAAAGCAAAAGAAAAGGGAAGAAAATTCAAAATTTAAAGCCAACATGGGACGATCCTTCATCATCGGAAGAGGAAGAATACATTGTCTCTCATTTTACACTAATGGGAGTTAACGGTTTGGCCTCCACATCATCTGAGTGTGAAAAGAGCTCAAGTGAAGATGAAGAAGGGAGCTCAAGTGAAAGGTAAGGTCAAACATCAGATTCAGACATCTCAGTAAGTGAGGTATACAATCTACCCACTACCACCGTAGTTAAAATTATTTCTAGCACCAATGATGATCTATTTAAGGCTAGAAAGAAAATCAAATGCTTGAAAAATAATATTTGCATGCTTGAAGAGAAATAAGAATCCATGATTCCTAAGGATATGCATGTCTCTTCAAATTCACATGTTTCATGTCTCAAAGATCCTAAATATGATTATTGGGAGCCAAAGGGCAAGTTTCAAGAAAACATGATTATGATACAATGAGTCTAGCAATGAAAAAGTCTATCATTGTTTACTTGCTAGAGGACAATCAAAAACCAAAACTCTAGATAGGAAATGGATCCCTAAGGAGTACTTGGTCAACCCAATTAGAAAGAATTTCTAGTGGGTGTTGGGGTTGCAAGGTTGCAAATATAGTCCCACATCGAAAATATATGGGAAATATCATAGGATTATAAGGAAAAAAGATATCTCCATTGACATGAGACCTTTTGGGAGAGCCCAAGAGAAAAACCATGAGGGCTTAGGCTTAAAGTGGACAATATCATACCATTGTGGAGATATCTAAATTTCTTTCGGTTCTAACAATTGGTATCAGAACCAGGTCGCTCTTCACTGAACTAACCGCCGGAAGAAGCATGAGCTAGAGCTATGATCAGATCTTACCATGTGGGTTAAGCCTTGAATAGGTCGGGTGGACCGAGGGGCAGAAAGTCCAGGTGGGTTGAGGATCAAACATTAAACGGAAAGGGTTTCCGCTTGAGGAGGGGCTTGTGGTCCTTTGTTTGAGGGGGGATTATTGGGGTTGCAAGGTTGCAAACATAGTCTCGCATCGAAAACACATGGGAAAGATCATAGGCTTATAAGGAAAAAGACATTATCATACCATTGTGGAAATATCTAAATTTCTTTCGGTCCTAACATTGGATGTCAAAGTTAATCCTCAAGGGTTAGAGAATTTAGGGATGAGTCAACCATGTAAGTTAAATCTCAATCTTGTTGAAATATGGTTAATTTGAGACCTTAAGGGGAAGCACTTAGCCAAATAAAATTCATGATCAAATGTGCTAAGTGGGGATTACCTTTATTACATCTCATAATGACTTAATTTATATCTTTATTTATATATGTGAGATATTAGGATGATACTCATAATTTACATGTACTTATGACCTTTTGATGGTTATCAAATGTATTATTTTAGTAATAATAAACCAACTATGGAAAAAATAATATTTAATTAATATACATCTTGCTCATAGATCATAGTTAGACATTTTAAATGTCTTGAAAATCATTTTATGTTCTACTTATAGTGGTATGCTTTTGAAAAACATAGGAGTGCAAAACTAGGTTTCAAATTTGATACAAAACGTAAGTATTTTTCAAGCTTTTGAGTTTTGATAAAAAATTCAAAAATACTTTGACTTTTCATGTAAACATATTTTTCTTATTAAAGAATAGTTCAAGAAATATGTTTACAAAATTTCATGATTTTTCTATTTTTGTGAATTTTTATATACATTTCTAAAATTCAGCTCAAAAAGCTAAAATTTGGATCAGACATGTGCTAGTCGACTGCATCAAAGGACTAGTTGACTGATAACTCTGTGGGGTTATTTTGGTGGAGTTAGTCGACTAATATCTGTCTCAGTCGACTGGTACATATTTTTCTGATTTTAGCTTGGTTTTTTCAAAAATTGAAACTAAGTCACGCTTTGATGTCATAATTTATATGATTCTTTGGTACAATTTGTTTTGATGGTGTCAAAAGGGGAGAAATGGAAGGTTTAAGTTAGAGCATTGGTTTAACTTATTTTTCCATGATTGGGCTTAACTTGAAAATTATGTGATAGAGCATAGATTATGGGGGAGCTTGGATGTGTTTATGCTTTGTGTTATACTATGCTGTTAATTTTTAAGTTGTTATTTATGTCTAACTTAAACATATTATCATACATCAAAAAGGAGGAGATTGTTAGTGCAATCGACCCAAGTTTGATTGGTACGATCATAAGTTTTGATGTGTGTGTAAATTAGTTTAAGTTAGGATTTCATATTAGTTTGATATGTGCTTGAGTCATGCAGGACTTGGTGGAACACACATGAGGAGCTTGGCGTGGTCAAGTGTATCAGATCTCATCCTAGTGCTCGGGTCCTTGAGTCGGTGAAGGATGGTGCATCTGAGGGATCGTCGGACGAGGAGCAACGGAGTTGAGCCAAGGGAAACAGAATTCAAGGCATACACGAAGGATGACATCAGGACGAGCTGAAGGCTGGTGGGGATACTCCGGATAGGATGAGTGTGAGTGTGTATTAGGACCAGTCGATTGGTGGGGATACCAGTCGACCGATCTTTCTGTGGGTTTCAAACAGCAAGGAGCAGTTGATTGGTCTGGATGTTAGTCAACTGGTCTGTTCGAAATATAGCCATTGGTTGAGCATCAGTCGACTGGGGTTGAGAGCAGTTGACTAATGTCGGGACTAAGCTGTATCAACAACACTTTCATCTATTTAAAGAGAAGTTTTAGGGCATAAAAAGGTTACGAAGTTGTGATTGTAAACCTTCTTGTTTCGTGCCCAAAGCTTCCAAAGCCTACTATCTTCCTCAAACTCTAACTTGCATCTTGTAAAGAGGAAGAGGATATTGTGAGAGGTTGTTCCCCACCGGGAAGGAGAAAGTTCTAGTCGGAGATTGCCAGGGTCTAATCCACCGATGGATTGAGGGATCACCCGCCTCAAGGACACGCCGTGGTGTAACGCCCGAAAATTTTCATAATTTTCCAAAATAAAAATAAATTAAAAATTTCTTTAAAAGGGTCGGAGCTGAGGCTCGAACCAAAAACCCTTAGTTTAGAATTAGTTTAAGTTTCCATTAGGTGGTGGTAAAGCATCACATTAGGACATGGAAACAATTTAACATAAGTGCAAGTAAGCCAAGCACCTATTCATGGAAGTTGCTTCAACTTCCACTAGTATATAAGGGAAGAGAAAGAAGAGAAATTAGACATTTCCTCACTTCTCCTTCTTCCTCATGAGTGGGCGAAGAAACTAGGGTTTCTTCTTTGTGCCTAAGCGTTGGCGATTTGCACAAAGTAAGTGGAGGAAAGTTCCACACTAGACCTAACCTTCGATATAGTGAGTTTAGTAAACATCGAGGTAAGTAGATCACTCACCTGCAGTAAGAGTTGTTCTTCGTACGGTTTTCGTAGAACTTAAATCCTAAGTCTTTTGTGTGTGTGATCATGAGTTTAGCAAGACCAAGGTCTTGATTTACCCCAAAATAAGTTTTGGGATTTGGGCACGCAAGGTGCTCGATAAAAGTTCAGAGTAAGACCGAGGTCTTACTAAGCCCTAGGATGAGTTTTGGGACTAAGAAATGATATAAGTACAAGACCAAGGTCTTGTTGTGTCCTAAAACGAGTTTTGGGAATATTTCTTTCTATGTGTAAGATATGTGCAAGTTAAGCATTTTAAGTACAATCATGAGTACAAGTTTAAGTATATTACTTTTATTAAGTGACATGTACCGGGCCAAGGCCCACAGATCTAGGCGAGCCTAGTAGAGACGCTCTAGTAGGGTTCGGTGGCTAGCTACCCCGAAACCTATTAGGGATGCACGCATTGGTACTATGTTGGGTCTATCAGCAGGATGTTTATCTATTTTGAAGTATAAAATGTATAAGAGTATAAAAGTTTCAAGTTTTCAAAAGCGAGCATTTGTTTCAAGCATGTTAAGCATTTTTCATTTCAAGCAAGGTTTTCAAATGCAAGCATTTGTTACAAGTGTATTCATGAGCATATTCATGTTAAATATAGCATTTTTAGTACATATGTTTTAAAAGCAAGCATTCTTTTGACCAAGAGCATGTTTTATCTTGATTGCATATTTTGTGAGAACATGGTCTATTTGCTAAGAAATTCACTTATAGTTTGCATCCTTTTACTGCAGATAAAGGTAAAGAAAGGATGTAAGGCAAGGAGGCTAAAGGAAGGATGATTTGTGTCAGTGGCGGCGGAACCGTGGAGTGAGATCCTTTGGGATGAGATTTGCTAGCGCTCTAAGTTATTTACTTAAGTTTCATGATAATAGTTTCATTTCCGCGAAGATTATAAGTTTGAGTTGTTATTCCGCAAAAGTTTTAAGTTTGAGATGCATGCTAAATGGGGTATGATCTAGTCCACGTATTATGGTTATTATGAATGTGAGTTCTATAATCTTAGTGTAGTTGAAGTAGAAATGTATCCATTGAGTTGTCCAAAGTTTCTGAAATCTGGACTTGAATTTCCAGTAGTATCAGTGGACTGCTCAAGGAGTCAGTCGACTGCCCTCGGGAATTCGAGGGAATAGAAAGATTGGTCGAGTGATTTTCAGGTGGAGTCGACTGCACCAGTCGACTGGTAGTCCCACCAGTCGACTGGTCCAGGGCCAATTTTCAAACAGAAAAATTGGGGGAGCGATTTCGCCTAGAAGTCGACTGACACCAGTCGACTGCTCAAGGAGTCAGTCGACTGGTCCTGGTTAAGAAGCAAGAGATGTGACGTCCCTCTAGAGTGAGGAGAGAGGGTCGTTACAGTTTTGGTATCAGAGCAAGTTTCCGCCCTTTTGCCATACTGACATCAAGCATCAATCCTGCTGCTTACCAAGTAAGAAAGTGCATATGTTTTGTTTTTATATACATGTCTTCCTTTGATTATTGGTCTCAAACATATGCTATATGAGTATGATGATAGTGAATGCTATATGAGTATGATGATAGTGAAGTAATGTAATGTCCTAATTCTCTTTATGATATAGAGTAAGAGAATGTCGAGAGGACTAGAGGGCAAGAGGCAACAAAGTCAGTACCACCACCAAATCTTTTAGAGGTGGTGACTCAGTTACAAAGGCAATTAGCAGAACAACAGCAAGTTATTGCCACTATGAGGCTAACCAGCAGGCCGCTCCTATGACCCCGTCGATGGCGAATGTAGAAACACCAGTTGTGACCGAAGTTTCATCGATTACATCTATAGTCCCGGCAAGGGGGGTAAGGCAAGAAGCATACCTCATCCAGTGGTAGAAACTGAAGCCAGAGAACTTCTCAGGCACAAGCGAACCATGGGATGCTCAAGCATGGTTCAAAACTCTGGAGAGCATAGTAGAGCTACTGGACTCGCCTGAGGTAGGGAAGATAAAGTGTGTCTCCTTCTGCCTTACCGGAGATGCTAGAATGTGGTGGGAGAGAGTCAAGGCCAAAAGAAATGTCAGTCAAATGACATGGGCCGACTTCGAGACCGAGTTCTTCGAAGAGTACTTTCACATGCGAGTAACCAACAAGCATTATGACGAATTCACGGAATTCAGACAAGGAGAACTATCCATGGGTGAGGCAGTGAAGAAGTTCAATCGGCTAGCTCGTATGTGCCCAGAGTTAGTTGGCATTGAAAGAGAAAGAGTCAGGCTAATGCTCAAGATGTTAAGGCCTGAGATAGCTTTAAATGTGGCCAACGGTGTTAATAGGCGCAGACCTCAGAAGAACTGATAAGTAGTGCTTTAATCACTGAGCATTACTTAAACAGTATAATGGTCACCAGTATGCAACAGAAGCAAGTACCAGTCCAGAAATCCCAGGGTAACCCGCAGAACTGGAAGGGGAACCCAAACAAAAGGAAGCAGTGGGATCAAAAGACTTCTAGAAGCAACTCAAAAGGAGGCTCATCAAACAAGTACCCCAAATATCCTCAATGCCCAAAGTGTGGGAGGATGCACCCAGGAGTATGTCGCCAAGGCATGAGCGGGTGCTATACCTATGGAGTAGAAGGGCATATGGCCAAGGCTTGTCCTGCCAAAGCAAATCTGCCTCCACTACAGCTTGTACAGTATGGGGGTAAGCTTGCACAGTTGCACGAGATGCAGCCAGCACTGGAGGGACCCTACATCAGTCAAGGGAGAGTGGAAGCCCCACCAGTCATGACCAACGCCAGAATTTTTGGCATCACCAAAGAAGAGGTGGCAAATTCTCCTACTGTGGTCACAAGTTGAATACTCATCTTATCTCATTATGCTATTGTGTTATTCGATACTGGGGCAACACATTCTTTTATATCTGTGTCATTGTCCAAGAAGCTAGGGATTCCACCAGAAATGCTGAGTTTAAGTTCCTAATGACTTTACCTTCAGGAGAAGTTATAACATCTACTCAGTGGCTAAGAGCTGTGCCAATTCAGATTTTCAACTGAGAACTCTATGGTGATTTATTAGTCCTTGATATGAAGGATTACGATATCATTTTAGGGATGAATTTCTTGAGCAAGTACAGTGCTTCTATTGAATGCCGCAAAAGGAAAGTAAAGTTCACACCAGAAGCAGAACTTTCATTTGTGTTTGTTGGAGACCCAAAGAGAAAGACAAAAAGGTTTTTATCTACCTTACAAGCTCAGAGAAAGTTAGATAATGGATGTTTTGGTTATTTAGTACATATAGTAGATGCAAAGCAAAGAGAAGGGCTAAAGAAAGAAGAAGTGTGGATAGTTTGTGACTATCTGGAGGTGTTTCCTGAAGAATTACCAGGACTCCCTCCTAATTGAGTTTGAAATTGAGTTGGTTTCGGGTACCAACCCGATTTCAAAGACACCTTATCGTATGACACCAGCAGAACTGAAGGAACTACAAGAACAATTACAGGAGTTACTCGACAAGGGTTTCATCCGCCCTAGTCATTCACCCTGGGGAGCTCCCGTGTTGTTCGTCAAGAAGAAAGAAGGATCTATACGAATGTGCATAGATTATCAAGCCCTGAATAAGGTGACCATCAAGAATAGATATCCTTTGCCAAGGATAGATGATTTGTTTGATCAGTTGAAAGGGGCAACAGTGTTTTCCAAAATAGATCTGCGGTCAGGTTACCATCAACTCAAAGTTAAGGAGAGTGATGTGCCGAGAACTACTTTCCGAACACGGTATGGACACTACGAGTTCGTAGTCATGCCCTTTGGAGTGACAAATGCCCCTGCAACATTCATGGATCTAATAAATCGAGTATTCAAGGAGTTTCTTGATAAGTTCGTCATAGTCTTCATTGATGATATCCTAGTTTATTCAAAGTCTTAGGAAGAACATGACGAACATCTGAGGGTAGTGTTGAAGACCTTATAGCAGAAGAAATTGTATGCCAAATTTTCAAAGTGTGAATTCTAGCTTGACCAAGTGGTTTTCCTAGGCCACATCATTTTCAAGGAAGGTATTATGGTAGACCCAGCAAAGATTGAAGCAGATAGTAACTAGGGTCGACCAAAGAATGCTAGTGAGATCAGAAGCTTTCTAGGTTTAGCAGGGTATTACAGAAGATTCGTGGAGGACTTTTCAAAGATAGCTTCTCCACTAACAGCCCTTACCAAAAAGAATAAGAAATATGAGTGGAATGAAGATTGTGAGCAGAGTTTTATGGAGTTGAAGAAAAGACTGACAAGTGCTCCCATTCTTACAGTTCCCGAAAGTGACAGAAGCTTCGATATATATAGTGATGCATCAAAGCTGGGACTTGGAGCTGTACTCATGCAAGAAGGCAAGGTCAATGCTTATGCTTCCAGGCAACTCAAGGATTATGAAAAGAACTACCCTACTCATGATCTTGAGTTAGCAGCAGTAGTCTTCATTCTCAAAATGTGGAGACATTATCTGTACGGAGTCCAGTGCAAGATTTATACAGATCACCAGAGTCTGAGATATTTCTTCACTCAGAAGGACCTAAATATGAGACATCGAAGGTGGCTGGAGTTAGTCAAAGATTATGACTATGAAATCCTCTATCACCCTGGTAAAGCGAATAAAGTGGCTGATGCGTTAAGTAGAAAGACTTATGCAACTTTGATGTCCCTGTCATCACTGTCACCACCACTGCAGAAAGAGATAGTAGATTATGGATTTGAGATTATAGATGGGCAACTCTCAGTATTGACGCTAGAGTCAACTCTGCTTGAGGATATACAGAAAAAGCATGATCAAGATTCTAATATTCAAAAGATCAAGCAAGAAATGCAAGGAGAAAGTAAAGAATTTAGAGTATCTGACAGTGGGATATTTTATTATGGTGACCGTTTATATGTCCTCAATAGTGAAGAGTTGAGAAAGAAGATTCTTGAGGAAGCCTATAGAACTCCCTATTCTATGCACCCTGGTTTAACCAAAATGTACCAGGATTTGAAAAGAAGATTTTGGTGGTCTGAAATGAAAAGTGATGTAGCTAAATATGTCAGTACCTGCCTGACATGTCAAAGAGTTAAAGCAAAATACCAGAGGCCAGGAGGAGTCCTACAGCCTATACAGATTCCAAAGTGGAAATGGGAAGATATAGCCATGGACTTCATTATTGGTCTACCGAAGACCACAAATGACTATGATGTTTTCTGGGTAATTATAGATAGATTGACCAAGTCTGCACACTTCTTGGACAATCAAAGTGTCTTACTCAATAGAAAGACTAGCTTAGTTATATGTACAGGAAGTGATCCGACTGTACGGAGTTCCGAAGACCATTATCTCTGATAGAGATGGTTGTTTCACTTTGCATTTTTGGGAGTGTGTACAGACAGCACCTGGCACTAAACTGAAGTTTAGCACAGCTTTCCATCCTCAAATTGATGGGCAGACAGAAAGTGTAAATCAAGTTCTAGAAGATATGCTCAGGGCTTGTGCATTAGATTTCAAGGGCAGTTGGTGTAAGTATTTATGTTTAGCTGAATTCGCTTACAATAATAGTTACCAAGCTACTATTGGTATGACGCCTTATGAAGCTCTTTATGGTAAAAGGTGCAGATCTCCTATCTGTTGGTATGAAAGTAGTGAAAAGAAAGAAATACAGTATCAAACTGACCTTATTGAGGATACCACAGAAGCTATAAAGAGCATCCGCCAAAGAATATAAACTGCTCAGAGTAGGTAGAAGAGTTGTGCCGATTAGCGGCGTAGACCACTGGAATTTGAAGTTGGAGATACAGTTTTCCTCAAAGTAGCTCCCATGAAAGGTGTAATGAGATTCGGCAAGAAAGGCAAGCTAAGTCCTCGTTACATAAGACCTTACCTAGTAACGAAAAGAGTTGGCAAAGTAGCTTATGAGTTAGAGCTACCTCCAGAGATGTCAGCTTTTCATAATGTGTTTCATGTCTCAATGCTGAAGAAACATGTTCCCGATGCCAACCAAGTGATTGAGCCACAGACGGTACAAGTTCAAGAAGATCTCAGTTATGAAAGTCGACCTATTCAGATAATAGATCGAGTAGTCAAGAAACTGAGGAACAAAGAGGTACCCCTAGTGAAGGTTCTATCGCTAAACTAGAAGTTTGAGGAGGAAACTTGGGAAATAGAAGATAGCATGAGGCAAAAGTATCCGAAGCTATTCTAAGTTCGAGGACGAACTTTTTATAAGGTAGGGAGGATTGTAACGCCCGAAAATTTTCTAGAATTTTCCAAAATAAAAAGAAATTAAAATTTTCTTTAAAAGGGTCGAAGCCGAGGCTCGAACCAAAACCACTTAGTTTAGCATTAGTTTAAGTTTCCATTAGGTGGTGGTAAAGCATCACATTAGGATATGGAAACAATTTAAGATAAGTGCAAGTAAGCAAAGCACCTATTTATGGAAGTTGCTTCAACTTCCACTAGTATATAAGGGAAGAGAAAGAAGAGAAATTAGACATTTCCTCACTTCTCCTTCTTCCTCTTGAGTGGGCAAAGAAACTAGGGTTTCTTCTTTGTGCCTAAGCGTTGGGGATTTGTGCGAAGTAAGTGGAGGAAAGTTCCGCGCTAGACCTAACCTTCTATATAGTGAGTTTAGTAAACATCGAGGTAAGTAGATCACTCACCTACAGTAAGAGTTGTTCTTCATACGGTTTTCGTAGAACTTAAATCCTAAGTCTTTTGTGTGTGTGATCATGAGTTTAGCAAGACCAAGGTCTTCATTTACCCCAAAACAAGTTTTGGGATTAGGGCACGCAAGGTGCTCGATAAAAGTTCAGAGTAAGACCGAGGTCTTACTAAGCCCTAGAACGAGTTCTGGGACTAAGAAATGATATAAGTACAAGACCAAGGTCTTGTTGTGTCCTAAAACTGTTAGATCGTTGACGTATGCCAGAGGGGGGGGGGGGTGAATAGCACTTTCTCAGTTTGTTCTTCCTACAAGGTTAGTTACGCAAGCGGAATATACTAAAATAAAACTAAACAATGCTAACAAACCTATTTACGTGGTTCGGAGATGAAGACTCCTACTCCACGATAGTCCGTGAGGTGGACGATCCCTCGATCCTTCGGCGGATCACTCCCCAGATGCCCTTCGGCTAGCTCGCGTAGCTTCTTGTGGGTGGAGAAACCTCGCCACAACCTTAAGTACACTACCTGAGCACTAAGACTACTAATGAGCTCTAACCAAGCTCATTTCGTCAAGAGTTCTCAGCTCAACCCGAGTTCTCTTAAATAGAACTCAAAGCTTAAACCCTCACCACCAGTCGACTGCTCATTTACCAGTTAACTGGTCCCACTCAACTAGCCAGCCAACGACTCTCTCAACGGCTAGTTTTTGAGCTCACCAGTCGACTACTCCCAGGGCAGTCGACTGGTCTCGGGTCGATTATATTCTGTGAGTTTCTGTTTGTACTGGCAATCGACTGCCTTTCTCCCAGTCGACTGCCCAGCCTACACAAACACTCATCCTCACTTCAACGACCCTCCTCCATGCGTGCCTTCAGGTACACTCCCTTGGCTTGCACCTTGAAGTCTTCTTCCACCGGCTATCGTCCCTCGAATGCACACACGAGCCTTCCCTTGGTTTGCCTCTATGCCACCCTTCACGTGTGCCCTTTGAAGTTCACTTCCCGGCTTGCCCTTGGAGTCCTCCTCCCTCGGCTCTCGTCCCTTCATGACTCAGCTGACTCTTCACCAGCAGCCTTGACTATTGCCTTCGCGCCCTCTTCGTCTTCGGCTCCCGTCCCTCAGATGCACACAAGCCTCTAGCTTGTCTCCATGTCATCCTTCACGCATGCCTCGAAGTCCGCGCCCCTCGGCTCATCATCCCTGCTATACCAAGGTTCCTCGGGTGCACACAAGCCTCCAGCTTGTCTCCATGCCACCCTTCACCGTACCGAAGCCGTCCAGCTAAGTCAATATGTGTAAACCTGCAATACCTGCATACTCCAATACACATATAAAATACAAGGGTAAACCTAACTTAAACCCTTTGCTCAAACATCAAAACACATGGTCACTCCGGACCATAGATTGCCTCAACAAAAATGAGTTTTGGGAATATTTCTTTCTATGTGCAAGATATGTGCAAGTTAAGTATTTTAAGTACAAGCATGAGTACAAGCTTAAGTATGTTACTTTTATTAAGTGGCATGTACTAGGCCGAGGCCCACAGATCTAGGCGAGCCTAGTAGAGACGCTCTAGTAGGGTTCGGTAGCTAGCTACTCTGAAACCTATTAGGGATGCGTGCATTAGTACTATGTCGGACCATCAACATGATGTTTATCTATTTTGAAGTATAAGAAGTATAAGAATATAAAAGTTTCAAGTTTTCAAAAGCGAGCATTTGTTTCAAGCATATTAAGCATTTTTCATTTCAAGCAAGATTTTCAAATGCAAGCATTTGTTACAAGTGTATTCATGAGCATATTCATGTTAAGTATAGCATTTTTAGTACATATGTTTTAAAAGCAAGCATTCTTTTGACCAAGAGCATGTTTTATCTTGATTGCATGTTTTGTGAGAACATGGTCTATTTGCTAAGCAATTTGCTTATAGTTTGCATCCTTTTACTACAGATAAAGGTAAAGAAAGGATGTAAGATAAGGAGGCTAAAGGAAGGATGATTTGTGTCAGTGGCGGCGGAACCGTGGAGTGAGATCCTTTGGGATGAGATTTGCTAGCGCTCTAAGTTATTTACTTAAGTTTCATGATAATAGTTTCATTTCCGCGAAGATTATAAGTTTGAGTTGTTATTCCGCAAAAGTTTTAAGTTTGAGATGCATGCTAAATGGGGTATGATCTAGTCCACGTATTATGGTTATTATGAATGTGAGTTCTATAATCTTAGTGTAGTTGAAGTAGAAATGTATCTATTGAGTTGTCCAAGGTTTCTGAAGTTTGGACTTGAATTTCCAGAAGTATTAGTCGACTGCTCAAGGAGTCAGTCGATTGCCCTCGGGAATTCGAGGGAATGGAAAGATTGGTCGAGTGATTTCCAGATGGAGTCGACTGCACTAGTCGACTGGTAGTCCCACCAGTCGACTGGTCCAGGGCTAATTTTCGAATAAAAAGATTGGGGGAGTGATTTGGCCTAGGAGTCAACTGGCACCAGTCGACTGCTCAAGGTGTCTGTCGACTGGTCCTGGTTAAGAAGCAAGAGATGTGACGTCCCTCTAGAGTGAGGAGAGAGGGTCGTTACACGTGGAGTGGGAGCAAAGAATCTCCGAACTACATAAACGATAAGTGTTATCGTTTGTATTCTTGATTTCAATGTTTTATTTTATTTCCGCTTGTGCAAAGCTAACACTTGTAAAAAGAATCGATGGAAGTTCGACAACAAGCTATTCACTTCCCTCTAGCCATCCGATCATTCCCAACAACAAGTACACATATATAACGAAAAACCAAGCCAATACATCACTAGATCGCAAACTAAATGAACGGCACATGTAGGGACTGGCTGTCAGGTCTTTTCCTGGCAACTCCAAGTGTATTAGCTTGAAAATAAAAGCAAGGCAATCGAGGGTGAGTCCGGGTGAACTCTACGGGTATAAAGATAAAATATGCATGGAGATAAAAAGTTATATAAGCAGTATGGAAACAAACCAGATATAGTCTCATTGGAGCATCATAATAGAGAACTGAACTACCGAATGAACATATATATCAGAATCAGTCCAACCTACGGGGTAATAGGATCAAAACCCCAAAAACTCTCCACGAGTAAGCTTGTACCATAGGAGCAACACAAGGTCATATAATCATATGCAATGTATCACTTATATACACATGTCCAACACATGTAGCATCCATAGCTCAAATCCAATATAACAAACACATCCAAATGTAGCAGTGCATCATGTGCACATAATGCAATGTCACGAGCATCCCTCTGTACACACTTTAGCTACCGTTATACTGAGTGGTCGAGCGAACAGAGTGCAATGGAGGAAAAATCACTCCAGGAGCCAAAAAGATCGCAGGGGAGTACTACCACTCTATAATGCTGTGAGCTAAAACCAAGCTCGAGAGTTAAGACCAAGTTCCTGTTAGTGATATGAAAGAAGTGTCCTAAGGCAATCGCCTTATGATTGTAATCATTTATTTTAATAAATGAATATTCACTATTTGAGTATACATGTTTATGTATTTGATTGAGATCTTAAACTCATTTACTGAATGTACGCAATACAATTCACAGCATGAGAGAATTTGTGATGAATTCACAACTAGTGATTATCTCTACATGTGCAATTGTGAAGTATTGAAATTGTCCCTAGTCGATGAATTGATAAATAAGGACACTATCAATTCTGTTGAGACTAGCATGGGTTATTCTCTAATCAGCTGATTCTCACTGGCTAGTGACATTGGGATGTCCGGAGATAAACATGAATGCTAGTTAAGGGAACTAGTTCATTGGAGTGACTGGCTGTAAAACTTCATATGGTAATCTACATATAGATATGTCAATGAAGTTCTTACTGCAGCTTAAGTGCGATGTTCCTTTGACTTGCGGTGTTCAAGTCATCTTGGTCATGAAGACTTATACTTTGACATCTTAAGCAAGCATCTCCAAGGAGGTGTGGACCCAGGATGGTTGGGTATAAGCCGAAGTGCCCGAAGATGTTTGAACAGCCTACAAAGGATTCACCACTCCTTGCGAGGAGATGTATACCCAAGGCCTATCGTCGGATTGTTACTCGAAGCCTCTGGCCAGAGCATCACATGTTCAGAGTATGAATCTCTCAGATACATGAGAGTAATTAGAATCCGTATGACGAGAAAAACATTACTTGGGCTAGGTGTGACGTAGTCAGCCTAGTGGGGACTGACACACATAGACCGTGTCCTGAACCAAGTGGGTATAAGATGGTGAAGGGAATGAGGCACGATTCATTATAGCTGCTGAAGGGTTTCAGAATTGTTTCTGAGGTCAACCGTTGATCTTTCGATTAATTGGGGATCATGATGTACTACTAGGTGTCACTCATGATCGTTCTATAATTGGCTAACATAAATCGAAAGCCTATTTAGTCACACGCACTACGAGTAATCCGAGGGATTTAAAACGAGTTGAAAATTGAATTTTCCGATCAAGAGAGATAAGTCAAATCTGAATTTTTCAGAGACGCATCGGAAGCATAAAATGGCTAAGTCTTTTGAAGGCTTATTGGACGAATTAAATGAGTTTAATTCATATAATCTTGGCTTGGGTTTAGCCGGCCAAAGAGGGTCCCTACCCTCTTTGTTTGGCCGGCCACATTAAAAGGGAGAACCAAATTGTTTGGTTCAAGTTATAAAATAAACTAAATGTGATTTGTTTTATAAAATTATGGATAATATAAATTTTATAAACCGAGGTTTGGTTTATTATTTTCATGGAAATTAAAATAAACTTTGAATAGTTTATTTTATTTTATAAAATCAATTATGAAATGATTTTTCATGATAAGAAAAATTTATATGATAAATTTCTTATGAAAATTTATTTCATAAGAAAAGGGAGACATGATTGTTTTTATCATAAATTAAATTATGATAAAAACTTGGCATGATGGAATAAATCATAAAAAATTATATGATAAATTTCTTATAAAAATTTATTCCATAAAAAGGAGACTTGGCGATTGAGAGGCTACTATATAAAGGAACCAAGGCAAGGCTTGGAATCCAATAAAAGAGATCTAGGAATAAGCCCTCTCTCTCTCTCCTTCTCTCCGTCTCCCTTCTCTAGTGCCGCCGGCCCTAGAGGAGACCCTTGCTGCCGTGAGCTACAACCACCACCGGCCTCCTTCTCCGGCGTCCAAGCTCCGGCGATCAGCCACCTTTGGCCACCATGAAGCTGCCGCAAGAAGAAGAAGTGGGCGCAACTCCTTCCTTCTTCCCGGAATCTTGATTCCGTTCTTCTTTTGGTGGTTAGTCTTTCCATCTATCTCTTGGTATTCTTGTCGTGCCTTTGGAGAATCTAGTAGTTCTTGTTGGCACGAAACTCGTGGCTTTGCGAAGTCATCCCGAAGAAAACTCGGCGTGGACGCGAATAGAGGCGGAGCTTCTAAGGGACGCTTACGGTTGGACCTCGTCCCTTTCTTCGAGTTACGCGAGGTAACAAGTAAATTAGTTTACGTTTCTGTAAAATTTTAAATATATGATCATGTCTACACAACATAAGGATGCATGCTAGATGTGTGGTTAAATAATTTGAGAAATTATTTATGCTAAATCTTCCGTTGCACGTAATTAAATTTTAAAATTACGAACCCACATCCATGTCAACATGCACCCGGTCCCAACAGTTCCATAACTCCTAAAATCAAGGAGTATAACCTCTAAGTGTTAGGATGTATATTAAAAGTCTTGCTTTTGATTAAAGAACGTCTACATTTTGAAAGAGAATCACAAAATCATACGTTACATATTTATATTAATATATGCACAAAATGTCTCATACTTTGCATTGTAGATAACATGGTGTGTGGTGACACACAGAAGATCATGTTATCAGTTCCTTGCAGAAGTATAAGTAAGAGGCTCACAACCGAGATGAAGTTGGACAAACCATCGGAATGGTTATAGTGTAATTAGGTGTGGTTTGTCTTAACCATAGAATTATACTAGTGCGCTTTGTGTGCATTGAGTAGGACCAAAATAGAGGTCATCCAATTTGTACTGATTTATAATTGGATTGGACCTCAGTTTTATTATGGAGTACAATATCTAAATTTCGATATAATAACGGGCACGTGCATTTAATTATTGTTTCTTTGATTTATCAATGGGCGAGATTTATTCTGTTAAATCGATAGGTCTGGTAAGCTGGGAAATAATGTTATGTACATGGTGTGTCATTGATTATTGAGGGAATCCGTGTCCTGGTGAGTCGGGATGATAATGCCCCCTTGATAAGCTCATAAGGTTCATCATGTTAAATCTTGCAAGTGGACTATGGCCCAACATGATGAAAATGTTGAGTGGTACTAGTCAAGGATCAAGAGGTTGATTAATTAAAATTGTTAGTAATTTAAATTAATCGACGGGCATTCGATATCTTAAACACGAGGAGATGTATGACTCATAATAGGTGGAGCCCATATGAAAATATGGGGGTTGGTGAGGAAGTTCAATGGGGATTCTTTATTGGTAAACACTTAGATACAAATAATAGTATCCTCCCCATTGGAGTCACTGCTATTATTTGTACGGCCGAAGAGGACCAACTATTAATTTTATTTGTCAAAAAGTTAGGTTGACAAGATAATAAAATTAATGGGTAAAACCTCCTCTCACAAATGAAGAATTCGTATACGTCCACACCATCGTGGCATACGATATTCTCGGTGTTTTGAGGTGTTGGTTGATTTTGAAAATTATTGTTTGAGAAATCAATTTATTTTCAAAATCTAAAGTGTGTGATTGTTGTGATTCTCAGGTTTTTTCAAAATGGATCTAGACCCACTTGATTTAGTTCAAAGAGAAAACGAACTTAATTCTCCTAATAATAATGATTGAGAATTAAACCTGGACTTTATCGAAACTGCCGAGGAATCCAAATGTGATCTTGTCGAGTTCTGTGCTGAAAAACTTAGTGAGATTAATGGTGAAGAGGAGATGAATATTTTAGGCAGTGGTTAGAAGCAGACAAGATGACTCAGAGTCATCAACATCAGGTTTCTTCCATTACCAGTGATAAAACTTCCAAGCTCGATGAACTCTTTGGACATCATAATTAGGCTGCTAGGCAAGAAGTCATGAAGAACTTGACAACAACCACCATGATTGAGGGAATGCCCGTAAGGGAACATGTTCTCAAGATGATGGCTTGGCTGAAAGAGATGGAAATCCTTGGAGCACAAATCGATGGGGAAACCTAGGTCAATCTCATCCTCCAATCCCTACCAAAGAGTTTTGAGAAGTTTCGCCTAAACTACAATATGGACAAACGTTCATATTCGTGGGCAGAACTTCTGACAGAGCTTGAGGCGGCAAAAGGGTTTTCTCTTCAGAGTTCACAGACTTTCATTTCTCAAGGGGTTTCTACTTCTTAACCTGTTAAAATACCGAAACTCAGAGGGCTATTTGGATAATATTATGAAATTTTAGGGGGAAATGATGGTAAAGACTCAAATTAAGGATGAAATGGTAATTAACTAAACTCCTTGGGCTTAATTGCAAAGCTTACCACACTTATAAACCTTTTTATTTTTCTTTCCTTTCTCTTCTATTCACGCGCCACAGCCCTAGCCGACTCCTTATCTGCTTCTTCGCATGACCTAGCGGCGGACACGCCCCCTCTTCTCCCGTCCCACGCGTGCCCTAGATCACAGCCAAGCACCGACTTCATCTCTCCCTCGCGTGCCCTAGATCGCAGCCAAGCGCCGATCCCTCCTTCCATTTGTTGGCAGGCCCTAATCCCATTGATGACGACTACTCCTTCCGATCTCACGTGCGCGGATGATGAGCGATGCTAAGGTGCAGTCGGAGGTGGGGTTGCGACGTCGAGAACCCTAGATCCTGCTCTCTTCCGAGGATCCCTGCTTGTTCCTTCTGATCACGCCGGATCTGAGTGGGGAGTCGCCGGTTGCTGCCAAGTCTCGGGTAAGGATAATTGGATGCTTAGTTTGGATTGGGAGAAAGGGATCGATTGGTTTTCTTCTCTCCACTGTATTGTCGGATTTGATTTCCGTGGTTATCGAGAGTTTGCTTCATGAAGTTGTTGATTTTGGGTTGGTAATTGAATTTAAATCTGTATAAATTCAAATTCAAATATTCTGTAAGGAGTTATGGCTGTTGATCATGGGTTGGATTTTGATCCTCGGATCTATTTTTGGATTGCCTTGATGTGGTGATGATTTACGTTGATCAGTTCTGGTTTTAGCGGTTCTGTGATCGAATTGTAGTCTAAGTAGTTGGATTGATTTGTAAATAGCTTGGTTACGTTTGTTCTTTCTTCCGAGCTTGTCCCTGTCCAACTGTGGAAGGTTCTGTGTTATGAAAGGTGTGGTGGGTTGGCTAGGGAAATTGTATCAGTGTGTGACTTGAATTGTTGAGCATGGTATCAGGGTTTTGCTTCGGGTGAGAATCTAAGCAGAACATTAGTGTGCTTGGTTGCTACCGTGAGCAACCTGTAGCAATGGGATTGCTCTGTTTTGGATGAGCGTGTGTTGTGGGTTTGGGTTTGGTTGGATTATTGGATTGGGTTGTTCTTAATGAGATCAGTGGCTAGATCGAGTTCGAGTTTTGGATTAGTTTAGTCTTCTCGGGGAATTAAGCTAAATTAGATACACAGGATTTATTTGTAGTTGAGTGGTTAACTTGTTTAGTTTAGTATCATATGATTTGTATAATTAAATAATCTTATTATATGATACAGGGCACTGATTGATTTTTCTTGCTGTGGATATTATTCTGGACGAGGGATTCTCTTCGTTACGAGCACCGACATTGGAGGCGGGTATCTCTGACTCTTCTTTTAGAATTGTCACAGATATATATATATTTGATATGCTTGTGTAGCAAGAGAGTAATAGAATGGTGGCATGACTATTATATTTGTTTTGTCGATGCTGGTTGTGCCACAACTGATATGTGATACCTATACCTGTAGGATTTAGGATATGGTGCATGTTCCACGATCCTTGCATATCATGTTGACATAGGTGGACTAGATAGTGGATGCTATTTGACCGTTGTTATGCATCATACTGCACTGTGCATCACTGTCGAGCAGGGACCCCTTTTGGGTGAGCTAAGTCGACAGTCATACTGACCTACCCATACGGCCACTCACGGGTTAGTGGTTGACGGAGTATGGGTAGAGTGCTCTGTGCTGCTCCGCTCATGCACTCATGGGGTAGTGAATCGGAGCGTGGTAGCAGGCAGATGTCCCTCCTTGAGTAGTCCATATACCAGGAGATGAGAGGGCGAGATCTCTCCCCCATTTATATACATGGGGTAGGGGTAACACTTAGACAGAGATGTCCTCCACCGATGGCCTTAGGCTGATGGATTACCTCGCTAGGATAGGCCATGGAGTAGGGGTGTTACACCGGCAGCATTCCGTCTACTCGATCGCTCAGGAGTAGTGATGGCAGAGTATGGACGGCAGTCACAGCCCTACGTCGGAGGGTGGCCTCCGCTCAGCTTCCTCCCATACATAGGTGACGATGTTTGACCGACGGCAGGGGTGACCAGACCATGTCATTGCACTTTGTGTGTTCGTTTATTTTGCCCTTACTTGTGTTTGTTTATACTTGATGTTGTATATGATTGACATGCACTTACAGGAGACCCTTATGTCTGGTCTTGGCGACTCTACGATATTGGTATGGTAGTTCTTATTGTTCTCTTGCAGCTCTTCTTATTACTGTCTGTGCACGTACAATTTCGGTAGTCTATTACACTGTTGCTATATTTGACTATCTTGTATATATATGAGGAGATATTCGCTGAGTTTTATTACTCATACCGTTAGCTCCTTGTTTTTATTTCAGGATGACTGACTGGAGCGTGCCCGACAGCCTGTCCCAGTTCGCGTACTTGTTGAGATGTCTTCGGGATTTATCGTCTAGTGTGTTGCTAGTATTTTCTATTGTTTTCTTCCGCTGTTGCTTTTGTTGGATTTAGTCATACTATACGGCAGTATAGTTGTACGTTTGTGAGACCTTTATGCTTTGTGTTTTGTCGTAAGTCGGACCGGTCCGCAGTCAGGTATGGTTACCCGGTTTTATTTCATATTCTGTCTTGATTTGAGGCCTGAGGCCATTTAAACTGCATGAGAGTGATTTATGATGATGTATGTATGTGTAAATTGTCCGCCGGACAGGGCAGGTGCTGTCCGATTTTCTATTGGATCAGTGGCTCCCGGGGTCTCGGGGCGTGACAATTTATTTGGTATTAGAGCCAAGTTCTCGAGATACCTTGTGGTCTTGTGGGTGTTTTTTTCGGATTTTGTGTTGGAGTCATTTTCTCGATGGACGCGATTGGGACATGCCGGCGACGGGACTCCTCTAGGCGACATGAGGTATATGATGTGCTTCGTTATCTCTTTTGTATCTATTGTATAATACGGTGTTAGATGTGGTGGTTTCAATTGTATAGCGGAGAATGTTGATTCTCCGATAGTGCCGACTGATGAGCTGGGGACTTGGGTCGAATCAGACGACAACCTATTGTTGGTTGTAGGTCTTAGTTGATTTTATCAGCTATGAGATTAACTCAGTTTAGCTCATGGAGCTTCAGTTATTGGTAGATATCCTAGATGACATGTCTGGAGGACATGGTCTGCTGTGATACAGCAAAGAGGATATTTTTTGTTTATTATCTCGGTTGATAGAGGATAGAGATATCCTATTTCCGTGGGATTTTTAACCTCAGATTCTTTATGCTGTGTTAGATAACCAAAACAAAAGTACAGTCAGATGTGACTTGTACCGATTCAGAAATGGTGTGGAGCTAGTTGCTTGCCACTTACGGGTTATTATTTGTACTTGGGTTGGTGAACCAAGGACGTACATACGTACTTATGATTTGCACTGAGGCGAATCACTTAAGAGGTTAAACCGTCTTTGGGTGGAAGATGTTGAGAAAACTGTCAAGGAACCAAGAATCACTTCGTGATTATGTTGAGATACTCTTGAGATATAGCGTGTCTCTATGTCATAGAGTTGGAACTCAGAGGTTTTTGAACCTAGAGTGGAGAACCGGAGAAGTTTTGATTATGAGAAGACGGTTAGTCGAATCGTCTTACGCTATTCTAGTCTATGAGGAATTATGACTCCTAGAAAGTCGTATGTGTTAGGTATTCTCGATAACACGTTGAAAAGCAGGATCCGCTGGGATGCGGTGGAATGGGTGTTAGCATCTGACACCGGTGAAATTTGATGGTAACTGGTGTAAGTTATAGAGGACGGTCTCCGAGAGGTAGACCGTGGGTTGTCAAGTAAGTGTGGTTATGAGTTGACCTCCAAACCAGTCCATGTGGTGATTCATTGACACCAGAGGCGACGAGGTTGCAGTTATCTCCTCGTCTCGGAGCTAGAGGTTCTAGCACGCGGACGTTAGTGTTTCCTTTTGTCACTGATCGTACTGATGACAGTGGTAGCCTTAGCTCTCGGACGTTTCCGTAGTTCGAGAATTTTTCGGAGGCCTGTCCGAAGAAGTGTTCTAGCGTTTTCTATGATTTGAAAATTTTCTGACCTATTTACGGAGGAGCTTCCTTGATTATCTCACCTATGAGGCAAGTGAGGCTCACCGTTCTTGGTTTGTGTGTTTTGCAGGTAATACCGAAGATACAGAGACCTGAGGCATTTCCGTTGGTGGATCGATATTGGGAAGGATATCGCGGATGTTGTGGTTAGATGTTTGGTAGGTTAGTAGATTAAGGTTGGACCTTAGGGATTTACTTAGGACACAGGGAGGATTTGAAGTGAATTGGGTGATCGTTCCAATTTGTGCAGTTCCCTGGGTTTGGTTGGCTATGACCGATGCTTGGTTGAGACTTTTCCAGCATTTCATCATCCCTTACACGCCTGACCAGGAAAGGCGTGAAGTTGTATGGACGGAAGCCTGCAAGATCAGCTTTCAGGAGCTGAAGCGGCGGCTGGTATCGTAGTGGGAGGGTTGTTAGTCAACCTAAAGGATTCATGTTCTTGGATAGTCTTTGGACTTGGTCCCTGGTGAACATGAACCGGATCCCTGGACCTATGACCAAGAACATCCGTTTTGAAGAGATAATCTAGTCATATAAATTTGTTCAAAGGCCGGATGAGATTTATGTATATAAGTGATGTGACGAAAACGAAGTGGTATTCTTGTGCTATACGTAGATAATATTTTGTTGATTGACAACAATAACAAAATACTATCAGACGTAAGGGTATGGTTGTCCAAACAATTATGAAAGACTTGGGAGTAGTAAGTCACATCTTTGGGGATCAAAGATCTAAGGGATCTCTAGACAAGAATGATGCTAATCCCAAGTTTCATATAAGGATTTTGCTGGGGCAATCGACCCAAGTATGATCGGGAGGATCATGGTTTTGATGTGTGTGTCAATATGATTAAGTTAGGGTTTCATGTTGATCTAATATGTGTATGTGTGTATGCAGGTTTGCAGGATTCACATATACTTGGTTGGACGTCTTTGGGTATGGTGAAGGGTGGCATGGAGGCAAGCCATGGGCTTGTGTGCACATCCGAGGGACCATGGACAAAGCAGGGACGATGAACCGAGGAAGCGGACATCGAGGCGTACGTGAATGATGGCATGGAGACAAACCGAGGGCTTGTGTGAGCATTTGAGGGACGAGGGTCAAAGTCGAAGAGGGCTTGAGGCAACAGGTCAAGGCTGCTGGAGCAGGAACGATGAGCTGAGGGAAGCGGACTTCGAGGCATGCGTGAAGGATGGCATGGAGGCAAGCCGAGGGCTTGTGTGCGCATCTGAGGGGCGGGAGTCAATGTCGAAGAGGGCTTGAAGGTAATGTTAGATCGATGACATTGCTAGAGGGGGGGGGTGAATAACACTTTTTCGGCTTTCTTCTTCCTACGTTGTTAGTTGCGCAAACGGAAATACAAACAAAACAAAACTAACAATGTAAACAATGCTAACAATACCGATTTACTTGGTATCCACCCCTAAGGGTGACTAATCCAAGAATCTTTCGGTGGATCATATTGGTGCAGGCAGCACCTAAGTCAAACCTGGGTTTTGATAATGGCAAAGGGTTCAAGAGTTAAGATGGTATTGTTATCTAATGTGTTTACTAAGTGTGCAGGAAAGAAGTCCTAAGGCACACTAGGCAAGAAGTCCTGGCAAAGGGCTGGGCAAAGAAGTCCTGGCAAGGGGCTGGGCACCGAAGACCTGCTCGGAAGGTGGGCACGAAGTCCTGGTCGAGGATTGGGCATGAAGACCTGGTCAGGTGGATCAGGCAAAAGCTCAACCGGAAGAGCCGGTTAGCAAAAGGTAAAATCTCCTGAGAGGAGTAGGTGAGGACGCGTTCCCCGTCGAGGGAACAGTAGACGTCGGTTCGACCTAGGGTTCCATTTGGGAGACCCGAAGTCAGAATCAAGACAACTACGGCTGTAAAGATGGACTAATATTCTTACCTTGTTTGTTTTGGAACTAACCTTGGATGCAGGGACCGAAGGAGTGTGTTTCTGCAGCTCAGAACGCCCCAAAGGAGAGGGGAAGGCAGCTGGGCTAGGCACCCGGGAGGTCCCGGGCGCCCAAGGTCAAAGCCAAACAAGTAGAAAGTAAGAATCGCTTCGAAAAAACACTGGGCTAGGCGCTCGGGAGGTCCCGGGCGCCCAAGATCAAAGCCAAAAAGGAGTCGATGCAAAATCAGCCACGAAGCCAGCGGACCCAATCAACCTGGGCGCCCGGGAGGTCCCGGGCGCCCCAGTCAGCTCCAGAGGCCGATTCGGAGGGGATAAGTGCTGACTGAGCTGCGGATGAGGTTTCTCTGATCTGAAGGCACGTGTCAGGCGCCCCCAGGAGCACTATAAAAGGGGTTCGACCCCAAGGCTTCAAAAACACAACTTTCCAACGCCTCTAAGCTTTTAGTTCAAGCGCTCTGCTCCGGCAAACTCCGATCTTGAGACTCTAGCGCCGACGACGACCCTCTGCTCTGAAGTACGATCCACACCGGGTGTCGGTAACAAAAAGTGTATTTATTTACATACTGCACTATTCTTGTATTAAATCTGTACACCTTTGTGCGAATATAGAATTGCCCGCAGTAAACGGTCAAGGACCGTGGGCCTTGGAGTAGGAGCCGACAGCGACTCCGAACTAAGTAAAACTACTTGTGTTCTTTGTGTGTTTTGATTTCGCTTCGTATTTTCTCTTAGTCTTAGCCAAAAAGATTTTCACGATATTCACCCCCCCCCTCTATCGTGTTTCTCGATCCAACAGATCACTCCTCGGATGACCTCCAGCTAACCCTTGTCGCTCCTTGTGGGTGGAGAAACCTCGCCACAACACCTCGACAATATCTGAGCACCAAAGGCTACTAATCTACTCTATCCAAGCAGATTTCGCCAAAGCCCCCAGCCCAAACCGAGTTCTCTTTAAATAGAACTTAGGCTGGAAAACCCGCTGGCAGTCGACTGCTCCCAGGGCAGTCGACTTCCCCCACTTAGATTCGACCGTTGACAGCCCCAACGTTTGAATTCTACTACACACCAGTCGACTGCTCCCAGAGCAATCGACTGGTCCAGGGTCAAACACACATTGTGAGTTTTGGCAGTCGACTGGACAATCCCCAGTCGACTGCCCAGCTTACAACAAGACTCCTACTCACTCCGTTGACCCTCCTCCACGCGTACCTTCAGGTACACTCCCTTGGCTTGCCCCTTGAAGTCCTCTTCCACCGGCTATCGTCCCTCGGATGCGCACGCAAGTCCTCGACTTGCCTCCATGCCACCCATCACGTGTGCCCTTGAAGTCCACTTCCCGGCTTGCCCTTGGAGTCCTCCTCCCTCGACTCTTATCCCTTGACTCAGCTGACTCTTCACCAGCAGCCTTGACTATTGCCTTCACGCCCTCTTCGTCTTCGGCCCTCGTCCCTCGGATGCACACAAGCCTCCAGCTTGTCTCCATGCCATCCTTCACGTACGCCTCGAAGTCCACGCCCCTCAGCTCATCATCCCTGCTATGCCAAAGTCCCTCGGGTGCACACAAGTCTTCAGCTTGTCTCCATGCAACCCTTCACCGTACCAAAGCCATCCAGCCAAGTCAATATGTGTAAACCTGCAATCCTGCACACTCAATTACACATATTAGATTACAAGGGAAAACCTAACTTAAACCCTTTGCCCAAACATCAAAACTCATGGTCACTCTGGACCATAGATTGCCTTAACAATCTCCCCCTTTTTGATGTTTGGCAATACATTTAAGTTAGGGAAAACAAATAGTAATAAGTAGCAAAGATAATGCTAAACAAACAACTGGACTTACGTTGCTAAGACTCCCCCTTAGACTTACACCGTCAATGCATATGCAATTCAAACAATGTATGGATCCTATCCCAAGGCATCCCACACCTAACCCTCCAAGTTAGGATTTTTCATCAAAACCGGGCTTTTTAAAGCTTCTCCAAAGCTCCCCCTACACTACAAGAATTTTTGGATTCAACAACACCCAATAGACAATGGTTTTTTGAAAAACCGTTGTCTTTTTTTATTTAACAACGGGTTTTTCCAAAACGGTTGATGTTGAAAAATTTTTTGCGGAAAAAGACAACGGTTGTTAAAAAATCGTTGTCTTATGTATGTCAAAGACAATGGTTTTTTAAAAACCGATGTCTATTGGATTGGTTACGACAACTGTTTTTAAATAACCGTTGTCTATTTGTGTTGCTCACGTGGTAATACACAACAGCGAGCGAGCGCGAAAACAAAAACGCCCGCTTTAGTTGTTCTCTTCAGTCGCCGCGCGACCTCCCCTTAGTTCATTCTTTGCATTCGCCGCAGTCGCCGAACCCTAACACACCTCAACCATCTTTTCCTTCTTCTCGTTCTTCTTCTCCTTCCTCTTCGCCACGAGTGACAACGCCGAACCCTAACACACCTCAAACTTCCTTGCCATCTTTTCCTTTTTCTTCTTCTCCTTCTTCTTCTTCTTCCTCTTCGCCGCACACAAACAAGACACCTCAAACTTCTCCTCGCGTGAACTAGCCGCCACCACACCCCTTCTTCCTCCTCCTCTTGTGCCGAGTTGCCGAATTGGAGAGATATCAAGGTAATATTTGCTCTTGTTGGGTTTTGTACAGTAGGTTTGAGTCTAACATTTCAAGCGTCTTCAGGTTTTGGACAGTAGGTTTGAGTCGAACATTTTAGCATTTTGGGCATCGTTCTCTCTTGCGAGTGTTTGTTGGAGAACGATCGACGGTACCTGGCGTCTCTGCCTCTCTTTTACCACTCTTCAAGGTGATGAATCCCTTCTCTAGTTTCAGTTTATTGGTTTCAGTTGGGACATCCAATTCAGATTTCTAATATGTCATCTTCTATGTTTCTTGTATAAGGTTTGTTTTAAAATATTAAACACTAGACGCAAATTGATATTTAATGAAGATTGTATAGTTGAAATCAGAAATCCTATTATCAAATACCCTAATCCATTTAAATCCTATTATCAGAAATCCTTCAATGAAACAATCCTATGTTTTTTTTTTACTTCTAACGGTTATTTGTGGGGTTGTGGAAAAAATTCAATTTTTTCTTACTAACTCGTTAATGAGTGTTGATATATGCAAACCCATCAATTAATTTATCTTTTAATTTTTCTCCCTTATTTACTTGTTTTTGCTTCAAGATTGATTGTATATATTGTATGCTATGAATATGTGATGTTTCTAATTGTTCGTTATGTAAAAATCTAGTTATATAATGTATAATTATTTTGAAGGTAGGTGTTGGCTCATTCCTAACTGATTAGTACCTGTAACAAAAATGGATAAAGAATGGATGTCAAAGGATAGACTATCACGTGAATTTGATATTGGAGTAGAATCTTTCTTACAATTTGCACTGAAGAATGCTAACGATCCTAATGCAATACCTTGCCCATGTGCAAGATGTGGTAATATAAAGAAGAAAAATCTTTAAACTATAAGGGCGCATTTGTATTGTAATGGTATGGATTTAACATATCATATATGGATATGGCATGGGGAAAGATCGTTGACAGGGAACTTAGTGAATGGTAATGATCGAGTAGGGCAAGATGAAGACAAATCTTTTGCTGAGGAGCCTATAGACATGGTATATGATAGTTATGTTGGGAATCTAAGCCAGTTCAATAAGCTACTTGAAGATACTGAGAAATGCTTATATCCAGGATGTACAAAATTTATAAAGTTATCTGCAGTTGTGAAATTATTTAACTTGAAGGCAAAATATAGTTGGAGTGATAAAAGTTTCACCGATATACTTAGTTTGTTTGGAGAAATGCTTCCAGATGACAATGAATTGCCTTTATCTATGTATGACGTAAAGAAAATCTTACGTGCATTAGGGATGGATTATGTCAAAATTCATGCTTGTCCTAATGATTGTATCTTGTATCGGAAAGAGTACGACGATTTTGCCAGTTGCCCTATTTGTGGGACATCAAGGTGGAAGTTGAGCGACAAATCTAACGTAAAAGAAGGAGTTCCTGCAAAGGTTTTGTGGTATTTCCCACCTATTCCAAGATTTCAAAGAAAGTTTCGGAATAAGGCTATATCCAAGGAGTTAACATGGCATGCTGATAAAAAAATTCATGATGGATACTTATGTCATCCAGCTGATGCACCTTCTTGGAAATTAGTTGATCGCATGTGGCCAGATTTTTCTTCTGAGCCAAGAAATTTGAGATTGGCTATATCAGCAGATGGGATCAATCTCCACAGTTTGATGAGTTCTGCATATAGTTATTGGCCAATTTTAATGATCACATACAATCTTCCACCATGGTTGTGTATGAAGAGAAAATTTGTTATACTCACTTTATTGATATCTGGTCCTAGACAACCAGGAAATGAGATTGATGTTTACTTAGCACCTCTCATTGACGACTTAAAATGTTTATGGGATAAAGGTGTTGAAGCATATGATGCATATCGAAAACAAAGTTTCTCTCTTAAAGCTGTTTTGCTATGGACAATCAATGATTTTCCTGCATATGGGAATATGTCAGGATGTGTTGTGAAGGGATATCATGCTTGTCCTATTTGTGCAGAAAATACTTACTCGACAAGGTTGAAGCATAGTAGGAAAATATCATATACAGGCCATAGAAAGTTTCTACCTTTAAGTCATCCATATCGACGGCAAAAGAAGGCATTTAATGGGAAGCAAGAGTTTAACCTTGCACCCAATCCATTGAGTGGCCATGAAGTTTTGGAAAGAGTTGAAAGAATTAATTTTGATTTGGGAAAAATCAACAGCAAGCTACAATCAAAGAGGAATGATGGAGAAACATGCTGGAAAAAAATCAATATTCTTTGAACTTGAGTATTGGAAAGACCTACATGTTTGTCATGTTCTTGATGTCATGCACATTGAAAAAAATGTTTGTGAAAATCTCATTGGTACGTTACTTGACATTCCAGGAAAAACAAAGGATGGAGTTGCAGCAAGATTAGACCTTCTGGAAATAAATTTAAGGACTGAATTGACACCAAAGATTGGGGAGAAGAGAACTTTTCTGCCAGCTGCTTGTTACACTCTAAGCAAAGATGAGAAAAGAAGTATTTGTAATTCTTTGTCGGGAATAAAGGTCCCTGAAGGTTACTCATCTAATGTTCAAAACCTTGTGTCGATGAAGGATTTGAAACTTGTTGGCCTTAAGTCACATGACTATCACACTTTAATGCAACAATTGCTTCCAGTGGTCATTCGTGGTGTATTACCAAAACATGTCAGAGATACTATCACTCGATTGTGTTTCTTCTTCAAAGAGAAATTGTGATGATATTATGTTTGCTTGAAAAGTATTTCCCCCCTTCATTTTTTGATATAATGATTCATTTAACTGTTCATCTTGTGCGGGAGGTCAAATTGTGTGGACCTGTTTGGTATAGACACATGTACCCATTTGAAAGATATATGATGATTTTGAAAGGTTATGTGCGTAATCACAATCGGCCTGAAGGATGTATAGCTGAATGTTATATTGCTGAAGAGGCTGTAGAATTTTGCTCAGATTATCTATCTAATGTCCACACAATTGGGATATCATCAAAGCAACGCAAAGTAGAACATACTAAGCCTTTATCGGGAGCAGTAGTGCTCGCAGCTAGGCATGATGAGTTACAGCAAGCACACTGTTACGTATTGGTGAATGATGATGAGATTGATCCTTATATCGAGTAAGATCTCCAACTTATCAATACTTTCAGGCTACTTGAATACAATATTCTATTGGTTTATTTATTTCAAATAATTCCATTAAGATACACATGGTGGAGTTGAAAGCAAGATTTCCTCAAAAAGCTAAGTCCAAAAAGTGGTTACAAGATGAGCATAATCGAACATTTATTAACTGGTTGCATGATATGGTACGATCCAAAAATACTATCTATTAGCATACATACAACTCTTTCTATTTTACAAAAAATATAAATTCTATTATATTGTTAAATATAGGTTGAACATGGACTAGACCATTCCACCCTTCAAATATCTGAAAGATTGAAGTGGATAGCACGCGGACCTAGCAAGAAAGTGTTAAAGTATTCTAGTTATTTGATTGATGGGGTTACTTACGCTACGAAAGAACGTGATGATGTACGAGTTACTAAAAACTCCGAAGTAAGCTTAGTCGCAAAGACAATGCAAGTTGCTAGTGCCAAGGATAAAAATCCAATTGTGTCTGACATGGTTTTCTATGGAGTTATTGAAGAAATATGGTCACTCGATTACCATCAATTTCAAATTCCAATGTTCAAATGTAATTGGGTGGAGAATAATAATGGTATTAAAATAGATGATCTTGGTTTCACGTTGGTAAATCTGAACAGAATTGGATTCAAATCAGATTCTTTTATCTTGGGAAGTCAAGCAAAGCAAGTATTTTACATTCAAGATCCTCAAGATCCCGTATGAAGCATTGTACTTGCAACTCCTAGTAGAGATCTAGAGTCATTTGAAAATGCAAATGAGGATGAACTACAAGACACTGTAATGCACTATCAATCTTTTACCAGAGGGTTACCATCAATGGATGTTGACGAAGTAGATGACAATGAACCCCCATGCCTTCGTGAAGATTGTGATGGGACTTGGGTCGAGCATGTTTAGCAAATTATATTTTGCAGTGTTGATATATGTTTAATTTGCAGAGTTTCTTTTGCATCATTCACTTAAAAGTTTGTCTTGGGTTGTTGCAACTTCTTATCTTCTAATGAACATGATGTTAAATTATGAAGGCTTATATGAATTCATTTGCGTGAAACCAAATTTGATGTCACCTTTTGTGAAAATGCAGCGTATTATTCAGGCTTGCAATGGTTGGGAAGGGTTTCAGATGACAAAATTGCATCAGTTTAATTTGTTCAATTTTATGTTTTCAATAGTACTTATTCGAGTAGCTCTCAGTTCAATTATTCTAAATTTCTATTGCTAATGACAGCTTGCAATGGTTGGGAAGGGCAAAGAAAAAATTCCATCTACATCCACTAATAAAGGTTTTGAAGGAAATGAGGACGAATCTACCGACACTCAAACAACAAGAACATCTAGAGGTCGTACCCATCTGGGTAAGCTTACTAGACAAAGGGTTCAAGGAATTCGAAAGGAGGTAAGATTCAATAAACTCGGACAACCAGTGGGAGAAGTTGCTGTTGAAATGCAAAGTTACATTGGCTTGCTTGCTCGAGAAAAGGTCTAGATAACTTACAAGACGTGGAAGAAAGTTCCAAATGAAGTTAAAGATTTGATATGGGAATCAGTTAAAGTAAGTTGTGTGTTTGTTGAAATGTTAGTACAATATATTTTATGTTATGTGATATTTTTGACTGTATTTATGTTTTATAGTTGACATATGATGTTCCCTCAATATGGAAGAAGGGATGTTTGATTTCAGCAAGTAATAAGTGGCGTCAGTTTAAATCCCATCTCACTCAGACATTCATTTCGAACAAGGCTGACAAACCCGAAGAGTTGTATGAACCACCAAGTGGCTATGGTCTTACAAGAGATGATTGGATGTCTTTTGTCCTTAGTCGATTGTCTGATGACTTCATTGTAAGTTTAGTTTTTCGTTGTTTCAAAATAAGTAAGTAGATTTTAGGACAATTGACGAATCAGTAAATTTGATTTGTTTACATATGTTTTACTTGACTAGAAACTAAGTGATCAACAAAAGGAGAAAAGGAAGAAGAACATATACCCTCATCGCCTTGCTCGTAAAGGCTATGCACAATATGCTGAAGAAATAGTATGTATATTTCAAAATTGCTCATAATACTAGACTGTTCTTTTTCTTATTAGCATCGTGAAATGCTTATAACAATAGTTTTTTTGCTGCATTTATAACCATTCTTAGTTGCCATACATCATTCAATTGTTCTTGTTCTTAGGCAAATGAATTATGTGAAGATAATGAAATCAATAGAGCTATTATTTGGAAGAAAGGAAGGGTCAATAAAGAAGGAAAATTCGATGGCCAAGAGTTAAAACAAACAATAGACAAGATTGTGAGAAATTATATATAAAAATCAATTATTGTATTTCAATGAAATCTTACAAACTAGTTTATTTTTTTCATTTGGATGATAGGATGATTACATACAACAGAAACGTCAGGGTACATTAGAAATAAAAGAGGCAAAAGAAGATATTCTTACCAAAGCACTCAATTCAGAAGAACATGGTGGGCGTGAGAGGGGTGTTGGAGGTCATATTACTCCAACATTATTCTTTAGTGTTGGTGGAAAATGGAAGACTGACGATGTTGACAGAGAGCTAATCATTGAGCAAAAGAGAGAGTTGGTGGAGGCTAAAAAATTAATTCAAGAACAAGATGTACGTATTCAAAAACATGAAGCAATTGTCTACAAAAATGGTGCATGTGGAAGTGATATTGATGACAAAGGCAGTTGCTCGGTAAAGTTACCTCAACAAAATGATAATGAAATGAAAACTGACAAGATTTCCCCTCGTGAAGAGTTTAATGATGTCGAAGTGGAAGTTGTGGACAAAGCATTTGCTTTACAGGTATATAAGTTATTATGGTTATATATATTACTGAAATACAGAGTTAGTACAATTCAATGACACATCTATTTATCTTTTAGGGTAAATCAGTGATTTTGACATTAGATTCTAGCGCAGACATTGCTGCATATGGAACAGTTATTAAGGCCAATGGAGTTAATCACTTTATCCATGGTATTCCATTAACCAAGAATTATATGCGTGTTTCCATCGATGAAGCAATTCAAAAATCAGCACATTTGCCTGTTCCAATTCTTAATGAATGTGAAACTATTGGTGATGCTGTTGGAACACATGTGGCTTGGCCAAAACACTTGCTAATGCTACGACAGGAGGTACATCTAAGCTAATATTTCAAAGTAATTATTTGTAAAATTATTTAGTATTGCACCTATCTAACAAGCTAACGTTTCTAATTGTTTAAAGCCTCAAATGAAGAAAACTGCCCGTATAGGAAACAACCTAACTTTGCCATCAAGTGTGCCAAAATCGTTGCAAATGCTATATTGTTATTCAAAGCGTGCTCTCGAAAATGGAAGGAACTTGTCAATTATTTTAGATCATGAGGTATTTCAGGATGATTATGAACTGAACTTGCACTTTGAGGACATCAGTCCTTTGTATCACTTGGAGCCTATTTCAGGAAATTGTGTGGTTGTTTACATATGGTAAGTTTTTGAATTACCTTCAACTTTAAATTTTGTTTTATTTGTTCTTAGACATACTTTATTTGTTTAGTAATACTAATATAATTCTGATTTTCTTTTACTTTAAATGGTAGACATCTTTATAAAAAGTTGGTGAAAGAAAACAAGATTGATAAATTCAGATTTGTAAATCCGCACAGCATCCCATACTTTCAACAAACCACATGGGACAAAATAGGTAAAACTAAACGGTTGAACCAAAGGGCGAGTTTTTTAGCGGATAGGATGAGTGGTGCATCAGTTAATCAATTGATTTTGGTGCCAAGTTGCAACGGGTAATTGACATCCATAATAACATTTTCAATTATTATTTTAGTGAATTGCACTGATTATGTGTTTGTGTGTAGTTTCCATTGGAATCTAACTGTTATTGAACCTTATAAGGAGATTGTTTACTTCTTGGATTCCCTAAGTCATTGCATTCGCGATCAGGATTGGAAATATGTTGTGGAAATGTGAGTTCATATATTGTTTTTATTATGCAGTTAATTTAGTCATAAAACAATCATATATCAATTATATTGTATGTATACATGAAGGGCGTTAAAATTGTTTAATTCGAACAAAGGAAGGAAAGGAAGAAAGAATGTACAATGGGAAGTAATCAAGGTATGTGTACTTCTATTTCAATCAAATATTTTAATATGTATATTGGTCATTAACCATATGAATTGTCTTTAACGTAGGTTCCTAGACAGCCAGATGCTAAACAATGTGGTTATTATGTAATGAGATTTATGAGACAAATTACTGAAGAAATTGCAACAATTGAGGGGGATGCATTGCGATGGATAGTAATATTATCTTTATTATCTCAAATAATTAGAAGTTATTTTGTTATCATTTTTTTCAATTAATTATGTTTTGTTCTTTAAGATTATATAATTTATGTGTATTCGCAGTTCACACAAGTGGAGTACTCTCAACAAGAAATTGATGAAGTGCGCTCTGAGGTAGTCGAATGCATACAAGATTATATTTATGAATAGGTATGTACTAGTTCCTTTTCTTATTATTATTTCTCTACTATTTCCAACAAATTTGGGCCAAATGTTTTATTTTGTGCATGACTATTACTTGGAACTGTATTAATCTAATTTGTTTAATATTCTGTTGCTGTGTTTATGTGTAGATAACCCTTTTCTGAGTTTTGATATCATTTATAGGCTTAAATTTTGTTTTATATTTAATCAATTGATCTCTTAATAGAAACTTAAGTTGATTTGGTGATTATTTATACCAACAGTTTAAATTTCTAGGAAGAGCCTAATCCATAAGCTGATAGCTAACATGATTGCTGTGAGCAAACATGATAGCTAACATGAATTCTCTTTGAAGCGAGATTTGAATGCTGTCGATAGCTAACATTGATATCATGTTGCTGTGGTAGCTAACATGAATTCTCTTTGAAGCGAGATTTGGGCTACCTAGCTACTTCCTTAGATGCTCTAGAACTCAATTTTGATCTCACTTTTCGAGATGCATTTTCTGATAAGCGCTGCACGTTTGCAGGTTCAACTGTTGGTCTTAACACTACAGACTTTGATTTTTCTTTCTTCCCAAATCTTCTGTCAGAATCTGTATATTTGCGTCTATTGCCATTGGCTTGCCTATTACTATTTTCTGCAGCATATTCTTCATCCAATCTTTGTTTTAATTTTGGCTCTCTAAAACCAATAGAAGACAATAACTTAGATGAGCTTGATCGAATGAAATTTTTGTCTTCTTCTCCTACCTGGCTAAGTTGTGATTGAATAAAAACAGCATATTTTACAAACACATAATTTCAGTCGGCCCCTGTTTTGTTCTAAGTTGTGATTGAATAAAAAACAGCAAATAGAAGCAGCGCAATCATAGAAACTAAAAGTAAATAGATAACTTATTTCCACTCTTTTAACTTTTCCAATTTCATTTTATCTATCATTTCCTGTTTAGCACCATCCACAGAATGCACAAACTCTTAGATTTTGTAACTGATACAGTGTAGCATACATACTGTGCAGATACAATACAGTCCATGGTTGGACTAACTCATTTTATCCTCTATGATAAACTATATCCTCAAGGCAGTAATCGTTACTAAAAATAGTCTTATTGTCTTCTTACATGATAGCTAACATGATTGTTGTTAGCTATCAATACATATCTGAATGTTATCGATAAGGTATCACTTGCTGTAAGTGTTTTACAAAAGAACTCTTCTGGTTGCTTGTTTTGTTTCAGACCAATTTCAGATGACAACATTGCATCTCTGTTGTACTATAATGTAGTTGTATCATAATTATCTTCTAGAATCTTTTGTTCTACTATTTTTAGTTGTGAATGCTCATTTTATATTTCTATTTGTTGTGACATTCATATCCAATGGAAGGAATCAGCTTATGGTGTAAAGCTAAGGGGTGCGACTCTCTTCATTTGGTTGACTACACTTAGATGAAGCTAGCTGCTGGGGATATTTTGATAATGTAATTATCTTAGTTTCTGGTACTTCTTGATGTATATGATATTTTGATGATGTTATCTCAATTTGGACCAATACTAGGGATATCTTGATGTATGATATTTACGGAGTATGATGTATAATATTTGATGATATTTTGATGTATATATGATAGTTTGAAGTGTGTTTGCTGAATATTGTTTAATTATTAAAATAATTTAATTTTTAAATGGTATTTGTTGTAAATTGTTGGCTGCCTCAACCAAAAGACAACAATTTTTATTTGTTGTCAAACTATTGTTTAAATCACACACAAACAACGGTTTAATACTATTGTTAACCTGTTGTCGATCACATTAAAAGACAACGGTGAAAAACCATTGCTACTCTGTTGTTATTGACTATAAACGACAACGGTTTGTAACTGTTGATATTGAGCACCCTTTTAACAACATGACCTTTAAGAACAGTGCTTTTAGCCTACGACAACGGTGAACGCCCGTGGTTAATAAGCATTTTTCTACTAGTCGACTTACAAAAGCTTTTTAAGAACCTCTCCAAGGTTCCCCTTACGTCAAAAATGGAGCAACTATGCTCCCCCTTAATCTCAGCTCCCCCTAAACCTAGGGTTTCCCGTAAAGGCGTGTTTGGTTTCCCAAATTAAACCCAACACTTCTCCTCCTTTGCCTAACATCAAAAAGACTCCAACAATATCCCAATTATTGGATCTTTTAATTCCCAATGATCCTAAACACAATGTACTAGGCCCCCCCATACACTTGTTTTTCATCATTTGGACACAACCTAGCTGTTGGATACCTAATCCAGCTCTGATCAGTCGACTGCCCCCCAGGGCAGTCGACTGATACTCTGAAAATCAGTTTTTTTAGCCAAATTCAGAAATGCGCCAGAAATTCCACAAATCTCCAAAAATTCCCAAATTTTGTGGAGAAGTTTGTGATACACATACCTACTTGGGAAAAATACATTCAACCATGTATCTATCACCATTCCCAAGTTTGACACAAACCCCAAACTTTCCTATGAAAATCAAAGCATACAAGAGGCAACCTCCCCCTTGACCTATGCCTTCTCCCAATTTTCACTTTACCAAGGTTAAGTTCTATCCAACTTAACACCATAACACCAAGTCAAGTTCTACCCAACTCAAGTTCCAAGTTCTTCCCCCTTGGACACCATTAAAGGATTGACCCCAAGCAACCTTATCCCTAGTGCTAAAAAGAACTCAACAAAACCTTGAACAATCTAAGAGTTTGCAAGCACATTTGCTAGGATATACCCTATCCTAGAAAAATATGTTTTCATGAAGATCATCAAAAGTGCTTGACTTTTGGTACATCCTCTAATTTTCTCAAGAATGATCATTTATATCAACTTGGAAACCTACCTATAATTTCATGTGTTTGTCAAGGCTAACCATTATAATTTGACACATTGAAATGTCCTAAATACTCCCCTTTTTCTTATGTATTCTTATTATGATAAAAATCTCCCTCTTCTTATCTCTTAAACCTAGATAAATATCCACTTATCAATTTTCCTTGAATTCCATGATATCCATATAGCCTCATTTTATATAATCACCATTAAACCATGAGGCAAACCTTTGTTCAAAGAGTATAATTAAGGATCTTAATTTTAAGGTCATATCTTTTCATCCAACATGCCTTTTCCCTTCAAACCTACAGATCAGTCGACTGCCCCCCAGGACAGTCGACTGATACCTGAATTTCAGGTTTTTCAGCCCAAATTCAGTAATGCCTAAATAATTCCACAAATCTCCAAAAAATCTGAAATTTCCTGGAAAGATTTGTGGAACCTATGCCTACTTGGAAAAAATATGTTTCCAAACAAATGTACTCCAAATCCCAAGATTGGCACGAAACTCAACTTCTCCTAAATTATATCATTTAAGCTTCCCCCAAAAGTCCTAATTGTGGCCTTTCCTCAATGTATCTTCTTATACTTGATCATAATTCATTTTAGCACTGAATTATATGGTATTTACCCATTAAACCTTAATTTTATCGAATATAACCCTATTTTCATCTTTTTCTCCCTAAAACTCCTTTTACTGTGTCAATTCTCTAGGATTAAGACTTACCTTAGTCTTCCAATCCCTTTGGCACATTTCATCTAATTTCCTAGGAAAAAACCTCTTGAGATCCATTTACCATGGACCCCAAAGGCTCCTAGAGCTCCCCCTTGAGCTCTTAGCCCTAGCCACCTCCCTAGGTGACTCAATCCACACTAGACCACACCGGTGTGCCCCCGGTGACTCTTGGTTACAAAATAAACTCTCTTAACCTTAGATACCTTATCCTTGGTTAAGTCATTCTTTTTACCTTTTGATGACATTCCCTTGCCATCCTTGGACTTCTCCTTCTTGCCATAATTGTATGCTTCCCCAGCATACTTCTTTTTGTTGGCATTGGAGACTCTAGACCGGTATCTCAAACCCGATCTATCATAGTTGGGTTTTAAACTACCCAACACCATGTCTAAACCCTTAGATCCAACCTTGAATCTTTCTAGGGTCTTTTCCAATGTATCAAGTCTTGCCCTCAAGGCTTAATTTTTCCTTTCTAGATTTCTAACCCTAGAATCCATATGTCCACTTTGGACATTCTTAGACCTACCTATTTTCCTAGGCATGTGTCTCCCCTTCTTGGGGTTAATGTCTTGATCCTTAGGTCCTAAGGACTTGGATTTTTCATGATGCATGCTTTTCCTAGGGTTTTGATCTACCTTATTACTCCTACTCCTATCATGATATTTAAAAGCATGATTATGCATAAGTAAGCAATTTTCATTATTTCTAGCATGCATGGATGAATAATTTGCACTATTTTTAACATGCATAGAGGAACTTGAATTGAATGACATTTTAATTTAAAGTTAGGGATTACCTCCCTTACCCTTGAAATTCCTCCTTGTTGTAGGCTTCTTTTCTTTCTCTCCTCCTTCTCCCATCCTCTCAATTTCTCCATCTTCTTTAGTTCTCCTTTCCTTGGACACTTTGTGTGATAATGCTCAAGTTCTCCACATATGAAGCATCTAATCTTCTTTCTTTTCTCTTGGGCTTCTTCATTCCTACAACCCATATTAGATTTAAAAGAACTTGAAATGGGTTGAGAGTTTACCTCCTTTTTCTTACTCTTTAGACACATGTCCTTGTAGTGTCCCTTTTCATTGCATCCAAAGCATGTGACATATTCCTTTTTCTTTGCTTTGGTGGAGGTTGAAGCTTCTTCTTGCTCTTGTTTGGTTGAGGGTCTCTCCTCCCCCTCAATCCTTGAAATTGATACTTCTTCTTCTTCTCTTGAGGAAGTTGATGATTTTTTTACTTTCTAGTGCTACTTCACTTGATGAAGTTGACACTTCTTCCTCCTCTTGGTCTTCTTGGACTATTGACCTTACTTTTTTGGGCTCTTCTACTACTCGAGCTTGTGTAGGGCTCTCATGAATTTCTTTCAATTTGTTCCATAATTCATATACATTTTGGTATGCCCCTACACCATTCAAAATATTGTTAGGCAAAATATTAGTTAATACACTAATTACCTTTTCATTCGCCTTTGATTGATCTTGTTGCTCTTGATTCCAATATCTAGGCCTAAGCTTCTTCCCGTGCTTATCCTTTAGAATTTCGAATGGTTCTTCAAGAGCAATCCTAAGGTTCCACTCCATTCCGAACCATGTCTCCATCCTTGTCTTCCAATACTCAAAGTCTTCATGATTGTAGGATGGTGGAGTGTAGATGTCGTCCCCAAATTTGTCCTCCATCATTTTCCCTCTAGCTTTCTTTGTTCCCTTGGTGGTTATTCCAATCAAGAGTGGTCCTAGCTCTGATACCACTTGTTAGATCGATGACGTTGCTAGAGGGGTGAATAGTACTTTTTCGGCTTTCTTCTTCCTACGTTGTTAGTTGTGCAAGTGGAAATACAAACAAAACAAAACAAACAATGTAAACAATGCTAACAATACCGATTTACTTGGTATCCACCCTAAGGGTGACTAATCCAAGAATCCTTCGGTGGATCACTCCCCGGATGACCTCCGGCTAGCCCTTGTCGCTCCTTGTGAGTGGAGAAACCTCGCCACAATACCTCGACAATATCTGAGCACCAAAGGCTACTAATCTACTCTATCCAAGCAGATTTCGCCAAAGCCCCTAGCCCAAACCGAGTTCTCTTTAAATAGAACTCAGGCTGGAAAACCCACTGGCAATCGACTGCTCCCAGGGCAGTCGACTGCCCCCACTCAGATTCGACCGTTGACAACCCCAACGTTCGAATTCTACTACACACCAGTTGTCTGCTCTGGGAGCAGTCGACTGGTCCAGGGTTAAACACACACTGTGAGTTTTGGCAGTCGACTGGACAATCCCCAGTCGACTGCCTAGCTTACAACAACACTCCTACTCACTCCGTTGACCCTCCTCCACGCATGCCTTCAGGTACACTCCCTTGGCTTGTCCCTTGAAGTCCTCTTCCACCAGCTATCGTCCCTTGGATGCGCACGTAAGTCCTCAACTTGCCTCCATGTCACCCTTCACGTGTGCCCTTGAAGTCCACTTCCCAGCTTGCCCTTGGAGTCCTCCTCCCTCAGTTCTTGTCCCTTGACTCAGCTGACTCTTCACCAACAGCCTTGACTATTGCCTTCGCGCCCTCTTCGTCTTCGGCCCTCGTCCCTCGGATGCACACAAGCCTCCATCTTGTCTCCATGCCATCCTTCACGTATGCCTCGAAGTCCACGCCCCTCAGCTCATCATCCCTACTATGCCAAGGTCCCTCGGGTACACACAAGCCTCCAGCTTGTCTCCATGCAACCCTTCACCGTACCGAAGCCATCCAGCCAAGTCAATATATGTAAACCTGCAATCCTGCACACTCAATTACACATATTAGATTACAAGGGAAAACCTAACTTAAACCTTTTACCCAAACATCAAAACTCATGGTCACTCCAGACCATAGATTGCCTCAACAGGTAATAGATCGAGGCTGCTGGATGAAGCGTCAACCAGGTCATGAGGTTTCGAATGCTGAGGGAATTGTACTGGGGGGGGATAACTCGTGAGGGTTCGAGTGCTGAGAGAAATGTACTCAGGAAGGGTAAATCTAGACTTAGGGAGTGGACCAGTCGACTAATAGGGTCCACAGAAAGATCAATCGACTGGTCGAGGACCAGTCGATTGATGGTGACCAGAATTTGAATTGTCATTCGAATTCGACCAGTCAACTGGTACTGGACCAGTCGACTGGTAACGGTCATATCAGCCTCGAGCTCTATTTAAAGAACTCATTTATGGCTGTTTCTTCTTGGTGAAACAAGCTTGGTAAGAGCCTATTAGTAGCCTGTACGTGCTCAGGGGTTGTCAAAGTGTTGTGGCGAGGTTTCTCCACCCACAAAGAGCGACAAGAGCTAGCCGGAGGTGCTCCGAGGAATCATCCACCGAAGGATCGGGATCGTCCACCTTACGGACAGCAGTGGAGTAGGAGTTTCATCTCTGAACCACGTAAATCGGTGTGTTCTTCGTGTTTGTTAGTTTTAGTTTTTATTATTCCGCTTGCGCACTAACATTTGTAGGAAGAAAGATCAAAAAATTGCTATTCACCCCCCTCTAGCAAACGGTAAGATCCTAACAACTGTCCTAGCTCGTTTTAGCATGGAAACCTCCAAGGGAAGTTTTGTACTTTTCAGCTGTGGAGAAGAAGGAGTCGTCAGCGATGGCCAGTCACTGAGGCTTGGTTGTAGGAAGAGGGAGGGCTTCCTCCTGTTCTTGGGAGCGAGCTCCGATGGGAGGAGAACTAGTCGGCGGCGGCACCAAATCCATCAAAGGGTTGCGGCGCTGAAACCTTCAAGCAAGGGTTCCGGCGGCAACCTGAGGAGGAGCCAACATTCTTGCTCTTCATCCCTTGATTGGCTGGCAGCTGTAGGAGGGTGGAGAAGCAGGTGGTGGCGGGAGAGGAAGGATTTCTTCCTTGGTTGGCCAGCGGCAGCTAGGTTTGTTCTTAGTTGGCCAGCGCAAATAGGAAGAAAGAAGGAGAAGCTGTCATCTTCCTTGCGAGCTTGGAGCTACGAGATAGGAAGCGGTGGAGAAGGCTGGATAGGGTTGTTGTGAGGATGAAGAGATCTTCTTCCCTCTTGCTTGTTCTTCTTCCTTGAAGGGTTACCGCCGGCAAAACCCTAACCTAGGGTTTTTAGTTGGCACAAAGTAAGGAAGAAGATAGGAGGATTCCGTGTCTTGGTAGCTCGTCGCCCACACGATGTTGATGCAGTCTAACCTGATTGTTATTTTGGTGTTGACACCGATTTAAGTTTAGGTGAGTAAGATAAGTTCGGCTTAAGTTCTGGTCGGGGACTGGGCATGAATCCCGGTGAGTGAAACCGAGTCCTAGCGAGTGAAGCTAGGTGAAGGAAATCCCGATGAGTGAAGTCGGGTCCTAGCGAGTGAAGCTAGGTGACCGAAACCCTGGTGAGTGAAGCCAGGTCCTTGTGAGTGAAGCTAGGTTGAATGAAGTCCCGGTGAGTGAAGCTGGGCACGGAATCTTGGTCCGGGGGACTGAGCATGTGTCAGAGAAGGCTAGGGAGCCTGTTCTCTGGACTTAGGGGTGAAATGGTCGGAGCTGGATCGGTCTGTGGTCCGATCAGGGAGTTGGCACTAGCTCCTGGTTGTGGATCGGTCTGGTGACCGATCCAGGGAGTCTGATCGTTTTGGTGAACGATCAGAAAGAGAACAGAATGGTTCTGTTTGGCTTCTGATCGTTCTGGTGAACGATCAGAGAGAGATCAGAATGGTTCTGTGAGAAACCCTGATTGGTCTATCTGACCGATCAGGGATCGGTCTGTTGACATCCTGACCGATCATGATGGCTCCTGATCGGTCAGGGAGTGACCTGATCGGTCACCAGACCAATCAGGGCACAACCTAATCGGTCAGGTGACCGATCAGGTGCCTTTGGCTGGTGGGAGCTGGAGGAAACTCCAGCAAACTGGTGGATCGGTCTGGTGACCGATCCTCGATCCTTGATCGGTCAGTGTGATCGATCACAAGTTTAGATCCTCGATCCCTGATCGGTCAGTGTGACCGATCACTGCTTCACTAGACCGATCAGGCAGGAGCCTGATCGATCAGGATCTTCGCTAATCGGTATGGTGACCGATCAGTGTCTGAACTTTAATTCGAAAACGTTGTTAGACTTATCTGAATCACTTTTGATCTCTCTGATTTACTTTTGATTTGCTGTGCTAAGCCTCTGTTAAGTGTGCAGGTGAGACAGGGATGACTCAAACCAAGAAGGAGGGTCAAGTGGCGACTTTCGCTTCGGTCAGGTTTGTCTGTTTTCCATTTGCAGGTTTCAACGGCTTCTGGCGCTCGCTGACAACTGGCTGGCTCGGCTGACGACTGACCTGAGGCTCGGCTGAAGAGGGTTCAGTGGACTGAGCGAGGTTAGTGGGTTGGTGACGGAGATTGTTGCAGACGCTCCTGGTAAGCTGCGGACGCGCTTGGTGGTGACCTACTGATGAGCAAAGACTTCAGAGACTTAAAAGATGGCTGGCAAAGGAGAAGAGATTGAACTAAAAACTCTTGAGCATCTTTTGAATCTCTGCAACTTGAGCACTTGGAAGTAGAGGAGAGCTTTGTGAGTCGATCAGCAAGCAGACACGAAGAGCTGAGGGTTCTTGCGTGAGAGTTGTGCTGGGTTGAGCTCGGTGAAGTGTTTCCTTCTGTGCGTTCTTTGTGCTCACACTCTGTAAGCCTTTTATTTGTCTGTCTCTGTGCTTATTTTCATATCATCTTGAGACTATCAATGGAGAGGTTTCTCTACCGAGAAGGAGACTATGATATCCGAATTTCCGGGACTTGATCTACCGATGATCAAGGGATCGCCCACCTTACGGGCACGCCAAGGAGTAGGGGCAAGTTATCCCCGAACCTTGTACATCTTTGTGTTAGCATTTGTATTGTTTTCTGTCTTTGTTCTTCCTACTTGTTTTCTTCCACTGCTAACTTGAGTGCAGAAAGATCAAAGAAGCGAAAAGGTTAAGTGTCTGGCTATTCACACCCCCCCTCTCTAGCCATCCAAGGTCCAACACACGACGTCCAAGAGGGGAGGGTCATACGGTAGAAGACTGCGAGGTAAAAGACGAGATATATCTCTCTTTGGCTCCTTATTCGTTTCTATTATTTTATGTGATTTTTATTATCGCATGTAGTTTTGATTAATTATTGTGAAGTTAATTATTGGATAATTAATTATAATAATTAATCATGTCATGGACCCCGAAGATAAATACAAAAATCAGCGATCCATTTATCGTCTTTTCTGCGGTCACTTGATTCGGAAAGTTACAAGGCCTTACTCTTGAGTATGGCTAAGTTGTGACTTGAATCAATTGATATGATGACGAGACAGCCGTTTGGAAGAGGGTCTCCATTTGGATTAAATTTTTAATCCGTAGACATGGAGAGGTCTCTCATGATCGACCCCGTGTTCGCTTAGGAAACCATACCTCGGTATAACCAACACTAAGACCAAGGGGGAGAGCTAAAACCAAGCTTGGAAGTTAAGACTAAGCTCCATAACTCCTAAGACCAAGGAGTATAACCCCTAAAATCAAGGGGTACGGCTGATGACCCGTCTCAACCACCAAGAAGCCTAAGGTTGATAGCACGCAACAATACCAGGATATGACTGATGGTTCGTCTCAACCACCAGGGAGCTAATGGTTGTCTGCATGCAATAACACTAGACGATGACTGATGACTCATCTCAACCATCAAGGATCCAAGGGTCATCGGCATGCAACAACACCAAACGATAACTGACGGTCCGTCTCAACCACCAAGGAGCAAAGAGTTGCTAGCATGCAACAACATAAGGATGATGTATGCTACTAACACCCCTAACACCAATTAGATCATTAACCATACACGATATGACCTATCACTCATGCAACTAGGTATACAGGTAAAGTATATCTAGTGGTCAACCAATATCAGATATAACCTACCAATCACTCCTATGTGCATGACCACACGTGTGTACACTAATGCACATGACCCCAACCAGGTCAATATCCATACAATGGTATGGTAAACATGTACCCAACAAGTATCATGTCTTATCAACCACACAACTAGGTATACAGGTAAAGTATAGCTAATGATCAACTCAATGCTAGATATAATATGACATACAACCACTCTTATGCACACGAACCTATGTGTATACTATATAGAGTAAGAGTATCAAACGGTGAGACTGTATTGACATAAATCCAAATATTTTAAGGTCAAGCAACCAAATATCAAGCAGTAAAATAAAAAAAAGTAGATATAAGGTAAAGCAACCTATGACATATAAACAACTAGCCATGCATAAAGGTAAATGATCTAAAGAGTACAAGTAAGAGGTACCCGCCTCAAATGAAGTCTGTGTCTAAGAAAGAACTCCCACGTCCAGAAATCCGAGTCCAATCAATGTCCTATGTCAAAAGACACAACTTAGCTACCTAATCAAATAAGAACTAGCTAAGTTAACTTCCAAACTTAATTAGATCATCCTAATCATAACACCTATTAGTTATCCTTAACTAATGCTAGCATCTGATTAATCCAAATCAGAGTATAAGCTAGGGTTAACCCTACTTTAACTCTAGGTGATCCTTTCCACTATGAGTTAGGTTCAACCCCATATTATAGCTCTCAGTAAGAGCATAACACAACCCAAAGAGTCAAGTTACACAAGACAACCAAATGGAACCGAGCTAATTTAACCCATAATCCACACAAAACTTCCATTAAGATCCCTACTTAGGTTATGCTACCAATTTACCCATATCAAACTCCAAGATCCACCTCTCAAGAACACCAGATTTATCCCCAAAATGTTCAACACTAACCCAAGATTGTTAACATAAACATAAACCAACTCCAAAAAAAACCACTCACCTAAACATGGTCTCAATCGTGGCTCACAAATAGTGCACATCAAGCATCACCCATACAAGCTCACTGCATAGTATTACAACCCAAATGAACACATGCTATTGCCAAATGTCTCAAGAACATGCTCACAACAACTCCCATCAGAGTTAGGAACAACATCAGCCAACAAACATTCCCAAATCTTATAGATTAAATAAGGAACACAAAAATCTAGCATGTCTACTACCCCAGTCCACATACCAATCAAAAACCACAGTTCATATTAACCCCCATAATAGAATTACCCTTTATTTGGATGGGGTGAAGGAAGGTTCATTAACGGAATGGAAATGGAGGGGAATGAAGGGAAAGGGAAGGGAAGTAACGTATTTAACCTTCCCTTGTTTGGGAGGGAGGGAAAGTTCATTAACGTAACATATGCTCCTTGTTTGGGAGGAAAGGGTGGGTAATGAGGATTAAACATATAAAATTACAAAATTATCCTTACTTTTCAAAATAGTATTTAAAATCTTTCATCATAATAGTATTTAAAACATTTAAAATCTCTATATACCTAAATAATATCATGACATCTCTAAAGAAATATCTACTATCCTATTTTTATAAAAAACCTTCCATCATAATAAGTACAAAATATATCCAATCATCAATTAACAAGTTTTACATTAAATAAAAATAGTCTAACAAACATCCGCGATCATCCAAGTATATAGCATCCAAATGCATACTTCATAGCATCCCAATATATAATCTAAATGCATAACAAGTAACAAATTAATCATGACATTGATTCTCTCCATCCAATATTTGGAATAACAAGTTTTTACGATGTTCAAATAGACATCCAAGTAAAGCTCTCAGCATCTTCAGGCATTGAACAAGATATAAATAGCATGTAGAAATTATATGTTGCTCAACACCTAATTGAGTCAACACCACACTTCATGCTCAAGAATAGGAAATTCATTTGACTTAACTATTTCATGCGTTGAACTCATAGTGACTTGAGCTTCATTGTCAATTGCATTGTTTATACCATCATCATCAACTTTACTTTTCTTTGCACTCTTGTTCTTTGATGGTGCTCCAACAAAAGAGGTAGTTTGAGATTTATTTGGTTCAGATCTAGGAGTTGGAATTTGGGCATCCTCATTAACTGCATTTGAATTGTCTAAATGGATTTCTTGTTGAGATATCATAAATTCAACTTCATCAATAATTTCAAAATTATGTCCATCAACATTATTCTCCATTTCCACACTAGCTCTTCTCGTTTGCGTTTCTGATGCAGTTTCAGCATGTTATCCCGTAGCCCTATCTTTCCCATATAATTGAACCAACTTCTCATAATTTCAAATAAGCTTGTTCTTCCATTCGGCAGGTGTTGGTTTTATCTACAAGTTATAATATAATTGTATTAAACATTCATTCATAAATAACATCACAAATCAATTATAATTTTCAAATGCATATTATGAAACACACCTCAATTAGTTATTGCCAAACTTTAGGTTCAGCAATGAAGAATTCCGTGATGGGATCCCATCTAAAACCACTCATACCATTCTTCAATGTATCATAACATGAAAACCAACATCATTTAATATGTTTCATGCAATTTTGAATCCGATCCTTATCGATAAGTTTGTCAAAAAATTTTGCTTTCAATTCATTCACAATATTTTCAAATGCGTGTGTAGTAAAGGTTCCAACAACTCTATTACCTATATTATGTTGATTCAAAACTTTAATCCAGATACACTGATTATTAGCCTTGCTTACACTAGCATTTTGCAAATCCTGCTTTTTTGGCATCCTTAAAAACAAAAATATAGTAGAAATCAAATATATAATCACATTAATAATCATATGACATAAAAATTCAAGTAGCATAATAAATTAAAATGCTAACATTCATAATCATCCAATTATAAGAGATGTTCAATACCACCAAAATAAACAAATAAACATAAATATCACATGTTATAATCTAACCACTTAGTCGCAGCTATGGAATCCCTAAGCAATTCTCCCCTTCTTGCATCTTCATTGTCATCTCTATTACTATGATTTTCTTCTTGATATTCACTATTATTATTAAGTTCAACATCAACCTCGGCAAGCAATCCCTCATCTGGATCAGCATTAATCAAAATTATGTAAAATACAACAACAGAGAATAATTTTTTTTTTGAGTTTCAATTCCATAATGTGGTTCAGTTGAACTTCTTATAATAGCAAATCTCTTTTTAGTGACTCTAAAAGCTCTTTTAATTGCATTGCACAAAGAAGAATGCCAAAGATTAAATAACTCTTGAGCATTTCGTGGTGGGTTGCGACTATATTCTTTCAAATTATATCGTTCTCCTCGATATGGTGTAATAAGACCACTTTTCAACATGAATCCAGCATAAAAAAGATAGTATTTTCCTAAACAAAAAGTGTTATTAAATTATAAAAGCCAGAGAAGCCTAATACAATATATGTTATTTAATTTACCTTCTAGAATTTTAAGGCAATCTTGTCTGATTAATGCATTTTTTATTATTCTTGAGTCGGATGTTGTTCCTTCTACCCAACTAAGATATAAGTGAATTTCAGATTAAAGGTGCATGCTGCTAAAATATTTTGTGTTGGAAAATCCTTTCTACCATGAAACTTTGGGGCATCAACAGAAGAAACTTTAACTTGAATATATGTTCCATCTATTGCTCCAACACAATCCTGATATATCATGTCTAAATTATTAATAATTATGAACCAATAGAAATGAATCTACAGTAATCAAAAGATAAGAATAATATTTTCACCTTAAAAATGGGTAGAATCGATTGCTATTGAAGATTTCTGAAGAAACTTGTCATCCATCCGGTTGTTTGAGAAATTTATCCTCCAACTCCATTATAGCTCTTAAAATATTATGGAAATGACGACTCACTGTTTCTCTCGATTGATAGAAAAAGAAGCCAAGTCCACGATTTGTAACATTATGTCCTAGCAAGTAGAGTGATTTTGTTACTTGTTCTTCCACAGTGATCCTTGTTGTAGGTCGTAAACCTATCCGGAGTCACCTTTTAATTAATTATGTTAATTCAAAATGTTTAAAATTTGATGTTTAATGTAATTCTTCCCTTAAATTTCAATTAAAACATCAATTAAAATCTTAAATATCACTTTATGCAAATCCCAATTTGAGTTACACTTTAACTTGATTATAATTATACTTGATAAAATAAAGCATCCCTCTAAACACATATTATTATCTTGTTTGAACAATTAGAATAAGTGAGATGCTAGGAAATTGAATTGAGAATTTTTTATAATTTTTTAGTTAATATATTTTCGAAGTATGCGTCTTACCAACCCCCCTAAACACTTAGGTAGGTCATTGTAGCTAACAAGGGTAATCAAAAGAATGTCAGATTAAAGGGGAGGGTTGAAATATTTTAAAAAATGATTTTAAAAATTTCTCTTTACCTTCTGAAAATATTTCTTTTGAAATATGTTTGCAATTCTTTTTCAAAATTATCTTTTAGAAAATTAACTTAGAAAATAGTCTTTTCTTCTATGGAATATTTTTTTTCAAATTGAAAATGCTATTGAAAATAAAGATTCTTTCTAATCTTTGGTTTTTGAACAGTTTTTTGAAAAATTGCTTGAAAATATTCTTAATGCTTTTGAAAAGATCTTTTTAACATTTTTTAAAATAAGCCAGAGAAAATATGTTTCAAATTTGCATAGTTTTGAAAAGTATGTTTGAAAAATTATTATCTTTGAAAAGTAATTTTGAAAGTTCTTAAACATGCTTTGGAAAAAGCTTTTGAAAAATGTTTTGATCAAAAATTACTTAATGGCTCTTTTAGTTTTGGATCTATCCCTAAGACACAATAGGAAGTCTATCTTATGGCTAATAAAGAATCCTAAGGGCATGTCAGGTTGAAGCAGAGTCCTAATGAAAAAATCAAAATATTTCTTGCAATATCTTAGAAAAATTATTTGGAAAATTAAATACCTTTTTGGAAAATATCATTTAATTTTTCTTGAAAAATATTTTGGTTATACCGGCAAAATTATTTTTAAAACTTAATTTTGAAAAATATCGTAAATCTTTGAAAATGCTTATTTCTAAAAAGATCCTGCAAAATGCCTTAAAAAATAGGAAATTTTTTGAGAAAATAAAGATTTACCTTGTAATATAATAACTATTTTAAAACAAAAATGTCTAAGTTTTAAACTAGATTAACCAGTTAAGGGGGAGGTTAACACAAAAAAGTCTATCGGACAATTTCTTTTCAACCTTGTTTATACCTATGTCTTAGTATGTGTGGATTTAATTGCTTACTTTGAGATAATGCCTGACAACTGCGTTGATTATCACTTAGCTTTGCTTAGAATTTTTTGGTGCTTCAAAACTTAGATCTTATTATACAAATAGAACTAAATTTTTTGGTTCAGGGTGAGCAGTTATTTTTCTTTATTAAAAATAACTTTTTGCAAATTTTCTTATTGAAATTTTCTTTATTTTTTTATTTTTTTTCAAATTACGTTTTGGAAAATAAATGTTTTTTAAAGCTACTCTTAAAAATTATCCTAATAGTTTTCAAAATAATTATCCTCTTTGTAAATCTTGTTTCAAAAAGTTTTTATTTACTCAACATGAATGCCTAAATAAATTTTTGAATGTGTCTCATAAACTCATCTTTAAAACCTACTTGGACATAAACTTTGAAATAGGCAATTTGAAACAGTTTGAAATTTATTTGGCATGTTTCAAACTATACTTGATCTTTGACAATATCATGTTTGAAAATACTTATTTACCTTTGATTTTTTTTTTTTTGGAAATTTGTCCTTTTAAGTCCCTTTTATAAACTAATTTTTAAAAGGCTAGTTTTTGAAAAATACTTAAGGTATCTCATAAACACTTTTAAGATATGCTTTGGAAAACTATTTTGATAAAAAAATGGTTGCTTAAAGTGCTTAAGTTAGTTTAGAAAACTCATTTTAAAGTTATCTTTCAATGATAATTTCTGTTAAGTATTTTGATTAGAAACTATTTTACCATAAAAATACTTGCCTTTCTAATATTTATGAAAAGTGATCATTCAAAGTATAATATTATTATCTTTGAAAAAAAGAAATTATATTATTTAAAAAATTATTGTTGATTTTTAATAACACATGTGTTTTGGAAAAGTACCTTTACAGTAGTCCCTGTGAAAATAATAAATTTAAAAATTTTGGGCACGTAGGCCACTATTATCAAACTTGACTTGAAAATAATTTTCTTAAAAATATTCTTCTTAAAACTATTTTTTCTAAATATATTGCTAATTATTTTGTCTTTACCCTCATTCTTTAAATGTTGTTTTGAACAATCATATTCTAGAACTAAATTTTCATAAGTCTCCCCTTAATATAGTTGTTAGGCTTAGTCTCCTTTTTGATTATTTTTACTTCATAAATGATGCTTCTATTTGATTATTATCAATATTTTTTATGAATGACAAAGGGAGAGAGTAGGGGTAAAGGACTAGAAAAATAGCATGTTCATTTCTTTTATATTAATTATGCTGAAAAGCTATCTTCTTTGAATTGATTTTATTATGTTGTCTGCTTTTTTCCTAATTTTAACCTGGATTGCCATTACATCAAAAAGAGGGAGATTGTTGGTGCAGTTTGTACTAACGGTCAAACTTAGGTTTTGATGAGTGACAAGTAGGTTAAAGTTAGGTGTGTTATTTTCTAACCTTGTTACCGAGTATGTAGGATTGAAAAGCTTATAACCTGACACCAGGCCGAAGTCCAAGGTGGTGGAGTCTTGGTAAAAAGTCTAAGGTGGTGGAGTCTTGGCAAAAGTCTAGTTAGGTCTGAGGGGCTAATTACTGGCTAAAGTCTAGGATGGTGGAGTCCTGACAAAAGTTCAAGGTGATAAAGTCTTGGCAAAAGTCCAGTTGGTTCCGCGGGGCTAACAACTGGTCGTAGTCTAAGTTGGTGGAGACTTGGCAAAAGTCCTGGTGGGTTAAAAGCTAAGTAGATCTGTACAAGGTAAGTGAGGTAAGTCATAGGAGGAGCAAATTCCGGTGAGGATGAGTCTTAGGTGGGACCGTAGGTGCAGTCTAGCTTAGAGCCATTTTGGAGATCTAAGTTGAGGCCTTGATTAGATCTTGATCTTGGGAAGACAGGATCTAAGTCATAAACATCTATAATCTATTCACATATATATTTTCTAAGTCTATGTTGTAGATACTACTCATGGGCTTATGGTTCATCACATAGTCTTCTTCTAAGAATCTGGCATTCGTGCTAACGATTACCTTCTGATCCTTAGGACTATAAAACAGACCACCCTTTGTCCCTTTAGGATACCCTACGAATAGACGCACTTCTATACGAGATTCCAACTTATCAGTATCTCCCTTCAGCACATGTGCTGAACTATCCCAAATTCGAATATGTCCTAGACTAGACTTTCGCCCAGTCCACAATTCTATGGGAGTAGAAGGGACTGACTTAGATGGTACCATGTTCAGAATATACACTGTCATTTCCAGAGCATATCCCGAGAACGAATCCGGCAACTCATAGTAGATCATCATTGACCTAACCATCTCCATAAGTGTCCTATTCCTTCTTTCTACTACAACGTTCTGTTGGGGCGTATCGGGTGCAGACAATTGAGATTGAATCCCAACCCCTGACAAGTAGATCCTAAACTCGCCTAAGAGGTACTCGCCACCACGATCTGATCACAGTGTCTTGATACTTTTACCTTGACGTTTCTCCACATAAGCCTTGAATTCTTTGAACATATCAAAGCATTCAGACTTACGGCGCATCAGGTAAATGTATCCATACCTTGAATAATCGTCAATAAAAGTGACGAAGTATTCAAAGCCACCTCTAGCCTGGATGGACATAGGACCACACAAATCAGAATGAACCAGTTCTAACACATCTTTGGTTCTATACCCCTTAGCCTTAAAAGGTCTCTTGGTCATCTTACCTTCCAAGCAAGACTCATAGGTCGGGAAGTCTTCCATCACCAATGAACCCAAGGGCCCATCGGTTATCAACCTCTGAATCCTAATAAGGTTAATATGACCAAGCCTAAGATGCCAAAGATATGTCTGGTTTATTTTAGAAGGTTCCTTTCTCTTATTTTGGTTAGATGATGAGCTATTGACCTCTATTTGCATCATGGAAGCTTTTGGTTCTAGAGTATACAAATTGTCAATCATAGTACCCGAACAGATAATATCTCTATTTCTCTTTATAACAACTTTGTTATTAAAAGCAATAGAATATCCATCCTTTATTAATCTAGAAATTGAAATCAAATTCTTTCTAAAAGAGAGTACATATAAGTAATTTCTCAAAACTAAAACTTTATTCCTATCAAAAGACAAATAAATATCTCCCACTGCAATTGTCGCCACCTCTGTAGCATTGCCCATGTAGACGATGATTTCCCCATCAGCTAGTCGTCGGGTTTCCTGGAACCCCTACAAAGAGTTGCAGACATGATCAGTGGCTCCCGTATCTACGCACTAGGTACCGGTAGATAGCACCGCTAAACATGTTTCAACAACTAAGCATGAAGAAATACCTTTGTCTTGACAACCGGGATAGTTCGCCTTCCAATGTCCAGTTTGCTTACACGTGAAGCACTTGCCTCTCGGCTTCTTCATGCCAGTCCGAGATCCCTGCGATCCTACTGCCTTCTTGGACCCACCTTGTTTCTTCTTCTTCCTTCCTTTCGGCATAGAAGTAGAAACCCTCTGAGTAACTAAGGCCTGAGAACTTTGACAAAAAAGCCCCTCTGCCGCCTGGAGTTCCGCAAGCAGTTTCCCTAACGTATACCCATGTTTGTTCATGTTGTAGTTGAGCTAGAACTGCTCAAAACTCCTAGGAAGAGACTGTAGTATAATATCAACCTAGGTTTCTCCATCAATCTGTGCTCCAAGTACCTCAATCTCATTGAGGTGAGCCATCATCTTAAGGACATGATCCCTCACGGGTGTCCCTTCGACCATGGTAGTCGTCATCAAGTTCTTCATCGCAACCTACCTAGCGGCCTAACCCTGGTGCTCGAAGAGCTCCTTGAGGTTTAGCATCATATCACAAGCAGTGGGCATGGCCTGATGCTGATGTTGCAATACATTTGACATAGATGTCAGAATGTAGCACCGCGCCATCTCATCTGCCTTGACCCACTTCTTGTAATGCTCCCTTTGCTCTTCACCAGAGTTCTCGCTAGGCTTTTCAGGACACTCCTCAAAGAGTACATATTTGCACTCTTCAGTAGTAAGGACAATGTCCAGGTTTTTTTTCCAGTCCATATAATTGGGGTCAGTAAGTTTGTTCTCCTTAAGTATGATCACTAGTGGGTTAAAAGTCATTTTGAAACTACCTGAGAATCACAACAATCACAACTTTAGACTTCGAAAGTAAATTGATTCCTCAAACAATTAATTTCGAAATCAACCAACACCTCAAAACACCAAGAAACTCGCATGCCACGATGGTGTGGACGTATACGAATTTCTACATTCGTAAGAGGAGGTTTTACCTATTAATTTTATTATCTTGTCAACCTAACTTTTTGACAAATAAAATTAATAGTTGGTTCACTTCGGCCCTACAAATAATAGCAGTGAGTCCGATGGGGAGGATACTATTATTTGTATCTAAGTGTTCACCATTACACGACACTAAGAAAATTATTTCCGATTATGTGTCGTCCGATGGGGAAGTACACACGCTCTTTAATAACTTTCTATAATCTTTTCTGACCCAATGATCCGTATAACAAGCCCATCCAATGGGGAGAAAGGCACTCAGAGTCGATATGCAGACTTGTTCGCATCACTTGTCAGATTGTAATGGAGGCCATGGGACCCTTAGGGTCCCTCTCCCACTTAGTTATTTAATTTGAGGAATTTTCATGGACACACACAACAAGCACATAACAAAATCAATAAATAAGAAAAATTCTAGATTTTTCCAACTATCATGGCCTTGGTCTCCAATGCGTCTCCAGTCGTGTCATCACCTCATCCGCTCCTCCCTACACCATGCGCAAGCCACAATTGAAGGCATCTCCGAGTCGAGATGACTAGCTAATTATTTACATTCATCGATCCTATACTCCATGAAGGAGTGTACATAAATCTAGATTGAAAGTAAATAAAAGCTCAGCTAAACATGTGTCGTATTTAATTATAAAAATTAAGTACCTATCTAGCCTCGTCAACCCCGAGGATTTAATTAATTACAATAATACACAATCAATCACATACAATAATTATTTAAGCCATGATAAGTTTGGGTCTAGTGCCTGCAACAAAGAGTTAGCCTACGCGCATCCACATATCATCCAGCAAAAATAACATATATGATAATGTGTAAAAAATTAACCAAATCCTAAACACACAAGATCGGAAATCGCGCTCTGATACCAATTGAAGGAATCGGTTATGGCTTGGTGGGTTTCCTAAGCAAATACCTGGTCGTCCTTGAGAGACCACTCCATGTCTATGGATTAAAAATTAATCCGAATGGAGACCTGTCTCCCTAACGATCGTCTCGTCATCGTATCGATCGATTCAAGTTACAACTTAGCCAATCTCAAAGATCGAGCCTTGTAATTTGCCTAACTGACCGACCGCGAAAAAGATGACGAGTGGATTGCCGATTTTTTTGTTTATTTTTGGGGTCCAATAATTAATTACCAAACATTAATTAAACTAGTAATTAAGCATGATAACTAATTATTTCATCACATGAAATGATAAGACGAAAGGAGCCAAGGAACGTCTTGGAGGAGGCTTTGCTAGCGTGGGTGGACTTCACCGGAGTAGTGGCTACTGTGGAGGACTTTTTAAGGAGTAAAACAGAGGTATGAGGGTCTTTAGGGGTGGTTCTTGAGTACAAGGTGCAGTTTTAGTGCAGTTTTTGGCTTTCCGGCGAAGTTTCTGCATTTTCGGCGAACTTCCGGCAGCTCCGGCCATCCTCTTTGGCCAAGGGCAGCTGCTGCCACCCCCCAACCAAGTGCCACGTGGTAGGAGGACTTTGGGCAGCAATCCACTAAGGTAGATGGGTTTTGCATGCCATCCAAGCAAGTGTGCTCTCATTGGGTGAATTGGGTGACTACTCCTCTTCCATTGGGTGAGGTGGGTGGCTGTTGTCTTCCCAAAGCACAGCTGGACTCCTCCTCCAACCATGGTCAAGAAGAAGAGGAATATGTGGGGTTCTTCTGGTCAAAAGTCCCCTAAGGAGGTGGCAAGTCATGATGAAGTGGCGGCACATGTGGACCAACCGGATTGTAATGAGGTGGACAACTTGGACAGCTTGGACAGCTTGGATGGGGATAGGGCACCTGCTGTCCACACCCAAGAACAGAGGGCACCTGTTGCCCACGCCCAAGAACAGAGGACAACTTCTCCTCATGAAGGAAATGAAGATGAATCAAGGCAAGGCTTGCAAGAGGAAGAACCAAGTGAAGATGCTGTCGGAAATGCCGCCGGAGCGACCACCGGAGCTGCTGCCGGAGCTACTGGTAGCCTCACTCGAAGGAGGACATGGGCCAGCCTTTTCAAGGATAATAGGAAGCTCAAGAATGTTGTGAAGTTGGATCATTATGAGGCTAAAGGTGAAAGGCTAAAGTTTGGCTATGAAGATATTGATACCATGGAAGAAGCAGTGGGTTTCTGTCTTGTTGGTTGTTTCATGGGCCATCATCCGGGCAAGAATGGGGTGAGAACAGTAGCAAATCAGTGGAGAGTCCCCTACAAGTTTTTTATGCATCAAAGTGGATGAATCATCTATAGATTTGAAACTGAACAAGATCAAGACAAAGTTTTGCAAGGTGGACCATATTTTGCTTTTGGTACTCCAATGTTCCTCAAGATTATGCCAAGGTGTTTTCTATTTGATGAAGATTGCCGATTTGCTCCGGCTTGGGTACAAATTCATGGTCTACCGGTGGATTGTTGGTCGCAAAAGGTTTTGAGCATGATTGGCTCGGAAGTGGGGAAACCGTTGTACACGGATCATTTGACACGTACAAGAGAAAGATTGGAGTTTGCTCGGCTAATGGTAGAAATCCCAATTGTAGGAGAAAGGGTATATGAGGTTCCAATTATGTTGCCTACCAGAGCCCAAGTTGATCTCAAAATCGTGTATGAAATGGTGTCGGACTATTGTGAAACATGCAAGAAGTTGGGGCATCGGAATGGGGAGTGTGGTGCGGATAGTACACAAACCGAACAACAACATCTTGGGGCTGATCAGAATCAATCAAGTGGATATCCAAGTCAAGAGCAAGGGCCAAGGATGAGGTCGCAATCAAGGAGAGGTCGTGGTAGAGCAAGAAGAAGGACGCGCACAAGACAACAATGGCGACCAATGCAAAATGAACATATGGATGAAGGAGCTAGGGAGCAACAAGAAGGGCCACAAGATAAGCAGAATTGTTTGGCGATTGCGCTTTACAGTTCTATTCCGATTATGGTTGACTCGGAAGGAAATGGTGTGCCAATGGAGGAGGTACCAATGGGGGAAGAGTCAGCGGATCCGGGGCAAGGAAGGGGCTCGTCTAGGCCGCCGCAGCCCATGCCAAGCACAGGGACAGCAGGTTTTGTGATGTGCCAAACGCCAAATGAGGTGAATTCTTGCAGTAGGGAGCCTTATCTCACCCAGGGTGAAACTTCAAAGCAAGGGGCAACAAGGGAAGTGCAAAGAACACACCGTACACGGGCACGAGCAGCCCGAAGGGGTGGTCAATGAAGGTTGCTTCATGGAACATTAGGGGCTTCCACAAGTCCCTAAAGCAAGGGGGTGTCCAACACCTTCTAAGGAGCAAAGAGATACAAGTGCTAGCATTGTTGGAGACAAAGCTTAATGAATGACTTATTGAACCAATCATGCAAAGAAGGTTCCAAGGTATGGGTTATGCGCATAATTTTGGAATTTCTAATCATGGACGGATTATTCTTTTATGGGACTTGCAGCGGGCTGATATGAACATTATCACCATATCTGAGCAATACATGCACTGCCATGTCAAATGTCGGATTTCTGGACAGGGTTTTCTTATTACTTTTGTATATGGGCTCCACTCGATTATGGATAGAAAACCGCTATGGGAGAGTCTCTCAGATCTAGGAGGCACCATCACGGGGCCATGGATGATTATGGGGGGACTTCAATACCATAATTTCTATTCAAGAAAGGCAAGGTGGAAATCCAGTTACAAATTATGAGATGTGAGATTGCCAACGGTTTGTTCAATCGTGTGGTTTGGTGGATCTAAGATCTATTGGATGCCGCTTTACATGGTCAAGGGGAGATGTATCTTGCAAATTGGATAGAGCCTTGGTAAACTCGGATTGGCTAATGGAAGACTTTGATGCTTGTGTGGAATTAATAGCACCGGGATGCCTTTCCGATCATTCGTGTGGTATTGTGCACATTCTACCCATGGGCCGACCACCTAAAAGAACTTTTAAATTCCTAAATATGTGAGCACTACATGAAGATTATAGTAAGGTGGTGGAGAACTCTTGGGCAGCCCCGGTTTGTGGCAATGCACAATACATCCTCAAGACTAAGTTGTACCGATTGAAGGGCGAATTGCGCAAGCTGAACAAAAATCAGTTTGGGCACATTTCGGAGAAAGCGAAGAGGGCAAATGCGGATTTGGAAGAAATACAAAGGGGAGTTCTAATGGGTGGACCAATGCCCGATGATTATGGTGTGATCCGGAAACGTGCTATACTACTTTCGGAGGCGGAAAAGCTATTTTACCAACAAAGAGCAAAGAACACATATCTTAGGAGTGCGGACAAGTGAACAAAATTCTTCCATGATGTGGTTAAGAGGAATAACAAGAGAAATGTAATTATCATGCTCACTAAAAGGAATGGGGAAAGAACTACAAGCTTAGGAGAAGTTGCGGAGGAATTTGTGGACTACTTTCATGGTATACTTGGACAAATGGAGCCTTGTTCAGTTTTGGACAGGCGCACAATTGGGGGAAGGATGCTTACAAATGGGCAGAAAATTGAACTTGAGAAGCCAGTGAGGGTAGAGGAATTAAAGGCGGCCTTATATGACATCGGTAGTGAGAAGGCACCGGGTCCGGATGGCTATGGGGCTTAATTTTTCACCTCGTCATGGGATATAGTTGTTGCAGATTTTTCTACAGCAGTACAAGAGTTCTTTTGCACGGGCAAGTTGTTGAAGCAATGGAACCATTCTTTGATTTCCCTCGTGCCCAAGGGGGACCATGCGGAAGGTGTAAAGGACTATCGACCTATCTCTTGTTGTAATGTGTTCTATAAGGTAATCTCGAAGATTCTTGCGGGTAGGCTTTCGAAGGTGATGGGTTATCTTATTGATCCGGCGCAAGCGGCCTTTGTGCAAGGGAGAAGTATTAGTGACAACATCTTCCTAACTCAAGATTTATTAAGGAAGTATGCTCGAAAGCGGATTTCTCCAAGATGTATGATTAAAGCGGATTTACAAAAAGCTTTTGATATGGTGCATTGGGATTTCTTATTAAATGCACTCGTTGGTTTTGGCTTTCCCTAACGATATTCAAATTGGATTAAGGAGTGTGTCACCATGGCATCCTATTTTATCTCTCTAAATGGCGGCGTCTATGGTTTCTTTAGTGGACGGAGGGGACTTAGGCAAGGTGATCCCTTGTCTCCCCTCCTTTTCGGATTATGCTTAGAGGTGTTATCAAGAAGGTTGAAGATCATTTCATCTATGTCATCCTTCCACTTTCATCCAAGAAGCAAAGAAATAGGTCTCACACACCTTGCTTATGCGGATGACTTGATGATCTTTGCAAGAGCGGATGAAACCTCCATGGGACTGTTAAGGGGTTGTTTGGAGCGTTTTGGAGAGGAAGCTGGCTTGAAGGTGAACCAATTAAAATCACATGTATACATGGTCAGGGTAAGTGGAGCCACAAAGGGCTGGTTGCTTCAAATCTTGGGATTTCAAGAAGGGAGCTTTCCTTTTCGATACTTGGGCATCCCATTGGCGGCGAAAAAATTGCGTATAGCTAATTATGGGCCACTCCTAGATAATACTATTAAGAAAGTGAATGCTTGCCCAAAGCGTACTCTATCATATGCGAGAAGATTGGAGCTTGTGAAGACGGTCCTCCAAGGTGCGGTAGGCTATTGGTTTTCTATGCTTTCCATTCCCGGTGGGATAATTGATAAGATCAAGACAATATGTCGGTTGTTTGTTTAGGATTCTAAGTACCCTCCAATATCTTGGGATACTATTTGCTTGCCAAAAGAGAATGGAGGATATGACCTTAGAGATCTAGGTGCATGGAATGAGGCATTGCTTGCCAAGGTGCTATGGGAAATTCAATCAAAAACGGACTCCTTGTGGATTAGGTGGGTGCATCACCACTACATTAGGGGGGGGATGATTTTTGGCTTTGGGATGCAAAACCTTCAGATCCGCCGCTGATAAAAAGGTTGGTTGAAATCAGGGAGAAAATCAAAGGAGCGGGCAATGGAATAGGAGAGGCGAATATGAAGCTAATTGAGTGGGTTGCCATGAAAAGCAATGGAGTTAGCAATGCATACAGTTTTTTTAGATGCGCTACCAGGAGGCCCCCATGGGCGGCAACATTATGGAGGACCGAGATTATGCCAAAGCATTGGTTCATATCATGGTTACTTGTGCAAAGGAAGATTCGGACAGCGGATAGGATGGAGTTTGAGCCAAACAAACAATGCCCGGTATGTTGTCAAGAGGAGGAATCAATGGACCATCTATTTTTCATGTGTCCCTTTGTACATGCTCTATGGAATAAGGTAAAAAATTTGGCTTGAGATCAGTTTTGATTTCCAAACAATAGAAGAACTACTTAATGAGGTGCGACAAAGATACAAAGGGGAAAACCGGAAGGCAAAAGCTAGATTACTTGGCATTTCAAGCACAATCTACTATATATGGGGCGCTCGGAACAAATGCAAGTTCGAGGGAGTACCTAAAAATGTGGATGGAGCATTTCGCAAGGTACAAATTCATGTTCACCGCTTTGTGGATCTCTCTCCAAGATAGTATACAAAATGGAGCAAATTGGTGCAAGATGGTGGGGCGGTTTTAGCACTGTTTGGTACAAGTTGTATGGCCGGTTTCTGCTGCTGACGGGGGCTATTTTGCTACAGATCAGTGCTAATTTTGGGTGTCTTTTTGATGCTGGGTTCTGCTAAGGCTGGATGAGAGACCGGCTGAATTGTGCTGCTGTTTTGGAGCTAAATTTGATGCTGATTGGTGCAAAATTCGTAGCTGTTTTTGGTGCTGGAAATAGCTGCTGTTTGGAGCTGAATTTGCTGCTGTTTGGAGCTGAATTTGCTGCTGTTTGGTGCTGAATTGGCTGCTACTTGGTGCTGAAAATTACTGTTGTGTGTGGCAATTTGGCTGCTGATTTTACAGGCAATTTGCTGCAGTTCTGAGGGTGGTTTGCTATAGGTATTGATGGAGTGTGCTCAAGATTTGTGCAGTCCATTGGAAGGTTTTGTGTGATGTTTGTGTAATAATAGACTGGTGAGAGTGGTGAGATGAGAACCATGCGCCCAATATAAGTGCTATGGTTGGGTTTGATGTTGTTTGTGTTGGTGCAGAATGCACCCAAGTCAAACCTGAGTTTTGATAATGGCAACATAGGTCAAAAGTTAAGTCTTACTTGTTTTCTAACAAGTTACTCTAGTGTGCAGGAAAATCCCTAGCGAAGGACTGCTAGGCACTGGCGAAGGAATGCCAGGGTAAAAAGACCTAGCGAAGGAATGCTAGGCACCAGGCGAAGGACAGCCTGGGTCAAAAGTCCTAGCGAAGGACTGCTAGGCGCCAGGCGAAGGACAGTCTGGGGCTGAAGCCCTAGCGAAGGAATGCTAGGCACCGAGCGAAGGGCAGCTCGACATCCAAGACCTGACAAAGGACCGTCAGGCAAAAGTCCAACCAGAGGAACGGTTGGCATCAGGTAAACTCTCCCGAGAGGAGTAGGTGAGGACGTGTTCCCCGTCAAGGGAACAGTAGGCGTCGGTTCGACCTAGGGCTCCATTTTGGAGACCAAAGTCAGAACCAAGACATCTAAGGCTGTATAAACTAACCAATTAATGTCTTGTTGTGTTTTTGGACTAACCCTGGATGCAGGACCGAAGGAACGAGTGTCTGCAGCTCAGAGAGCCTCAAAGGAGTGAGCCAACAGCTGACCAGGGCGCCCGGAGTGTCCCGGGCGCCCCCAAGGTGAACACAAAACACACAAACAAGAAGCGCGCTTGGATAGTACAACCTGCGGGCGCCCCCGTGCTCCCGGGCGCCCCCAACGTCCCGGGCGCCCCCATGCATATGCCTCGAACCAGAAGCCATCGAAGCCAAGCAGATAACGCTTGACCCGGTCAATCCGGGCGCCCCGAGCGCTCCAGGCGCCCCGGTCAAAGCGGATCCAGAGGATAGGCGCTGACCGAGACCTCTGCGGATTAAAGGCCACGTGGGGGGTGCCCCCAACATCCCGGGCGCCCCCAGGCCCTATATAAAGGGCCCTCGACCAAGGCTTCAAGGCATCAACTCTCTCAACGCCTCAAAGCTCTTCTGCTCTCGCGCTGCGCCTCGGAATCCTTCCAACTCGAGCCGACGACGTCCTGCTGCTCCGAAATAGTCAATCTACTCCGGACGTCGGTAAAAGAGCTATTTAAAAGTTTACTGTAATTAATTTGTAATCCTTTGTAAACTATCTTGCGCCTAATATAGAATTGCCCAAAGTAAACGGTCAACGACCGTGGGCCTTGGAGTAGGAGTCGACACAGGCTCCGAACCAAGTAAAAACGACTGCGTCTCTGTGTTATTATTTTTTATTTCCGCTGTGCACTTGCTCTTAATTTTCCAAAGAAAAACGAATTCCGATATTCACCCCCCCCTCTATCGGTGTTCTCGATCCAACAGTTTGTATTGGATGTCCTGTACTTGATGCACAGATTGAGGCATTAACCTCATGATGTGATTTTATATACATGTACCTTTTTTCAAAAAAAACGAAAGGAGCCAAGGAAGAGTTATACCTCTTCTTTTGCCTCGTAATCTTCTACCTTATGTCCCTTCCCTCTTGGACGTCATGTGGGCAACGAGCTACCAAGAACCGGAATCACCAAGGGCTCCAAACAACACCACGTTCGTCCTTCTAGCCGAAACCCTAACCTAGGATTATCGTCGGCCAAGATTTTCTCCTCCACCCTTGTGCCGCCGGCTGCTCCAAGACCTCAAGGGTGTGTCGGCCACAAGTTCTCAAATCTGAGAAGACAATGGAGGATGAAGAAGTAGAAGAGGAAGGAAGAAGAAGTCGCTTCTTCTTCCAAAACCCGTCGGCCTCTTCCCTTTTGCTTCCTCACCGTTGGCGGCGCAAGCCAAGAGTCCTGCCACCGGCTGCTCCACTCGGCTTCCCCTTCGTCGTGCTCGCACAAGAGAAGGAGAAGAGAGGAGGGAATAGAGAGGAAGACAAGCTTTCTCCTCTTCCCAACCTTTGTTTCTCTTCTTCTTCTCTACCCACACTGCACAACCCTAGGAGAGAGGGAGAGGAAGAGAGAATAGGAGAAAGAGACCCCTACGTGGTCGATTAGCCTTGGTTTCATGATTCCATGGGGTATATATAGGGCTAAGGTAGGGACCATGAGGAGGAGTTGGGTCTTGGCCCGCTAATGGATCCAGATCCGATCCATTAATGAAGATCCATTCCACTAAAGGATCTCCATTGAACTTCCTCACCAACCTCCATATTTTCATATGGGCTCCACCTATTATGAGTACATCCATCTCCTCGTGTTTAAGATATCGTATGCCCGTCGATTAATTTAAATTACTGATAATTTTAATTAATCAACTTCTAACTCCTTGACTAGTATCACTCATCCTTATCATCATGTTGGATCAAATCCACCTGCAGGGTTTAACATGATGAACCTTATGAGCTCATCAAGGGGGCATTATCATCCCGACTCACGAGGACACAGATTCCATCAATAATCAATAACACACCATGTAATTAATAGTATTTCCCAACTTACCGAGCCTATCGATTTAACAAAATAAATCTCGTCCATTGGTAAATCAAAGAAATAAAATACTAAATATACATGCCAGTTATTATATCGGGATTTAGAAATTGTACTCCATAATAATCCGAGGTTCGATCCAATTATTAAGTCAGTACAAATTTGATCACCTCTATTTTGGTCCTGCTCAATGCACACTAAGCACACTAGTGTAATTCTATGGTCAAGATAAACCACACCTAATTACACTACAACCATCCCAATAGTTTGTCTAACTCCATCTCGATTGTGAGCCTCTACTTATACAATGCAAGGGACTAATAATATAATCTTCTGTGTGTCACCACACATCATGTTATCTACAATGCAAAGTATCATACTGTTATGCATATACTAATATAAACATGCAACTGTGTTGTTGTGATTCTCTTTCAAAATGTAGATGTTCATAAAAAAAGACCAGTCTTTTAGTATACATCCTAACACTCGGGGCATGACAGGAACTGAGGCACCTTATGTCAAATCAAAGGCTCCCTCGCAAGGATAAGCTACTAGAAGTTTGCATCAAATCAAACTTTGGAACTGAGGTGCCTCCAATGCTCCTTATAAGCAGCTTGATTTTAGCTCTTCAGATATATCTTCTACAACTACTTCTTGAGCTCAAGCTATCGTTCTGCTTCCCCATCTTCGTGTTGTGGCCCTATTATGACTTGAATATGACCAACCGCTATTGGAAGACCAACTCCAACACTCGAGCTCGATCAAAATTCTTCTAAGTGTTGGTAACGTTTAAGTTATTGCATTTCATTATTGTTTATAGGAAGTGTAGGGTGGTTACACTTCTTATCAATTTGTACTCGACTACTTTACCAGAGGTTTGCCGATAGAGAGATTAATGGATTACCCATCTATAGGTCCAACGGACTTGGGTCATGGAGTAGGAGTCGCTGAAGGCTTCGAACCAAGTAAAATCAAATAGTGTCTACTTTTGTTTTCTTCATTTTCTTTTCCGATGTGCACTCAAGTTTCGAAAATCCTAAAAAGGTTATTTTTTTAAATACACGTGATTCACCCCCCCCCTTCTCACGTATATACAATCCTACATATTCATGTTTCTAAAATATTTATCTGGATCTCAAAAAAGAAAAAGAAAATAAAGAGAAGAGATACTTATTCAAAATTAGGTAAGAGATATTAATAAATACTTTAATATCAATAACAAAAGGGCTATAGAAAAGAAGATTGAAAACATGATGGGTGTTGAATAAAAAATTGTGAATGATTCGGATGAAGAAGATAATGATAATATTTTTGATATTCAACCTTAAACTATACATCAAAAGATTCCTTCACATTTGAATATTGATGATCCTAGACAATGGAAATTTTTTTATTAAAATTTAAGAGAATTTTTAGTGGGAAAAGGTCCAACTAGAATTGATAGCATCTTGTTTCCTAGATATAAAGGTGGTAGATATTTTGATTCATTGCATTATGAATAAATACTAAAAAATGGAGAAAAAGGATAGAAAATGGCTAATTCCTTGGATAGAATATTTTGCTTTTGTTGTAAGTTGTTCATAAATCACAACAACATAAATACAATTAGTCAATTAGCTACTGAAAGCTTGACATAATTTAGTCAAGGATTGACATAATTTGACTTGATGTCTTACAAAGTATGAAAAAATTAAAGAACATATTGGTTGTATGACAGCATGGAATAAATTGTAGAAAAGATCGAAAAAAAATAAGACAATTGATGAAAAATATTTAGTTTAATAAAAATGCATTAAAAATGATGAATTAGGTAATAGGTGAACTTGAGGTAATCGACCCTGCCCTACAGAAGTTTTCCACTGGCCACCAGGGTAATCGGGAAGCGCTCATGACAGGTGGTCTAAAAGCCTATCGTCCTAAGGTTTGCATCTCATTTGGAGGAAAATTTCTTACAAAATATGTCGTAGCTGGGGATAAAAAAAACATTAGAGATTAATATTTAAGAGGTTAATTGTTGCCGCCTATAGATTTGCAAAAAAATAATCTATTATATGTTGAGAAAATTGTGAAAAGCTTTATATTGAGAATAATGATAATTTTTTACAAATAATTGAAATGATTGCTGAGTTCGATCTAATAATACAAGAGCACATACAGTATATTCAAGCACATGAGATATATTACACATATCTTGGTCCAAAAATTTAAAATGAATTGATTTAGATGTTGCAAATGAAGTAAAAAATTACAATTCTTAGAAAAATCAAAGAAACAAAATACTATTCAGTTATTCTTGATTGCACTCCAAACATAAATCATAATGAACAAATGTCTCTTGTAATACATTGTGTGGATAATTCAACAAACTTTATTGTGGTTGAAGAATATAGGGTAACTTTTTTGAAAGTAGATGACACATCTGGATTTGGACTTTTTACTGACCTAAAAAATGTGTTGAATGATCTCAAGCTTAATATTGATGATATAAGAGGACAAGGGATTATATGACATTGGATCTAATATGAATGAAAAGTAAAATGGGGTTTGAAAAAGATTACTTAAAATAAACCATAGAGCCTTTTATACATCTTGTGGATGCTATTGTAAAATACGGCAATTTGAAAATCCGGACCAGAAAATTTTTCGAGATTTTTCCGTATAGGGTCTAGGGTTTCCGGCCCTGCGGGAGGAGCCCAAGGGGCTTTATTGAAAAAAAAACTTAAAAGTTATCAAGGGTTTACAGGTAAACTCTTAAATTACGAAAGGGTAAGTAATCTAACCCTAGAGATGCGATGTGGATTAAAATATATTGGAGGGTTAAACAGCTAAAACCCCTACCCTAAGGGCAGAATTGGACTTTCTGAAATTAGAGGGGCTTTTCTATAAAAATCTCCTCACCTTAAAACCCCTCGTTTTTGCTCGCCCGCGGCCAAAGCCGTAGCCAAACACCCGATGCCGCCCTCTCCCTCCGCGTGCCCTAGCCGCAGATGCGCCGACCCGACTCCTTTCTTCTTCCTCTTCCATGTGCGTTCGCGTGCTTGCCTCGACCTTCAAGTGATGGCATCGTCGACGATCTGATTCGTCAGCACCGAGCCAGCGTTTCAGTGCTCCTTTAGTCTTGATTAGGTAAGATCTTGGATCTAGGGTTGTTTGGTGTTGTTGTCCCAAATCGGTGCCTAACCATCAGATTCACCACAGCTCTATTGGTGGTTGCCGATCTACGCCAGATCCAAACTAGGGGAGAAGGCTTGGTGTGCTTGCTATCTTCAGGTAAGGCATGTTTGGTTAGTATACATCTAGAATGGAATTCTTGGCGAATCATTTTCAATTGGGATGAGGGATCTGTTTATCTTGATTGGGTTATGCGATCAAAGTGATGGCTTTTGATTTGTACTGGATTTGCTGGGATTAGGTTTTGATCTTTGTTGGATCGATTTGAGTTTCTGAGTTCGTGTTGGTTTTGCTGTGATTTGGTGTTTGTGAAGTGTGTGGACAGATTTGTGAGATTTTCACCCTTGCCATGAGCAGATTTGTAGAAGTGGATGAACTTCAATTGGGATGAGATGCTAAGGCCATGAGCACTTGAAGTTTAAGTGTTGATTGTGGTTTTGGTACTTGCTGTGTGTCAACGGAGAACCACTTAGTTTAGTTAGCTTGAATGGTAAGCCTCGTTTTGTGAATGTTGCTGTGAGTCTTGGTGTGGGATGTATCCTGGATAATATGATGTTAGTTTAACTTAGATCAACAAGGATAAATTGGTATTTTGGATCTGATCTCAGTTTCTTGTTGGAGATTATATTTTTGGATTTGATTATATCTTAAAGATTTAGTTTGCAGATTAATTTCTAATCTTGTGGTGTGATCGCAGCCGTGAGATTACATATTGGTGTTGGGTTTCATGTTCGTGTGCAGAAACTTTGCATGGATGATGGGTTCTATTAGTGTTCTGATTGAATTGATTTGGTGTTTTGATTGAATCGAATTGTTGATGAAATTGATACTAACTGCATGGATGTTGGTATAGGGATTGAATTATAGCTCTCAATGGAGATTCAGTTTAGAGTTGGATGGTAACTTGGAGTTATTGAACTAATGCCCTGTTGGATCAGTTTGGAATAGGTGAGGTAGTTTTGTAAGTCAAGTTTCATTTGGATTGTGAAGTTAAACCTAAATGGAGGTTGCCGAGTATACTTTGAAATTTGGATACCTATTCTAGCATGATCATGATTTGGTTAAGGGTTGCTAAGGATTATATTCCACTGTGGTGGAGAGGTGATGACTTGGGTTAAGCTTAGGGTTAAACATAAAATGAATCAGGAGTTGGACTAAGAACTAATCACTGATTACAGTTAATTAGTGATCATTACTTTAGAATAGTTTTATTAGGGGTATAGTTGTGTGGTTAGTTATCATTTGTTATGGTAGCTAAAATTATACCCTTTGATACAGGATATTGATTTGGTTTGGACATCTGGATGTGGAGGTTTTCTCTGGACACAGATTTCCACCTCGAGGCGGGTACCTTTTGACTTATCTTTTCTGATATTGTCATGTTGTTATGCATAGACTGTTATAGATAACAGTAAGATTATACGCTATCCTTGTTTATTATGCTGGTTCTGGATACTTGTTGTTTATCCCTGGGTTATTATGCTGTTAGTTCCATACAGTCTCAAGTATTGTCATATCTATATGTATGCTTAGATATCGTGATGTATCTCTTGCATTTGACATTGAGGGATCAGTAGTTTCCGGCCAGTATACCTTGTAGGTTTCCTGTATTTCCTGTTATAGGATTCAGACTGAGACCTAGTATACTGAGGACTTGGTGAGGGAGGTATGTGTATCTATCATACACCATCTCTGCATTGTTGCATGCCGGCGAACAGCGACTTCCTTGTAGTTGAGCCTATCGTCTTCTGGTACACGATATGCGCACACGACCACTCATGGGTTAGTGGATACCGTAGGGTGTGTGTATTTACCCTGTATTGCTCCGTTCGGCCACTATTTGGAGGGTGGGTCTGTCACGACCCCAGAGGTACATGCTTACCCGAAAATCGGGCAGCATCTCCCCTGTACGGCAGACAATATGAGGCAAATATACATACTATCTCACATATATAGCTTGTAGGATCGGTGCCGTCGATAGAGGGGGGGTGAATATCGACCGTCAAAAACTTCGTAAGACTTTTGTAAGACTTCTGGACTCAGAGCGTTAGTGCAGCGGAAACATAAAAGTAAAATAAAAGAAAGCAAAACAGGGGACACGGCAGGTTTATTTACTTGGTTCCCAACCCCCCAGGGTCAGTACGTCCAAGGCCTATGTACTCGGCGTTGAGTCCACTAATAGTCTCCTTTCCAGAATTTCCGGAGGCGGAGAAACCCGTCTTACAGTGTAGAAGTTACAAAGACAAGTATCGAAAAATAAGTACAGTAACTTTAAAAGCAAACCGAACACAGAAAGTGAAGCTCGGCCGATCTGGACCTCCGAAGTGCCGCGCACTTCCTCCTGGAGCCTCCCGGTCGTAGAACCTCATCTTTAGCGCGTTGTCGTCGGTCGGAATGAATAGAATCGTAGTTGGAAAGTGTGTTGGAAGCAGAGGGGTCGAAGCCCCTTTTATAGCCCTCCTGGGGGCGCCCTGGTCGACGGGGGCGCCCCGGAAGACTCGGTCAACTCTTATCCTTGCGCCTACCTTGCCGTAGGTGATAAGAACTTTGACCAGGGCGCCCCGGATGACTCGGGCGCCCCCTTAAGGGCTTATCCTGTGTTCTGGCTTCGAAACAGCAAAACAACTACTAATTAGGGCGCCCCGGACGCTCCGGGCGCCCCGGTTGACACCTGTTCTGCAAACACACGTTTGCTGCATGTATAGTACTGCCTGGGGGCGCCCCGGACGCTCCGGGCGCCCCGGTTGACACCTGTTGTGCATACAACACGAAAGCTGCCTATTTAGTGTTACCTGGGGGCGCCCCCCTTGCTGGGGGCGCCCTGGTTGCATGGGGGCGCCCCCCTGTGGGGGCGCCCTGGCTGCTGGTTTTCAGCCTCCTTCATTTGCTTGCTTTGTCTTCTTCTCTTGGTACCTGCAAGATATATATATGCAAAGCAAGTATACATGAAATATTAATCTTACGAACTTGGTTCGGACTTCGGATTGGCACGCAATCCTAGGTCGAACCGACGCAAACTCTTACCCCCGAGAAAGCGCCTTTCACCTACTCCTTTCAGGAGATGGTTGTCGCCCGGTCCTTCGGGTGGACTTTTGCCTAGCCGCCCTTCGCTAGGTCTTGGATACCAAGCATCCCTTCGCTTGGTGCCTAGCAGCCCTTCGCTAGGTCTTGTTTCCCTGACAGCCCTTCGTCAGGTGCCCAGCAGCCCTTCGCTAGGACTTGTTCCCCTGACAACCCTTCGTCAGGTGCCCAGCAGCCCTTCGCTAGGACTTGTTCCCCTGACAACCCTTCGCCAGAGCCTAGCAGCCCTTCGCTAGGTCTTTTTCATTCTGGCAGCCCTTCGCCAGAGCCTAGCAGCCCTTCGCTAGGTCTTTTTCGTTCTGGCAGCCCTTCGCCAGAGCCTAGCAGCCCTTCGCTAGGTCTTAGGGTTTCCATGCCTAGCTTAACTAGGACTTTTCTCAGGCTTAGGTTATTTCTCCTTCGCTCCCCTTTGTCTGTTCAACATATTACTGACTTAAGTACATTGTCAAACATTAAAACACATAAAGGAGAACATCATTAATGCAACTTGCACCAACAATCTCCCCCTTTTTGATGTTTGACAATAACTTAAGTTAGATTGGTTTAAGGGCTAAATTGCTATCCTTGGGATAGAATAAAAGGTATAGGTTTTGGGAGAGTAAAAAATATTCTAACTGAAAAAAATTCTAACTTAAGCACTCTCTCCCCCTTTGTCATGCATCAAAAAAACTTGCATCAACAATAAAAAACTTTGAATTTTTGTTTTGAAAATACTTAGTGCAATTTTGTTTTTAAAAAATTGCATAAATTTGAAAAATGCTCTAGGTTTAAAATATAAGTACTTTGAAAAGATGATTTGTAAGGAGTGCAAGTACTTTTAAAAGATTATTTAAATCCCTTTTTGAAAAAGTATAAGTATATTTTTTGAGAAATTAAGTACTTAACAATACATTTGAAAATATTTTTTTTTTCAAAATTAAGAATATTGGTTTTGAAAGACATAAGTACCCTTTTTTTTGAAAATATTTTACTTGATTGAGTTTCTTTTCCAGTCTGACACCATCCTAGGAAACCTTGTTGACCACAAGGGCATTTCCTAAGTGTCCTGAAAAGTTTTCAAACAAGTAAATATTATGATAATATTTCACAAAGTATGTGCTGAAAAACTGTGTGAATTTTGAAGATCTAATATTTTACTTAACTTGGTCTATTTTCCAGTCTGACACTATCCTAGGAAACCTTGTTGACCACAAGGACATTTCCTAAGTATCCTGGGAATTTTCCAACCTAAGTAACTATTATTTCAAAATCATTTCATAAGTCACACAAATTTTAACAAGTGGTATTTTGAAAAACATAGATTTTTAGTATTTTAAAAGCATGTAATTGAATAATTCTTTTAATTTGACCTCCCCCTTGACTCAGTCCTGGGAAGCTTGTTGACCACAAGTACTCTTCCTTTGAGTCTTAAGGTTTGATTCAAATCAAAGAAATTTTCTAATAATAAAAAATAGTTTAAGACTTGAAAAAATTTGACTCAGACTCCCCCTAAATCTGACACATCCTAGGAGTCCTTTTTAGATTATGAAGTGGACCTTCCTCTGTGTCTTTAGGGTTTATCAGAATCAAAAGAACAGGTAAACATTTGATTTTTGCAATAGGTAAAATCTTTTTCGAAAAGCCACAAGTGATAACGATTAAAGCATGATTTTCGAAAAGATATTTTCAAATAATAGTAATGTTTTTAAAGTGCAGTTTGAAAAATATGAAAAGCACTCCCCCTGCATCAATGCCGTTTGACTCTATCTAAGTGCCCTAAGGAACTTTAGTGTTGTCCTAAGAGGCTTGTGTCTAATTGCGTGAGACAATCAATTTTTGAAAACAATATACCTTTTTTGAAAAATGTGTAATATATATAATCAATCAGACAAGCATGAATTCCATAAAAACATTATTATGTTAAAGCTCTATTTTGAAAAATATATTTTTAGGAAAATATTCTAACAATTTTGAAAAACAATTTTGAAAAATATTTTTCAATTCATTAGTCCTTAACATCTCACCCATTTTAGATATATCAAAACAACAAGCATGATTGCCTTATAGGTGTATTGTGAGATGCTTGAATCATTTTCCATAAATTATTAAATCTAAGATTTAATTGAAATTTATGTTAGATTCGAATTTGACAAAAGACAATTTGAATTTGAATTTCAGAAATTGGCTTCCAGGTCTTGGCGAGGCACTAGGCCTTCTTTGGCCGTAGCCTTATGGGATCATCCACCCTTTCCTTGACAAAGCCTTTTAATGAAATTTCATTTTCAAATTGAATTAGGTCATTTTCTGGTCTAACTAGCTTGGGTCTTGGATCGGTAGCTTCGGCTGGTTTCACCAGTCTAAAGAGACCAAGTAGACTTGATCTTATTAGAGTTGGTTTCCCCAACGTACTATCATCTCACCTCCTCCCAATACTATGTTGCCAAATTTCAATTATCTTTCTCTTATGACCTTTCTAAATTATGCATAAAATTTAAATATGAATGACATGTCATATATTTTAAGGAAAATAGCAAATGCATGGCATGACAATTATGCATGAGTCAAACAAGTCAAGGCATTTTATTTTTGTTTCTAAAAATGTATCAAATTCTCGATTTGATACATATTGTGTGAACCTGCGAATATGTCAACCCACTTTGACATATTTGATTTTATTGAATTAATTGTTGCGGTTTGGGTAAGGTTTTAGTTTGGTTCAGGTTTAAGTGATTTAAGATCTTGATTGGATTTAGTTGAATTAAAATTGAGTTGATTTGAATTAACTGATTTAAAGTGAATTTAATTGAATTAATTTGAATTAAAATGAATTAATTTGAATTAATGCGAATTAATTGAATTAATTTGAATTAAGGTGAATTAATTGAATTAATTTGAATTAAGGTGAATTAATTGAATTAATTTGAATTTAATTGAATTTAATTGAATTATATGAATTAATTCGAATTTAATTGAATTATATGAATTAATTCGAATTTAATTGAGCTTAATTGAATTATTCAAGATTTAATTAATTAATTTGAATTTTTTAGGAATTAATTAATTTGAATTTGAATTATTAAGAATTAATTAATTTGAATTCGAATTATTAAGAATTAATTAATTTGAATAAGAATTAATTAATTCGAATTAGAATTATTAAGATTTGATTTGAATTTAATTAATATGTAATTAAGATTTAATTAATTTGAATTTAAATAATTAAGATTTAATTAATTCGAATTTAATTTAAATTTAAATAATTAAGATTTAATTAATTCGAATTTAATTTTAAATTTAATTTGAATTAATTTGAATTAATTTGAATTTAATTAGGATTTAATTTGAATTAAATTGGATTTAATTTGAATTAATTTGAATTTGGATTTAATTTGAATTTAGATTTAATTTGAATTAATTTGGATTAATTTGGATTTAGATTTAATTTGAATTAATTTGGATTAATTTGGATTTAATTTGAATTAATTTGAGATTTAATTCGAATTAATTTGGATTTAATTTGAATTATAATGATTAATTAATAATTGTGGGTTTAAGTTCATCATTTTCATTATTTCAAAAATTTCTTCTTCATTTTTGTCTTTCTTTTCAAGTTTCTCTAATAATTTTGATTTATTTGAATTTTTATAATTTTTATTGATTATGGCCTTTATCTTAGAAAATTCTATTTCCTCCTCAAGATTAAGTTTTCAATATCCTCACAGTAGGTGGAGTAAATTGGGCCACTAGTTAATGTTTTATAATAATATTGAATATTATCTATGATTAAGTTATTATCTAGGAGAATTTATATTCAAAATTATCCTTAGAATTATCCTCAAATATATTTTCAATATTTTTGATATTTATCTCTAGATTATCTTTAAGAATTTTAGAATTAATTTCTGAATTAATCTTGAGATTTTCAGAATTAATTTCGGATTTATCCTTAGGATTTTCAATTTCGAGTTCGGGATTGATTTCAGATTTAGATCCAGAATTAGTTGCATAATTATCTGTAGAATTATCAGAGTTTATTTTAGATTTAATATCAGAATTAATTTTAACAATTATTGAATTGGTATTAATGATTAAATAATTTATTTCTGACATTTTAGCCATATTCACATTATGTAACTTATTATTTAAAATATCTAATTGACTATGCAATAATTCTAACTTCTCAGGAAAATTATCTAAATTATTAAACGACATTGCAGGAATTTGTAAAGTTTTTGGAACATACATTTTTCGTACCTTTGCCGGACATTTATTTTTGTAGTGTCCGAATTTTTCACACTTAAAGCATTGCACGTGATCCTTGTTTTTCCGGACTCCTGGCGCTGGTATCTCCTTTGCCGCCGGTGACGAACGATTCTTACGAGTAGGGCACTGATTTTTGTAGTGCCCTCTCTCCCTGCACGTGAAACAAATAATATGGAATTTAAAATTTGACATTAAAATAAATATACCTGATTCACCCCTGAGCTCCCCCTCAACTCCTGGCGTCGTTGCTCCGTCGGCGGTTAGTCCGGTGAAGAGCGGCTCGGCTCTGATACCAATTGTAGGATCGGTGCCGTCGATAGAGGGGGGGGTGAATATCGACCGTCAAAAACTTCGTAAGACTTTTGTAAGACTTCTGGACTCAGAGCGTTAGTGCAGCGGAAACATAAAAGTAAAATAAAAGAAAGCAAAGCAGGGGACACGGCAGGTTTATTTACTTGGTTCCCAACCCCCCAGGGTCAGTACGTCCAAGGCCTATGTACTCGGCGTTGAGTCCACTAATAGTCTCCTTTATGGAATTTCCGGAGGCGGAGAAACCCGTCTTACAGTGTAGAAGTTACAAAGACAAGTATCGAAAAATAAGTACAGTAACTTTAAAAGCAAACCGAACACAGAAAGTGAAGCTCGGCCGATCTGGACCTCCGAAGTGTCGCGCACTTCCTCCTGGAGCCTCCCGGTCGTAGAACCTCGTCTTTAGCGCGTTGTCGTCGGTCGGAATGAATAGAATCGTAGTTGGAAAGTGTGTTGGAAGCAGAGGGGTCGAAGCCCCTTTTATAGCCCTCCTGGGGGCGCCCTGGTCGACGGGGGCGCCCCGGAAGACTCGGTCAACTCTTATCCTTGCGCCTACCTCGCCGTAGGTGATAAGAACTTTGACCAGGGCGCCCCGGATGACTCGGGCGCCCCCTTAAGGGCTTATCCTGTGTTCTGGCTTCGAAACAGCAAAACAACTACTAATTAGGGCGCCCCGGACGCTCCGGGCGCCCCGGTTGACACCTGTTCTGCAAACACACGTTTGCTGCATGTATAGTACTGCCTGGGGGCGCCCCGGACGCTCCGGGCGCCCCGGTTGACACCTGTTGTGCATACAACACGAAAGCTGCCTATTTAGTGTTACCTGGGGGCGCCCCCTTGCTGGGGGGCGCCCTGGTTGCATGGGGGCGCCCCCTGTGGAGGCGCTGGTGTGTTTCAGCCTCCTTCATTTGATTGCTTTGTCTTCTTCTCTTGGTACCTGCAAGATATATATATGCAAAGCAAGTATACATGAAATATTAATCTTACGAACTTGGTTTGGACTTCGGATTGGCACGCAATCCTAGGTCGAACCGACGCAAACTCTTACCCCCGAGAAAGCGCCTTTCACCTACTCCTTTCAGGAGNTTACAACACAAACACACTGCAAGCCCCTTCGGCGCACACATACAAACCACATAATCCACATATACAATCCACATCATAAATCCACAAATACAAAGGAATTACAAAAGTATCATGAGAAAACAAAATCCAAACATATGTAAACCACTACATGACATGAATAATTAACAACTAATAAGTCCATCTTCCTACTGTACACACCATAAGTAGAACTATCACATATATTAAAGTAAATATACTAACATGTATCATCTAACCAGGATAGAAAGAGAGACTGTATAAATATAAATAGAGCATTTCTAGGGTCAACTAGTCAAGTATCAAGCTCAAGAAAAACAAGAGTGGAGTCACGATATAAACCTATTAATCCAAACATGTCTCATGTACTAAGATCAAAGAACTAAAAAGATAAGTTCAGAAGTACCCCCCGATACTGCATGAAGACTGTGCCCAAACCCTGATATGATGCGTCAGTGTAGAGTGTGAAGTCATCCTCTCTCAAAGGCAATACCAGAACAAAAGTGTGGCACTCTGGTGTTACAAGGGGATAAGAGTGGTGCTCTCCCATCTCTTAGGGCAGGAGTGTAGTACTCCGCTAGCATCATGTCCACTTGGCCACTCCGGAGTAGTAGTAGCAAAGTGCGTATAGTTGTCACATCCCTACCCACTTGACCTCACATATGAGATGTGACAGTCACTTGACTAGTGTCGAGGATAACACATGATATTGCATCATGTACATATGATGCATCATCACATTTGTTTATACTTGCTGTAATTGTTTGAGCTATGGTTTCTACATATGTTTGACATGCACATACAGGAAGTATATTGCATATAGTGTTGTGGCCTTGCATTGGTTCATGTGGTACGAGCTTATCCATGGAGGGTTTGCCGCGGGTTTCTGATTTATATCCCCGCAGGATTGATTGACTCTGGTATGTACATTCATACAGTACTTCAGTTATGTTTCTGATATCCTTATAAGATAGTAGTTGGTTTGTTTCTATACTGCTTGCATAACTTTTTACCGTCATGCATATCTTTTCTCTATACCTGTAGAGTTCGTTTGGACTTACCTCTAATAGTTATGTTTTCTGTTTTCAAGGTGACTAGCTTGGAATACTAGGAGAGGCTCAACAGCTATTCTATTCCCATCGAGATGTCTTCATTTGGTTTTATATTCTCGTGGTACTTTATACTTTTATTTATGTCTCGTGGACTGTATCTGGGTTTTGTTTGTGTATGCGTAGATTGTATGGTTCGTGTGCCCCAGAGGGGCTTGTGATGTATTTTGTAATGTAAGTCGTGCCGGCATGCACTTTTATATGTTTATGATGGTTTATGATGCATTTTACTTTCTTTTTCTTATGTCTATTGGTCGTGTGGGCCGAGGATATTGTGGTGCTCATGTAGGTCTTATATAATAGATTCAGATTGTTCGTTATATAGGGAAGATGTCCGATTTCTATCGGTTATGTGGTTCCCTTAGGGTGTGATAATTTATTTGGATTTATTTGGTTTTAGAGAAAATAAAGTAAGTATACTACATGGCATGTATCATGTAACCATAAGTCGGATCTAAAGTTTGATTCTCCATCTTCTAGCATAGCTCCCCTTTCATCTATGCTTTCTTTCGAGGTTGCTTCATTGTTTGACTCTTGGTGACTAGCCATCTTTGCTAGTCTGACGTATTCCTTGACTTCATATTTATTCGATAGCGATTCGTCCCATGTTGCTTTGAGGTTCCGATTCTTTGATTTTGTTACCCCTTTATCCATTTTCTTAAACATTGGACAGTTATCTTTTACGTGTCTTTCTTCATTACAGTTGTAGCATCTGATTTTTCTTTTGCTTTGAGGATTTCTCTTTCCATGTATCTCATTAAATTGATTAGATTTAAAAAAAATAAACTTCCTTACCATATACATGAAAAATAATTTTAAATTTTATTTCGAAAAAAATTCTCAAGGTTTTAGAAGATAATCAACAGATCTAGAAAATTCAAATACGATGAAATTAATTTTAAAGTATTTTTAACATTTAAAACTATGATTTTGAACAAAAAATCATAATAAATTTGATTATTTAAAAAAAATCAAAAATATGTTTGTAGATTGAACACTGCAAACTTTTATCAACAAAAATCTTAAACTAATTTTCCTACAAACAGTTATCAAAAAAATTTATGAAGATAAAGTATTAATGTAGCGACATAGCCCCTCTAGCCCCATCAGGCGGCTTTCTAAGTCATGCCTTACGGTCTTCCCACACCCGGCGGTGGGTTTTTGCCTTCCCCAGATTTGAACCCTAGACCTCCGGGACAAGTACTAAAGTTCCTGAATCCTGGTAACCTCATTTGGTACCAGGATTCAGGAACTTTAGTACTTAGCCTGGAGGTCTAGAGTTCGAATCCTGGGGAAGGAAAAACCCACTGCCAGGGGTGGGAAGATCGTAGGGTCGCCGACCTAGAGGGTTGCCTGCGGGGACCATAGAGGCGGGGCCGCTACATAAAAAGGCACCTTTTAATGAAGCGGCCCCGCCTCTATAGTCCCCGCAGGCAACCCTCTAGGCCGGCGACCCTACAGTCTTCCCACCCACTGGCAGTGGATTTTTACCTTCCCCAGGATTCGAACTCTAGACCTCCAGACTAAGTACTAAAGTTCCTGAATCCTGGTACCAAGTGAGCTGTAATTAATTTAATCAAAAGAAAATCAACAGTTTAAGATATATTTAGGGACCCAATATAAATTTTTGCCAACATGATTTATCAGAAACTTAGATGGAATATATGATTTCAAAACTTTTGTAATTTGGCCCTTGTGAAATCAAAAATACTAGTTGAGTTTTCCATAATATTTAATTTTTGAATTTTGTGAACATCATGAACATGAATGGTTGTTTTACAAAGTTTAAATTTGAATTTTTAAATTTTTATTTTCAAATCTTATTTTATCATACATTTCTAGTGGACAAGAAGATGATAATTATTTCTTCAGTTCTATATTTTTATTTTATATTTTACAAATAAATTTCAACATGGCATTCCTGAGTAAAGTTGATCAGAAGGTAGAAAACATACCTCACTTACCATATCACTTTTGAAGTCCGAAGCTCCCCCTTCGTCGCTACTGTCCTTTGACGTGGCTCCCCCTTCATCGATGCTTTCATTTTCTTGGTATGAAGCCATCAGAGCAAGTAAGCGTGTGTTGGATCGAGAAAACACGATAGAGGGGGGGTGAATATCGTGAAACCGTTTCGGATTAAAAGAAAGAGAATGCGCAGCGGAAATTAAAAATAAACGCACATAACTCAAGGATTTTTACTTGGTTCGGAGTCGCGGTCGGCTCCTACTCCAAGGCCCACGGTCCTTGACCGTTTACTGCGGACAATTCTATAATGCGCAAAGTTTTACAAAGAATTGTACAATTATAGTGCAGTAAAAAGAACAAGTTTCCTCTTCGTTACCGACGCCCGGTGTGGATCGTACTTCGGTGCGAAGGGTCATCGTTGGCGCTTAGAATCTCGAGATCGGAGGTTTCCGGAGCAGAGCGCTTGAGTCGAAGAGCGTAGAGGCGTTAGAAAAGTTGTTGTCGAAGCCTTGGGGGTCGAGCCCCTTTTATAGCCCTCCTGGGGGCGCCCGGGACGCTGGGGGCGCCTGACACGTGCCTTCGGATCCGTGAACCCCTCATCTGAAGCTCGGTCAGAGCTTATCCCTCTAGAATCGGGCTCGGAGCTGACGGGGGTGCCCGGGACACTGGGGGCGCCCCGGTTGACTTGGTCTGTTGGCTTCTCGGCTGAATTCACTTCAATCGCTTCATTGGCTTGGACCCAGGGCGCCCGAGGCATCCAGGGCACCCAGGACACTCAGGGCGCCCGGGAGCTTGAGGGCGCCTGGCCCAGTGAGCTTCCGAAGCAATCTTTGCTCAACTACTTGTTTGGCTTTGACCTTGGGCGCTCGGGACCTCCCGGGTGCCTAGCCCAGCTGCTTCCCCTCTCCTTTGGGGCGTTCTGAGCTGCAGAAACACGTTCCTTTGGTCCCTGCATCCAAGGTTAGTTCCATAATAAACAAGGCAATAAAATATTAGGTTTATACAACCTTAGCTGTCTTGGTTCTGACTTTGGGTCTCCCAAATGGAACCCTAGGTCGAACCGACGCCTACTGTTCCCTCGACGGGGAACGCGTCCTCACCTACTCCTCTTAGGAGAATTTACCTTTTGCCAACCGGCTCCTCTGGTTGGACTTTTGCCCAGCAATCCTTCGCCATGTGCCTAGTAGCCCTTCGCCAGGTCTTTGCTACCAAGCAGTCCTTCGCCCAGTGCCTAACAGTCCTTCGCTAGGGCTTCGTTACCAAACAGTCCTTCGCCAGGTGCCTAGCAGTCCTTCGCCAGGTCTTAGACTCCTAGCAGCCCTTCGCTAGGTGCCCAGCAGCCCTTCGCCAGGTCTTAGGGTTTCGATGCCTAGCAGTCCTTCGCTAGGTGCCTAGCAGCCCTTCGCTAGGACTTCTTTCTGCATACTCATGTAACATATTAGATCAAAAATAGTACTTAACTTTGAATCATTTGCCAATATCAAAACAAGGTTCGATATGGTGCTTCCTGCACCAACAACGTGTTCCTCGAGATTTGAGTCTTCCGATAAAGACTCGTCCCATGTCGCCTTTAGGTTGTGTGCATTTGTCTTTGGTGCTCCTTTTCCTTTGTTCTTCCCTTTGGGGCAATTTTCCTTCACATGTCCTTCTTTGTTGCAGTTGTAGCAACGGATTTTTCTTTGCTTCTTACCCTGCACCTTATTAAATTTTTTAGTTTTAGAATATTTAGACAACTTTCTTACCATATATGCTGTGTTTTCATCATTTTCTGAGGAATCCTCTTCATGTTGGATCCTTCTCGTGCCTAGGGTGATGTTGTCCATTTTTCTTTTTCCTGCACATCTGGATTTGTGAAGTTCTAAAGTGAAAAAAATGTTCCTCTAAGGTACTTACCTCAAGATCCTTAAAAATGTAGTAGGCGTCGATTATCGAAATCCAGTTCGGGGTCCTCGGGAAGGCGTTCAATGTGTACCTTTGCTCATCCCGACTGCTTATCGATTCTCCGAGATTGCTTAGTTCTATCATCAACTCCTTAAGCTTACCGTGAAGTTGTGCTACTGACTCCCCTTCTTCCAGTAGAAGGTTGCTGAGCTGATTCCGAAGCAGATCTCTTTTTGCTAATTTGGCTTCGGAGGTACCTTCATGGACTTCAAGGAATTCCCAAAGTTCCTTTGCCGATCGGTAGTTCCCAATTCGGTTAATTTCTTGTGCAGGGACTACGGTCAGTAGATGGTATTCTGCTTTTCCGTTCACCACAAAGTCAGGTTGTTCTTTTTAAGTCCATTGGCTTTTGTCTTTAGGTTTGTTTTCGGCATCCTTGGGAGCTACAAAACCGTTTTTCATTATTAAAATTAAATCAAAATCAATTTTATAGAAAACCTGCATCTTGTGCTTCCAACTCGCGAACTTTCCCTCGAATTTTGGCGGGTAGATGACTGGTCTGACCATTTTGTAGTTGCTTCAGACATCGGTTAGTCCTTCTGGAGGATCCTTGCTCTGATACCAATTAACGGTGATCGAAGGTCGACAAAAGGGGGGTGAATTGCCCCTAAAAATAACAACTTAAATCTTTTATTTATATTTAAACAAAGATGGTAGTTATATCAAACAGAAATAAGTAACATAAAATAAATTGAGTAAACTGTAAGAAAAGAGGCAATTAGATTTTATTTGGTTTGCAACCGGGGAGGTTGCTAATCCAAGGAGGAATGTGGCTCGATTCTCCTGAATAAAACTCCTTTGGGCGGAGAAGCCTCTTACACGTGGAAAGCTCAGAAAAAGAAAGAAAGATTACACAGAACTCGTTTGCTAATGCTTGGATTGAATGAATGAATTGAAACTGAGCTCTAGGGGTTTGTTTATAGCCCCGGTCAGAGTTATCCACTTGCCGACGTGGCATTTATAAGGCACCCGAGTGCTCTTGGGCACTTGACACGTGGCATGATAGTTATCCAAAGAGCAACGATCACAAACGGCTAATAATAACCTCTCGGGCGCCTGTTGGCATAGGGGCGCCCGAGTGCTCGGGCGCCCGAGTGCCCAGGCGCTCGTATGCTTACGGGCGCCCGAGAGAGGGTTAGGTTAGCAGCCGATGACCACTCTCCAGTGTGACTTCCTTTGTCTTCTTGGGTGATTTCTGGCTAACCGGAGTTAGACTCACTCAAACCTGACTCCGACCTTTCGCCCCTCGAGGGTCCTTCCTCCAGGCTTCTCGTCCCTCGGACGCCGCGTGCATCCTTCTCGCTCCATCAGTGTACTCTTCCACAGAGCTCTGCATCCCTCGGATGCACCGAGCCCGTCGGCTCCCTTTCCATGCCATCCTTCTCAATCGCTGCGTCTTCCGCTCGACTTCCTGCACTCCTATGTTCTTGTACACTTAGACACAGAGATTAAAAATACCAGGACCTAACTTAAATCGATTGACCATATCAAAACCAACTTGGGGTACTTACAATATGCTTCTTGATCCTCATCGAGAGATGACTTTAATTCTAGTTCGACCTTTCTCATGTTCAGGGCGATGTTTTCCATCTTTCCTTTTCTTCCTACACATCGAGATTCATGAAGTTCAAAAGTCGAAAAAAGATTTTCTAAGGTACTTACCTCTAAATCCTTAGAGATGTAATAAGAGTCGACTATCGACATCCATTCCGATGTTCTTGTAAATGCATTTAATGTATACTTTTGCGATTGGTGAGTTCGATGATTAGCTCCTTGATGTTCGAGTGCAGTTGGGTCACCGTTTCTCCTTCTTCAATTCGGAGGATACTAAGTTGATTCCGGAGTAGATCTTGTTTCACTAGCTTGGCTTCTGAGGTTCCTTCATAGAGCTTCAGGAACTTTTCCCAAAGTTCCTTGGTCGAGTCGTAGGTGCCGATTCGGTTGACATATTGTGGTAGCAAGACACTCAGCAAATGAAATTCTACTTTGTCGTTAGACACAAAGTCAGCCTGCTCTTTTTTGCTCCATTGATTCTCCTTTACTTCTTCATTGTGATGCTTAGGTGCATCAAATCATATTTATTGTTAGTAAAATATCTAAGTCAGTTTTGAAATATACCTCCTTTTTACACCTCTAAAGCACGAACTCCCTCTTAAATTTTGACAGGTGAATGCTCGATCCAGCTATTTGTTTATTGCTTCAGGCTATGATTAGTCTTTCTAAAGTGACCTCGCTATGATATCAATTGTAATTTCGTGTCGGGCCGATTAGAGGGGGGAGAATAGCCCTAAAATTTAAAAACTAATCTCTTGCTTTCGAACATAGCAAGGATATAATAATAGTTAATCAAAAATAACATGTAAAAAGACAAGTAAGAAGGGACTCCAAATTTACTTAGTTTGCAGCTTGAGTGGTTGCTAATCGAAGATATCAAAGCTCTACAAAGAAATCTCCAATGTAGGTGGAGAAGTCTCTTACAAGTAGTTGAGAGCATAGATAGTTGAGCACAATATTAGAAAGAGAATACAATTATTGTTGTGTAATTCTGAGCTAAAGGGTTTTATTTATAAAGCCTGAAAAAACTTATTTATTGTTGATGTGGCATATCCCAGGCGCCTGTGTTCAATGGGGACACTAGAATTGGGTCAACTCGTATTCACGTTGTAATGGTTGTGAAAACGACTCTTTTTAGATAAGCCAGCACAGGTCGAGCGCCCGTATCAGCTCTCGGGCGCTCGGAACCAATACAGGCGTCCGGGTCCATCTCAGGTGCCCCGGACCATCCCGGGCACCCCGGATCAGTCCGGATGCCCTAGTTCTGGTCAACTTCTGGTTGACTAGTATTCTACGCTTTTGGAGGATTTCTGATCATTCGAAGTTGAAAAGTAGAGCTCAGCCAAACCCAAACTTCTGACCTTCTTCTCGAGCAGACTTCCTTCCCAGCTTCTCGTCCCTCGGATGTCGCGCGCGTCCTTCTCGCTCCATCGGTTTACTCTTCTGCAGCTTTTCGTCCCTTGGATGCACCGAGTCGGTCAGCTCCCTTCTCGTGCACTCTTTTTCGCTCGTCGTATCTTCCGCTCGACTTCTTATACTCCTAAATTCTTACACACTTAGACACAAGATATCAAAATCTAACAGAACCTAACTTGACTCGATTGACCATATCAAAATTATCTCAAGTTACATACCAGTTCAATCCTTAGGCTCTATGTACATTCTCTTATACATGAATAATCAGATAACTGAATTATATATATTTGTATAATTCTTTTTGAAAAGGAATAAATATGATTTTTAAAATAGCGAAATGAACTTTTTTTAAATAAAAGGTTAGAGGGTAATTAAATAATTGATTCTACTCCATGTTTACATATTGATTCATATGAGGATTAAACTTGAAAGAGTTATTTTAAAAATTAAATAGATATTCTAAATTATTCTCCTGTTAATATCTAGCTTTATATTGTTTGATTTTCCATGCTCCCTGATAATCTAGATGTTGATTCTGGTAGCTTTTTGATTTATAATTTTACCTATGAATCCTAAGATGATACCTAAATAATGAACATAGTTCATATGGAGATGACTTGGGTTGGTCGTTAAGATTAACCAACAAAATATGAACTTGAATTGAACAATAATAGTAAACGGAGAAAATGAAATTTTATAAGTGAAAATTTTAAGCCTAATTTTATATCAGAGTACTTGATCATACACATGAGTCGTGGTGGTGTGATGTAGGTTGCGGTTAGTATTTATTTGCGCAATAATACTTTAATGTTGTAGTCCACCGGTGAGTGGCTTTTAACCTGTATGTTAGATAACGTATGATATTATTGCGCTCTGAGGATATTTTCTCATGTGATTCACTTTTTAGTTAATTTATCAGATTTAAATAATTGATACAAATATACATGTTAATATTCACATGATTTATAATATTTATACATATTAAGACTATACGATTAATGACTTATATATCTGCGGATTAAATATAAAGAATTAGGAATTTATCTTACTTGATAATAACATATGACGATAATTCATAATATATTCCAACATAAAACTGAAGATGATTATACATATATATGCATTTATATATAAATTGAGAACTTAAAGTGGTAATACGAGCTTATGATCTACTCTAATTCTTTGAGCTCTTAAATAAAAGTAAATTTGTGCACATCTTTCTAATTACTTACTTTGTCATTTGACTTACTGTCTATTCCTTGGGCTTCTAGTTTTGCAGGCTTAGGCACCCTCTTGATATTATAGTTGGTTTAACTTTACATAAAGTTGCTTGTTGATTCTAAGTTTAGTATTACTAAGTTTAGTAACAAAAGCCTACTAAGTTTAGTATTACTTAGGGTTGTAAGCGAACCGAGCTGAGTCGAATACCTGAGAATTTGAGTTTGGTTCGTTTATTATCTAGTCTAGCTCGAGCTCGAGCTTAATTTATCGAATATAGTGATGGTTCGCGAGCATATTCGAGCCTAATCGAGCTCTAAACGAATTTACCAAATATAAATTATTAATTAAATTATTCATCAATTTATTGAAAAAATAAATTATATATTCTAAAAAATATAAAATATTTATTAAAATCTATGATTTTATTCATACAAATTAGCTTTATTGGATATTGTATATTTATTAAATGTAAAAGTGTCAAAATTATATATTTAATACTAAATATTAATTTTATATTTTACAAACTAGCTCACGAGCTTATTAACGAACTTGTTCACAAGCTAACGAGCCGAATACTGCTGAGTTTAAGTTTGGTTCGTTAATATTAACGAGCTTTATTAAACGAGCTCGAACGAGCTTCTATCAAATCGAGCTCCGAATAATTCACGAGCGGCTTGATTCATTTACAGCGCTAGTATTACTAGCTCAAACATCTTCCATCATCACCTTTTGAGCTGGGCATGCTAAGGATTATCTTGTGAGTTAATGCGAGGGAGGATTTTTGGGAAAAATAAGAAGAGAAATTTAAAAAAACAAAAAACAACGTCCTCAAGATTTTACTAAAGAAAAACTATTTGTTAAACATGTTTAAATAGATAAATCTTAATCAATAAATTTTTAAAATATCAAAAACTACTAAAATGCTAAAACAGATGTTTGAGAGCCTTCCGAAATGCCCTAAATAATATTTTTCCAATCCAAAATTTGATCGCTCATGGATTTCATCCGGTAAGAAATCTGTCTCTAAATGAATTTCGATTCAAACTAAATAATATTTCCTTTTGACACCCAAGTTAAAAATTATCCCCCATTGAAATTCGAAATGTCTTCTTGCATCTATCTTGGAGTACCTTTTAAAATTACTTATCGAAAAATTTTGGATCATCATTGGAAAATATCATTTTAAAATGGTTGTTTTGTCAGTACCAATCGATCGATGTTTCATTTGCTCGGCCTGCTCAAAGATCGATCGATGTTACATTTGTTTTATCTTCAAAAGTATACTCTGCTCTTTGCGCATCACTCGGCCAGCTAAAAAAGTGGTATGGGTCAACCCCAATCACATTGGCCTTGTCTTTGTTTTCCTCGGCGAGCAATAATCTTTCAACCCTATCGCATTGGACTTGCCTTTGTTTTCCTCGGCAAGCAATAATCTTCAGCAAGAAAGCTAAGTCAACAAGAAACCTTCTCGTCCATTTATCAACAAGCAAACAATCAGGCTGACGCAAGACGATAAGCCGCCCATGGAATGATGAGTTAATATCCTTCGTCCCCAAGGCAAGAAAACCATTGACTCATGTGGTGTACATTGTAGAAGAATAAATAAAACGATCATAATTTAAATTCTAATATACATGACCACTCAAAGTAGAGTTCACTTCCCTGTGAGGATTTGGAAAGCTTATAAATCTACCCATTTTGCGCCAGCAGAGGACTGGAGAGCTCGTACAACAGCAGAGATGGTTTATCTTCCTCTGTCTGCGTGGTCGCTGCTACTGGTGCTCTTCTTCTGCAGCGCAAAGGCGATATACACTCTCTGGTGGAAGCCCAAGTCGTTGGAGAGGCAGCTAAGACATCAAGGCATTAAGGGCAACCCTTATAGGTAGAGGATTATTTCTTCCAGATAGTCAAATTCTTCAAATTCTCATTCATGCTGTAGTAGCAAGCTTGTTCTTGGTCGAAGTTGACTGAATGATTGGTTGTTTCCTGGAGCTGGTAAAACAGGGTCCTTCACGGAGACATGGAGGATGACAAAAAGGCAAGGGCCATGGCCTTGTCCAAGCCAATCGATTTGACGCACAGGATCGTGCATCGAGCTTCTCCTTTCATGCACCAACTGCTTCAGAAATATGGTATGGTAATTCTGCTCGGGCAAGTAGCTTCCCCCAGTTCGGTTCTGCCGGGTGCTTGTTTGATTGAATGCGTGAATGACGGAGTACAGGGAAAAGAACAATGGCTTGGGTGGGAACGACGCCAAGGGTGATTATTTACGACTCAGAGATGATGGCGGAAGTGCTGATTGACAGGACGCACCAGTTTCAGAAGCCTACTTTTAACCCCCTCGTGAAGCTTCTGGCCATGGGGATCTCCACCCTGGAGGGAGAGGAGTGGGCCAACCGCAGGAAGATCATCAACCCAGCTTTCCACATCGATAAACTAAAGGTTGCATGGTTGGATACATGTAATTGCATACTTATCAAAATATTCTCAATCTGAACTGGTGTGCTTGCCACTGCAGTCCATGGTGCCTGCCTTCCAGAAGAGTTGCATCGACATGGTGGAGAGGTGGCAGAACATGACCAGCGAGCAAGGAACTTGTGAAGTAGATGTTTGGGATGAGCTCCAGAATCTTACTGGGGACGTGATTTCGCGCACTGCATTCGGAAGCAACTACAAGGAAGGCAAGAAAATCTTCGAGCTGCAGAAAGAGCAAGTTCTTCTAGTCATCGAAGCCGCACGGATTCCTTACATTCCAGGCTTCAGATTCGTACCTACTTCAAGTAACAAGAGGAGAATGCTCATTGACAATGAGATCAGGAGCTTGTTAAAGGACATGATCAACAAAAAGACAGATGCCATTTCCAAGGGAGAAACCACTGGTGACGATTTGCTTGGCTTGCTAGTCCAATACAGCAACGATAAGGTTCACGGAGATCGCAGCATAACAATCGACGACGTGATTGAGGAGTGCAAGCTCTTCTACTTTGCTGGCCAAGAGACGACCTCAGTCTTGTTGACATGGACACTGATCCTTCTATCCATCCACCCAGAGTGGCAACAGAGAGCCCGAGAGGAAGTTCTCACTGTCTGTGGCAAAGAGTTGCCTGATTTCGAGTCAATAAATCACTTAAAGCTTGTGAGTAGAAGAAGATCTTGAAATCTTCATCTTGCAATTCAGTATAAAACTTGTGTATTGAAACTCTGGCTGTTCATCTCTTTCAGGTCACTATGATACTGTATGAGGTTCTGAGGTTGTATCCACCAGTGACTGCCTTAGTTAGACGAACAATCAAGACTGCGAAGATAGGAGATCACTTATCATTGCCTGCTGGAGTTGAAGTTCTGCTACCAATAATAGTCATTCACCATGATAGAGAAATATGGGGGGAGGATGTCGAAGAATTCAAACCTGAGAGGTTCTCAAAAGGCATTGCAAAGGCATCAAATGTTTCAAATGCTTTCTTTCCTTTCGGATGGGGTCCCAGGATCTGCTTGGGCCAGAACTTTGCGATGATTGAGGCGAAGTTGGCTTTGGCTAGCATTCTTCAGCAATTCTGTGTTGAACTATCACCTTCTTATGCTCATGCTCCTCATACTGTAATAACTCTACAGCCGCAGTTTGGAGCTCAACTCATCCTGCATCAACTCTGAGTAACTATGTTCTGAATCTTCTCTTGAATCTATTTAACATAAAGTTTTAAATAAAAGTTATTGATAGAGATCGACGATTTCTGTTGAATCTATTTGAATAAAGTTTTTGAGCAAAATAGGACCTTATTTGGTGCTCTCTCTGTCAATTATAGAGTAACAATTGAGTGTTGAAGTGTCACCCCTCCGGAAGTTCATATTTGTTCAAAAATCAGACAACATCTCCCTTGTACGGCGGACAATCTGAATCATTTCTACATATATCTTAATAGATAATATGGCACAGCTACACTCGACCAGCAATTATACAGTCACAACCACGCAATTAAATAATATACCTAATAAACAATAAACATAATAAATAAATCTCCGTAGACTAAACGCAGCAAATCAAAAGTCCAACAAAAATAAATAAATATACGTCCATAGAAAAATCAATACCATCCGTAATGAAAACAAAACTAAAGGCACACTAATACGATAAAATTACTATGAAAGTACGAAAATGATAAAAATACTTAGACTGGCAGGTGGATCTTCTCCTAGCGGCGCGAGATGCAGCTATCAACTACCTGAAACAAAAAGAAAAGACGAGAGATGGTGAGTTCGGGCGGACTCTGCGGATATAAGAATAGATAAATGCATGGTATATAAAAAGAAATAAACAAGCATACAGAATCAAGGGTATACAGTCTCAGGAATAAAGTGTTGGGATCAAATAGACCCGGCTAGAGGGGATGAATAGCCGATCACCCTCAATTACTCGGTTTATTTCCTATAATGTTAGTGTGCGCAACGGAAATATAATTAAACTTAAATACTAATAAAGACAAACAGTTTAACATGGTTCGGAAATAAACTCCTACTCCACGGCTATCCGTAAGGTGGATGATCTCGATCCGTTAGTGGATGATTCTCCGGAAGCGCACTTCGAGACATACGCAAAGGATGGCATGGAGACGAGCTGCGGGCTTGTATGAATCTGAGGGACGAGAGCCAAAATGAAGAAGGCTTGAAGGCAAGAGTCAAAGCTGCATGAAGAGTCAAGTAAGTTATGAGGGTCCGAGTGCGAGAAAACTATACTCAGGAAGAGAAATCCTAGGTTTAGAGTTGTACCAGTCAATTGGTATAGGATCAGTCGACTAGTAGAGGTCACAGAAAGATTAGTTGACTGATCTTCTGTGTAGTCGACTGGTGTTGGCTGGGAATTTGAATATTAGGTTGTAACATTCGGATTCAGCTGGATCAGTCGACTGGTGTTGAAACCAGTCGACTGGTAACAACTAGTTCAGCCACAAGCTTTATTTAAGGGAGATCGGTTTACCTGGCTAGGGTTGAAGAAATTGGTCTTGGTTAAAAATCAATTAGTAGTTTAAGTGCTCAGGAGTTGTTGCGAGGTTGTGGCGAGGTTTCTCCACCCACATGAGCGACATGAGCTAGTCGGAGGTTTTCCGGGGAGTCATCCACCGACGGATCAAGATTGTCCACCTTATGATTGTCGTGGAGTAGGAGCTTTATCTCCGAACCACATTAAACGGTTTGTGTCCTTGTTAGTATTTTAGTTTAATTATATTTCCATTGCACACACTAATATTGTAGGAAGCAAATCGACAAATTGAGGGGCAGCGCTATTCACCCCCTTTCCCCCCCCCCCCTTCCTGCCAGGTCATCGATCCCAACAAGTGGTATCAGAGCGAAGGTCGCTCTTGTTGGACTAACGGTCAAAAGAGCAAAGTGCTAGAGGAAAATAAAGCTTGAAGAAAGAATAGAAGACGACATCACTATTCCACCTCCATACGATCGCAAAAATTTTAACTATTGGAGGTTGTGGGTAAAGACTTGGTTCGACATGAATTGGGATTTGATAATAGCCATTGAAGAACCATTCTAAGCCCCAAGATACAAGCATGGAAAGAAGTTTCGACCAAGATATTGAACCAAGGAACAACAATTACAATAAAAAATAAATGATATGATAATATCAATTTTAATTAGTATTTTACCTAATGATATAATAAGTGGTGCAGGTGAATATAAAAATGCTCATGAGCTATGGAGTAAGGTAATAACTCTTCATGAGAAGCCTACACAAGAAGAAGAGCCCAAGGAGATGGACTTAATGGTCCAAGAGGAGGACAAGGACCAATCGGATGAGGAGATGAGCTCAACATCTGAGGAGAAGAAAGAAAAAGAAACACCTTTCACCTCCTTAAGTGAAATGACACAAGAAGTGAGGAACCATCCACACCATCCAAGGTTGAAGAGGAAGCCAAGAAAAATGAAGAAGAGATATTAGAAGTCAACCTTGCAAGTACCTTCACCAAAGCAAAATCAAAAGACCATATTATATGCTTTGGGTGCAATAAGAAGGAACACTACAAGGACAAGTGTCCATTGGGTAAGGAAAAGGTAACTCCTAAACCCAATCATGTTTCTTTAAATTCTAATATGGGTTATAGGGAGAAGAAGGAGAAAAGACGCATTAAATGCTTTACGTGTGGTGAGCAAGGCCACTACCACACGAAGTGCCCGAGGAGTGGAGAACTCAAGAAATTAGCGGACTTGAAGAAGTAGGAGAAGGAGAAGAAGAAAAACTCACATCAAGGAGGAACTTCAAAGATAAGAGAGGTAATCCTTAACTTTAAGTGTAAATCAAATTCAAATTCCTTCATGCATGCTAGGAATAATGAAAATTATTTACTCATGCATAATTATAGTTTCAAATATCATGATAGAAGTAGGGTTAACATTGCAAATCATAACCTTAGGAAATCATGTCATGATAAACCTAGAACCACTAGACCAAAGGACCAAACATTAATCCCAAGATGGGGAGATATATGCTTAGACAATTGGGTAGGTCTAAGAATGTCCAAGGTAGACATGTCGATTCTAAGTTTAGAAACTTAGAAAGGAAAAATCATGCTTTGAGGGCAAAGATTGAGAAATTGGAGAAACCCCTAGATAGATTCACTATTGGATCTAAAGGGTTAGATAAATTGTTGGAGAGCCAAAAATCCAACAACGATAGATCAGGTTTGGAATACCAATTTAGGTCCTCCAATGCCAAAGGAAAATCATATGCTAGGGTGGCAAATGATAATGACAACGGAGAGTCATCTAAGGCAAATGGAAAGATATATGATAGAATATCATATAATTATGGCAAGGATGAGAAGTCCAAAATGGCAAGGGAGTGTCATTTAAGGGAAAGAAGAAGACCTTAATCAAGGACAAGGTGTTCAAGGTTAAAAAAATTAGATTTGTAGGTGAAGAGTCACCGGAGGTATACCGGTGTGACCTAATATTTGTTGAGTCACCTAGGGAGGTGGCTAAATCTAAGAACTCAAGGGGGAGCTCAAAGAGCTAATTTGGGACCCATGATCAATGGATCTCAGGAGGATATCTTTTGGAGGTCTGGATGGACCATGGAATGCGCCAAAAAGTTTGGAAATGAATTTGAGTCTTAATCTTTAGGATTTAACATATTGGAATTGCGTTTCATGCATGAAAATATGACATTGAGATCATATTATATGAAACTTGATTTTTGATGTATAGATGTCATATAAACCAATGCTAGGGATGCATTATGGTTTGGTATGGGCAGATACATCAAGAGGAAGCCAAAATTAGGACTTTAAATCAAAGTTTATTTGAACCATTTAGCTAGAATTGGATTTTGTGTCAATCTTGGGATTGGTGATAGATACATTTTTTAATGTATTTTTCCCAAGTAGACCTGTATCATAGACCTCTCCACAAAATTTGGAGACTTCTAGAAATCTGTGGCATTAATTATGCATTTCTAAAATTAAGTTCAGAAATGTTGAAAGGCTAATTTCTGAGTATCAGTCAACTGGTGCAGGGTGCAGTTGACTGATAATTCTGTGAGATATTTTTCGATAGGGGTTAGTCGACTGGTAACTGTCTCAATCGACTGATACATATTGAAATTATTTTCAGTAAAGTCAAAAAGTGTCATAATGATATCAAATATGTTATAATCTTATGGGAGTTATTACATAATGTTTATGATCATTAAAGGATAAAGAATCTAATAATTGGGATATTATTGGAGTTCTTTTTGATGTATGACAAAAAGAGAAAATTAAGGTTTAATTGGGAAAATCTTATGTACCTTTGCAAGAAATCCTAGCTCAACGAGGAGCTTAGATAAAGAGGGAGCATTGTTCCTCATGTATTAGCAAAGGGGGGAGTCCTATGATAGGTTTTTAAAATGCCCTTAGTAAGTCCAAGTGTAGGGGAGTTTTGGAGAGGTTCTTAAAAAAGTCCGGTGATGAAAATCCTAACTCATTGGGAGTTTAGGTGTGGGAGATGCTTTGTGATAGGATTCATGCATTAGTAGCATTTGCATTGCAGTGCATATGCATTAACAGTGTAAGTCCAAGGTATAGCCTCAATAATGTAAGTCCAAATGTTTTTAGCATGTTTATTTGCTATATATTTTCTTTAATTTAAACGTATTGTCAAATATCAAAAAGGGAAAGATTGTTGAGACAATCTATGGTCTGCGAGACCATGTGTTTTGATGTTTGGGCAAAAGGTTTAAGTTAGGATTCACCCTTGTATTTGATATGGGTATTTGAGTGTGGAAGTTTGCAAGATACACATATGACTCAACTTGATGGCTTCGGGTCCGGTGAAGGATGGAGAGGCATCCAAGGGACCGTGGACAAGGCAGCAACGATGAGCTGAGGGAAGCACACTTCGAGGCATACGCGAATGATAACATGTGGAGGCAAGCCGCAGACTTATATGCATCTGAGGGACGAGAGTCAAAGCAAAGAAGGTTTGAAGGCAAGATTCAAAGTTGCAAAGGAAGAGTCAAGTGAGTCGTGAGGGTCTGAGTGCTAGTGAATTGTATTCGAAATGGGAAACCCTAGGTTTAGGGTTGTACCAGCCGACTGGTATGTGATCAGTTGACTGGTAGAGATCACAAAATGATCAATCGACTGATTTTCTGTGCAGTCGACTGGTGTCGATTGGGAATTCGAACGTTAGGCTATAACGTTCGGATTCGGTTAGATTAGTCGACTGGTGTTGGAACCAATCGACTAGTAACGGCTAGTTCATCCACTGACGGATCGAGATCGTCCACCTTACGAACTGCCGTAGAGTAGGAGCATTATCTCTGAACCACGTTAAACGGTTTGTGTCTTTGTTAATGTTTTAGTTTAATTATATTTTCATTGTGCACACTAACATTGTAGGAAGCAAACCGACGAATTGAGGGGCAACGCTATTCACCCTCTCTAGCTAGGTCATCGATCTCAACAATGGTCATACGGACCATAGATTGTCTCAACATATAGAATATAAATTCAATGCATCTATACGAATAAACATANGAAAAAGCACTCCCCCTGCATCAATGCGTTTGACTCTATCTAAGTGCCCTAAGGAACTTTAGTGTTGTCCTAAGAGGCTTGTGTCTAATTGCGTGAGTCAATCAATTTTTGAAAACAATATACCTTTTTTGAAAAATGTGTAATATATATAATCAATCAGACAAGCATGAATTCCATAAAAACATTATTATGTTAAAGCTCTATTTTGAAAAATATATTTTTAGGAAAATATTCTAACAATTTTGAAAAACAATTTTGAAAAATATTTTTCAATTCATTAGTCCTTAACATCTCACCCATTTTAGATATATCAAAACAACAAGCATGATTGCCTTATAGGTGTATTGTGAGATGCTTGAATCATTTTCCATAAATTATTAAATCTAAGATTTAATTTGAAATTTATGTTAGATTCGAATTTGACAAAAGACAATTTTGAATTTGAATTTCAGAAATTGGCTTCCAGGTCTTGGCGAGGCACTAGGCCTTCTTTGGCCGTAGCCTTATGGGATCATCCACCCTTTCCTTGACAAAGCCTTTTAATGAAATTTCATTTTCCAAATTGAATTAGGTCATTTTTCTGGTCTAACTAGCTTGGGTCTTGGATCGGTAGCTTCGGCTGGTTTCACCAGTCTAAAGAGACCAAGTAGACTTGATCTTATTAGAGTTGGTTTCCCCAACGTACTATCATCTCACCTCCTCCCAATACTATGTTGCCAAATTTCAATTATCTTTCTCTTATGACCTTTCTAAATTATGCATAAAATTTAAATATGAATGACATGTCATATATTTTAAGGAAAATAGCAAATGCATGGCATGGCAATTATGCATGAGTCAAACAAGTCAAGGCATTTTATTTTTGTTTCTAAAAATGTATCAAATTCTTGATTTGATACATATCGTGTGAACCTGCGAATATGTCAACCCACTTTGACATATTTGATTTTATTGAATTAATTATTGCGGTTTGGGTAAGGTTTTAGTTTGGTTCAGGTTTAAGTGATTTAAGATCTTGATTGGATTTAGTTGAATTAAAATTGAGTTGATTTGAATTAACTGATTTAAAGTGAATTTAATTGAATTAATTTGAATTAAAGTGAATTGAATTAATTTGAATTTAATTGAATTTAATTATATGAATTAATTCGAATTTAATTGAATTATATGAATTAATTCGAATTTAATTGAGCTTAATTGAATTATTTAAGATTTAATTAATTAATTTGAATTTTTTAGGAATTAATTAATTTGAATTCGAATTATTAAGAATTAATTAATTTGAATAAGAATTAATTAATTCGAATTAGAATTATTAAGATTTGATTTGAATTTAATTAATATTAAATTAAGATTTAATTAATTTGAATTTAAATAATTAAGATTTAATTAATTCGAATTTAATTTGAATTTAAATAATTAAGATTTAATTAATTCGAATTTAATTTGAATTAATTTGATTTAATTTGAATTTAATTAGGATTTAATTTGAATTTAGATTTAATTTAAATTAATTTGGATTAATTTGGATTTAGATTTAATTTGAATTAATTTGGATTAATTTGGATTTAATTTGAATTAATTTGGATTAATTTGGATTTAATTTGAATTAATTTGGATTAATTTGGATTTAATTTGAATTATAATGATTAATTAATAATTGTGGGTTTAAGTTCATCATTTTCATTATTTCAAAAATTTCTTCTTCTTTTTTGTCTTTCTTTTCAAGTTTCTCTAATAATTTTGATTTATTTGAATTTTTGTAATTTTTATTGATTATGGCCTTTATCTTAGAAAATTCTATTTCCTCCTCAAGATTAAGTTTTTCAATATCCTCACAGTAGGTGGAGTAAATTGGACCACTAGTTAAAGTTTTATAATAATATTCAATATTATCTATGATTAAGTTATTATCTAGGAGAATTTTATATTCAAAATTATCCTTAGAATTATCCTCAAATATATTTTTAATATTTTTAATATTTATCTCTAGATTATCTTTAAGAATTTTAGAATTAATTTCTGAATTAATCTTGAGATTTTCAGAATTAATTTCGGATTTATCCTTAGGATATTCAAATTTGAATTCGGATTTATCCTTAGGATTTTCAATTTCGAGTTCGGGATTGATTTCAGATTTAGATCCAGAATTAGTTGCATCATTATCTGTAGAATTATCAGAGTTTATTTTAGATTTAATATCAGAATTAATTTTAGCAATTATTGAATTGGTATTAATGATTAAATAATTTATTTCTGACATTTTAGCCATATTCACATTATGTAACTTATTATTTAAAATATCTAATTGACTATGCAATAATTCTAACTTCTCAGGAAAATTATCTAAATTATTAAACGACATTGCAGGAATTTGTAAAGTTTTTGGAACATACATTTTTCGTACCTTTGCCGGACATTTATTTTTGTAGTGTCCGAATTTTTCACACTTTAAGCATTGCATGTGATCCTTGTTTTTCCGGACTCCTGGCGCTGGTATCTCCTTTGCCGCCGGTGACGAACGATTTTTACGAGTAGGGCACTGATTTTTGTAGTGCCCTCTCTCCCTGCACGTGAAACAAATAATATGGAATTTAAAATTTGACATTAAAATAAATATACCTGATTCACCCCTGAGCTCCCCCTCAACTCCTGGCGTCGTTGCTCCGTCGGCGGTTAGTCCGGTGAAGAGCGGCTCGGCTCTGATACCACTTGTAGGACCGGTGCCGTCGATAGAGGGGGGGGGTGAATATCGACCGTGAAAACTTTCGTAAATATTTCGTAAAACTTCTGGACTCAGAGCGTTAGTGCAGCGGAAACATAAAAATAAAATAAAAGAAAGCAAAACAGGGGACACGACAGGTTTATTTACTTGGTTCCCAACCCCCCAGGGTCAGTACGTCCAAGGCCTATGTACTCGGCGTTGAGTCCACTAATAGTCTCCTTTCCGGAATTTCCGGAGGCGGAGAAACCCGACTTACAGTGCAATATTACAAGCAATAATAAAGAAAAATAAATACTGTAATTAATTGCAAACCAAGCAAAAATGTGAAGCTCGGCCGATCTGGACCTCCGAAGTGCCGCGCACTTCCTCCTGGAGCCTCCCGGTCGCAGAGCCTCGTCTTTAGCGCGTTGTCATCGGTCGGAATGAATAGAATCGCAGTTGGAAAGTGTGTTGGAAGCAGAGGGGTCGAAGCCCCTTTTATAGCCCTCCTGGGGGCGCCCTGGTCGACGGGGGAGCCCCGGAAGACTCGGTCAACTCTTATCCTTGCGCCTACCTCGCCGTAGGTGATAAGAACTTTGACCAGGGCGCCCCGGATGACTCGGGCGCCCCCTTGAGGGCTTATCCTGTGTTCTGGCTTCGAAACAGCAAAACAACTACTAATTAGGGCGCCCCGGACGCTCCGGGCGCCCCGGTTGACACCTGTTCTGCAAACACACGTTTGCTGCATGTATAGTACTACCTGGGGGCGCCCCGGACGCTCCGGGCGCCCTCATGGACACCTGTTCTGCACACACACACAAGTGCACATCTTCTGCACTGGCTGGGGGCGCCCCCCATGCTGGGGGCGCCCTGGCTGCTGGTTTTCAGCCTTCTACATTGGCTTGCTTTGTCTTCTTCTCTTGGTACCTGCAAGATATATATATGCAAAGCAAGTATACATGAAATATTAATCTTACGAACTTGGTTCGGACTTCGGATTGGCACGCAATCCTAGGTCGAACCGACGCAAACTCTTACCCCCGAGAAAGCGCCTTTCACCTACTCCTTTCAGGAGATGGTTGCCGCCCGGTCCTTCGGGTGGACTTTTGCCTAGCCGCCCTTCGCTAGGTCTTGGATACCAAGCATCCCTTCGCTTGGTGCCTAGCAGCCCTTCGCTAGGTCTTGTTTCCCTGACAGCCCTTCGTCAGGTGCCCAGCAGCCCTTCGCTAGGACTTGTTCCCCTAACAACCCTTCGTCAGGTGCCTAGCAGCCCTTCGCTAGGACTTATTTTCCTGACAGCCCTTCGTCAGGTGCCTAGCAGCCCTTCGCTAGGTCTTTTCTTTCTGGCAACCCTTCGCCAGAGCCTAGCAGCCCTTCGCTAGGTCTTTTTTGTTCAGGCAGCCCTTCGCCAGAGCCTAGCAGCCCTTCGCTAGGTCTTAGGGTTTCCATGCCTAGCTTAACTAGGACTTTTCTCAGGCTTAGGTTACTTCTCCTTCGCTCCCCTTTGTCTGTTCAACATATTACTGACTTAAGTACATTGTCAAACATTAAAACACATAAAGGAGAACATCATTGATGCAACTTGCACCAACAATCTCCCCCTTTTTGATGTTTGACAATAACTTAAGTTAGATTGGTTTAAGGGCTAAATTGCTATCCTTGGGATAGAATAAAAGGTATAGGTTTTGGGAGAGTAAAATCCCTTCGATCTCAGTTAAATGGAGTGCGATGATGATTCGAGGATCATCTGAGCTCACCTGAGAACCCCTACAAGTGGCTCAGATGATCGGAAATGGATTGTGGCTGAGATTCAAGTGCTCGGACCACAGAGCATGCCGAAACCCTCAAACACCTCTGTCCAGATGAAAATCGAGCTGAATTCTCCACCTAAGCTATCTCCAATGATCCAGATGATGATCCAAGGTCGAGATTGAGGTGGTTGCGCCTCGAATTGAAGAAAAATTGAAGCAAAAACGAAGAACTATGAAGAAGAACAGTGTTGCAGTGAAGACGCGACGAGGAGAAAACTGAGGGAAATTTTCCTTAAGTAATTAGAAATGAACGACCCAGATTGATTTGAAGAAATCCAATGGCTGATCTTGCTCTGATTTAATCCAAACATTGATGATGATGATCAGGGGTCAGGATCTACCTCGTGGTAGCTCGGATCCTCCAGATTTGCATCGGATGGCTCAGATCAACCTGATCTTTGAATGGACGCTTTAGAGCCCTCTGATCTTGATCCAACGATTTAATGAGCTCATATTGGGATGAAACCTTCAGATCATGATCATAGTGTTTGATCAGCCCTAACCCTAGCTTGGATTGCTTTAGATGGTCCCAGATGGCTCAGATCTAGCCGCTCTTGAATCGGACGGCCCAGATTAATCCGAAGCTTGATAACTCGATCCGAGTCCACTTCCGACTCAAGTTTTACCCAGTATGCCCTAGGTCCATGAACCTTTCATGCCTACAAAAAAATAGATCAAAAATTTAGTGGTAAAATAGTTCAAATATATCAAGATTTGCAATTAAGTCCAAAATAAAGGTAAGTTCTAAAACCTAGGGTAAATTCACAATTAAGCAAAAAAAATATGGGTCAAACATGGATTTTGACATCTAAAATAATCAATAAAATGGTACTTATCAGGTATCCCTCTTGAAATGCCATTAAATTTGCTCCGGTTGATGGTTAGTTCTTCCGAAACGCACCAGCTCTGATACCAACTGAAGGATCGTTTAGGCGTGCTAGAGGGGGGGGGGTGAATAACACTTCTTCGGATTGGATCTCTATAAAACTGTTAGCGAGGTGCCTAGCAGCCCCTCGCTAGGTCTTCAATGCCTAGCAACCCTTCGTTAGGTGCCTAGCAGTCCTTCGCTAGGTCTTCAATTCCTAGCAGCCCTTCGCTAGGTGCCTAGCAGTCCTTCGCCAGGTCTTCAACTCCTAGCAGCCCTTCGCTAGGACTTCTTTCTGCACACTTGAGTAACTTTATTAGATCACAAATAATAATTAACTTTGAATACTTTGAATCCTTTGCTAGCCCATCGCTAGGACTTCCCAAGCTATTGACAAAATAACTAAATCCCGACATCAGTCGATTGCTCTCAAGCCCAATCGGCTGATGCTCAGCCAACGACTAGCCAAACGACTATATTTCAAACAGACCAGTCGACTGCCATCCAGACCAGTCGACTACTCGCTGTTTAAAACCCATAGAAAGATCAGTCGACTAGAATCCCTACCGGTTGACTGGTTCCAGTACACACTCACACTCATCCTATCTGGAGTCGCCCTTTGAAGCTCTCTTCCTTTGGCTGTTGTACCTTGGAAGTATCCAAGTCCTCAGTGTTGATGCAGTCTGGCCCGATTGTTGTTTTGATGTTGACAACGATTTAAGTTTGGTTGAATGAATTAAGTCCAGGTGGATTTAAGTTTAGTTGAGCGAATTTGGTTTAAGTTCTGGTCGGGAATTGGGCACGACTCCCGGTGAGTGAGGCTGGGTGGATAAAAGCCTGGTGAGTGAAGCCAGGTCCTAGCTTGGGAAGCTAGGTTGATGAAAGCCTGGTAGTGAAGATAGGTCCTAGCTTGGGAAGCTAGGGTGATGAAAGCCTGGTGAGTGAAGCCAGGTGATTGAAATCCTGTGAGTGAAGCTAGGTTGAAATCCCGGTGAGTGAAGCCGGGTCCTGGTGAGTGAAGCCAGGTGATTGAAATCCTAGTGAGTGAAGCTAGGTTGAAATCTCAGTGAGTGAAGTCGGGTCCTGGTGAGTGAAGCCAGGTGGTTGAAATCTCGGTGAGTGAAGCCGGGTCCCAGTGAGTGAAGCTGGTTGACTGAAATCATAGTGAGTGAAGCTAGGTTGAAATCCTGGTGAGTGAAGTCGGGTCCTAGTGAGTGAAGCCAGGTGGTTGAAATCCCGGTGAGTGAAGCCGGGTGACCGAAACCCTGGTGAGTGAAGCCAGGTCCTAGTGAGTGAAGCTGGGCACGAAGTCTTGGTCTGGGGGACTGAGCACGAGTCAGAGAAGGGTAGGGAGCCCGTTCTCTTGACTTAGGGTTGAATTGGGAGTCTCTGGATCGGTCTGGTGACCGATCAGGGAAGTTGGCACAAACTCCCTTTGTGGATCGGTCTGGTGACCGATCCAGAGATGTCTGATCGGTCTGGGGACCGATCAGGGAGAGAACAGAGAACTCTTGGGTTGGCGTCTGTTCGGATTCAGATCGTTCTGGTGAACGATCAGAGAACCCTTGATCGGTCTTCATGACCGATCAATTTGTCGCGAGTTCGTCACCCGGACCGATCAGGATGGGTCCTGATCGGTCAGGGAGTGGCCTGATCGGTCCCCAGACCGATCAGGCCACAACCTGATCAGTCTGTTGACCGATCAGTGGGTTTGGCCTGCGAAGCTGGAGAAACCCTCAGAAAGGGGTGGATCGATCGGGTGACCGATCCACGATCTGTGATCGATCAAGGTGATCGATCACAAGGAGATCGCGATTTCCTGTTTCTCACTGTGGATCGATCAGGCTGGAGCCTGATCGGTCAGGGCTAACCCTGATTGGTCTGGTGACCGATCAGGGTCCTCTCTGATCGGCCTGGTGACTGATCAATAGCTGTAACTTTAATTTGAAATCGATGTCAGACGATCTGATCGCGTTTGTTTTCTCTGCGCTTTCTCTGATACACTGTGATTTCTTTGTGATACGCTTTGCTAAGCTTCTGATGAGTGTGCAGGTAATACAGGGAGGATTCAAACCATGGAGGAGAGTCAACTGAGAACTTTCCTTGGTGCAGGTTTGTCTGTTTACTCGTTTCAGGTCTCAACGGCTTCTTGCGCATGGCTAGCAACTGATGGAGGCTCAGCTGGAGAGGTCTTCAGTGGACTGAGTGCTCAGGGAGTCAGGGGGTCAGGCTGTAGCTTCAGTGGATGCTGATGGAGAGCCTGGTGATGGGAATAGAAGCTTAAGACGAAGCTGGAAGCAGAGGAGTGGTAGTGGAACAGACAGAAACTTGAGGAGTTTGGCTGGGCTTTGTCGAGAGCTCTCTGCTGCTTTGTGCTTAAGTGTTCTTACTACATTCTTGTGAGGTTCTCTTCTCGAGTGTCTCGTGAGCTTAACTTGTATCAATCTGTGAGACAGCTTGTGGAGAGGTTTCTCCACTGAGAAGAAGGCTTCAGTTTATCCGGTGTTCACCGGGGCTTAATTTGCCGACGATCAAGGGATCGCCCACCTTACGGGCACGCCAAGGAGTAGGGGCAAGTTATCCCCGAACCTTGTAAATCCTTTTGTTAGCATTTTCTGCATTTTGTTTTTGCTGTCTTGCTTCCGCTGTGCTACTAACATTCAAGTGCAGAAGTGTAAAAGAGAAAGAAGTTTTGTGTCTTGCTACATTCACCCCCCTCTAGCCATCCAAGTTCCAACACTCAGCTCATCCCGATGCCATCCTTCACATATGTCTTGAAGTCTACTTCCCTCGGTTCTACTCCATTGCTCCTCATCCAGCGGCTCCTCGGATGCACCATCATTTACCGACTCAAGGACCCGAGCACTAGGATGAGATCTCCCACACTTGGCCCGCCAAGCTCCTCATGTGTGTTCCACTAAGTCCTGCATGACTCAAACACACATCAAACCAATATGAAATTCTAACTTAAACTTATTGACACACCATCAAAACCTATGATCATACTGATCAATCTTGGGTTGATTGCACCAACAATCTTCCTCTTTTTGATGTGTGACAATATGTTTAAGTTAGACATAAATATCAATTTGAAAGTTAAAAACATAGTATAACATGAGGCATAAACATGCAAGCTCCCTTTTAATCTATGCTCTATCACATACATTTCAAATTCAAACATAGAGAAATAAGTTAAGTTCTAACTTAAATCCTTCCATTCTTCCCCTTTGACACCGTCAAAAAGATTGTACCAAACAATCGTACATACTATGACATCAAGTGTGATTAATTTTAATCAAGTTCAAACTTTGAAAAAAATAGAATCTCAAAAACCATGTGACCAGTCGACTGACACCCTGATGCAGTCGACTGATCCTCTCAAAATAGCCTCCATAATATTTCTCACACTTAGAAACACTGTTACCAGTCGACTGGTCCTTTGATGCAGTCGACCGACACATGTTTTATCTGAATTTTAGCTTTCTGAGTTGAATTTTAGAAATGCATATAAAAATCCACAAAAATTAAAAAATTATAAAATTTTACAAACATATTTCTTGAACTATTCTTCAATAAGGAAAAGTATGTTTTCATGAAAAATCAAAGTATTTTTAAATTTTTGACCAAAACTCAAAAACTTGAAATACACTTATGTTTTGTATCAAATTTGAAACTTAGTTTTGCACTCCTTTGATTTTTAAAAGTATACCACTATAAGTAGAATATAGAATGGTTTTCTAAATATTTAAAATATCCAACTATGATCAATGGGTAAGATGTCCATTAATTAAACATTTACTTTTCCCACATTTGGTCTATTATTGCTAAAATGATATATTTTATAACCATCAAAATGTCATAAGCACATGTGAATTATGAGTATCATCCGAACATCTCACATGTATAAATAAAGACATTAATTAAGTCATTATAAGATATAATAAAAATGATCCCCACGTAGCACATTTGATCGTGAATTTTATTTGGCTAAGTGTTCCCCCTTAAGGTCTCAAGTCAGCCATATTTCAAAAAGATTGAGATTTAACTTACATCGTTTACTTATCCCTAAATCCTCTAACCCTTAAGGATTGACTTTGGTACCCAATAGAAATTCTTTCTAATTGGGTTGACTAAGTATTCCTTAGGGATCCATTTCCTATCTAGGGTCTTGGTTTTTGATTGTCTTTAACAAGTAAATAATGATAGGGGTTTTCATTGGTAGACTCATTGTATCTTAATCCCGTTTTCTTGAAACTTGCCCTTTGGCTCCCAACAATCATCTTTAGGATCTTTGAGCCAATTTCAAATTTTTCTAGGGTTTTGGAGAGGTAATCTACCATTTCCCTTACTTTTCTATTTTCCTCTTCTAAACATGATACATTTGAATTTGAATAAACATGTACATCCTTAGGAATCATGGATTCTAATTTCTTTTAAAGCATGCAAATATCATTTTTCAAGGTTTTGATTTTCTTTCTAGCCTTAAATAAATCATCATTGGTGCTAGAAATAATTTTAACAAATGTGGTAGTGGGTAGATTGTATGCATCACTTACAGAGATGTCTGAATCCGATGTTTGACCTCCCCTTTCACTTGAGCTCCCTTTTTCGTCTTCACCTGAGCTCTTTTCACACTCGGATGATACACAGACCAAATTGTCAACTCCCATTAGTACAAAACGAGAGACAATGTGTTCTTCCTCTTCCGATAATGAAGGATCATCCCATGTTGCCTTTAAATTTTGAGCTTTCTTCGCCTTTTCTTTTGCTTCTTCTTTTCTTCCTTCTTTTTCTCTTCCGTCATCTTTAAAATGAGACAATCATCCCTTTTGTGTCATTCCTCTTGGCAATTGTAGTATATTATTTTCTTTCTCCTACTTTTGCTTCTTGAACTTTTCCTAGTATGAGTTTTGTTAGAAGAAAAATGCTTAAATGCTTTTCTCATCTTCCTTGTCATATACGCCTCTTGATCACTTTCCATTGAGGTGCTTGATTCTTCCGAATCGAAGGATGATAAGGATGAAGCCTTCTTCTTCTTATCCTTCTTTTTCTTCCTCTCTTTCTCTATAATAAGAGCTATGCTCTTTTCTTTTAAAGATACGTTAGCTTGTTCATGTAATTCAAATTTGCAAAATAATTCATCAAGCTTAACTAAAGAAGGATCCCTAGAGAGCTTATAAGCATCAACCATTGAAGCCCATAAGGTGGTTCTAGGGAAGGATTGAAGCACATACCTTACAAGATCCCTATTATCAATTTTCTCACATATTATATGAAGCTCATTGATAATTTTCTTGAATCTACAATACAATTGACTCACGGTCTCATTGGTCTTCATAGTGAAGGATTGAAGTGTTGGTGTCGGAAGCACCAAGATCGAACTTGAGTTTTGATAATGGCAAAGGGTTCATAAGTTAAGGTTATCTCGTGATCTAATGAAGTTGTTTAAGTGCGTAGGGAAAATCCTAGGTAAACTAGGCACGATGTCCTAATTCAAGGAATTGGGCAATAAGTCCTGGCCGAGGGCTGGGCACCTAAGTCCTGACCAAGGGTTGGGCAATAAGTCCTGGTCGTGGACTGGGCATGAAGTCCTGATTCAAGGAATTGGGAAATAAGTCCTGACCGAGGGTTAGGCACCAAAGACCTGATCGAGGGTTGGGCAATAAGTCCTAGTCGCGGACTGGGCACGAAGACCTGATCCGGAAGATTGGGCAAAAGTCCAACTGGAGGAGCCGGTTGGCAAAAAGGTAAATTCTCCTGAGAGGAGTAGGCAAGGGCGTGTTCCCCGTAGGAGGGAATATTAGGCGTCGGTTCAACCTAGGGTTCCATTTTGGAAGCCCAAAGTCAGAACCAAGACAACATAGGCTATTTTCTGGACTTAACTTATATATTGTTTGTGTTTTGGAACTAACCCTGGTTGCAGGAACAAAGGTTGAAGTTCATTGCTTCCCAGGCGCCTGAATGGAGTCAGGTGCCTAGTCATACAGGCGCCTATATGGTGACAGGCACCCAAAAGGGCCTTTTTCCAGCAGTCTCGAAGCAAAGCCTCCACGTTACGAAAGAGGCACTCGTGATCATATAGGCGCCCCCAGTCTTCCCAGGCACCCCAGTTGAAGGGATAAGCGCTGGCCAAGTCTGCGAATGAGGATTCACGTAGAGAGGCCACATGTCAGGCGCCTCCTTCAACACAGGCACCAAAGAAGCCTGTATATAAAGGGGTTCACTCTCTTGCTTCCAGATACAATTGCTTCCAACGACAACGTTCAAGCGCTCTGCTCCAAATGCTCCGTGCTCAAGTCTCAAGTGCCAACGATGACCCGCGGCACCGATCTTCGAATCTTTCTCCATGTTCGTCGGTATACTTAATTTACGTGTTTATATTAAAATTCTGTATTTGTGTACTTCAAATATGTAATTGTTTTTGCGAAATATAGAATTGCCCAACGTAAACGGTTAAGGACTGTGGCCTTGGAGTAGGAGCCGATCTAGACTCCGAACCAAGTAAAAGAAAAACGTGTTAGCGTTGTTTGAATTTTCCGCTACGTAATTACTCTTTTTATTTCCGAAAAAGATTTTATCGATATTCACCCCCTCTATCGATTCTAAACGATCCCACATGAAGTTGTGCTACCAAGAAATCTTTCTTGGCTCTCCTTGATTCGCTCGATCCTTCATTTCATTCGATAAGTTTTTCCCAAAGATCTTTGCTGGATTTGAATGGTCCAACTTTACCTAGTTGCTCCTTGGAAAGGCCACATTGTAGAGTTATTGTGGCCTTTGCATTTGCTTGAGCTTTCTTCATTATCACTTTTGTCCAATTTTTGGTTGGGAGTGGTGCTCCACTCTCATCGTTCGACATCTTGAAACCATTAATAATATTAAACCAATTTTCAATATCGTTCATTAAATAATATTCCATCCTACCTTTTCAATATGCAAATTGTTGCCGTCGAAGAAAGGTGGTCATGCGATGCTATATCTCTCTTGAAAAGCCATCTTGATATTTTGAATGATGGTGAGTTCTTTTGAAATGAACCATGCGCTCTGATACCACTTGTTGGCAATGATCGTATGGCTAGAGGGAGGGTGGGAGGTGAATAGCTCGTCGTCGAATTTCCATCGATTCTTTCTACAAGTGTTAGCTTTGCACAAGCAGAAACAAAATAAAACAATAAAATCAAGAATACAAACGCAAACACTTATCATTTACGTGGTTCGGAGATTCCTTGCTCCTACTCCATGGCGTATCCTTAAGGTAGACGATCCCTCAATCCATCAGTGGATTTGTCTCCGACAATCTCCGGCTAAAGTTTTCTCCTTCTTGGTAGCGAACAACCTCTCACAAGACACTCTTTCCCTTGACAAGATTAAGAATTAGGGTTAGGAGAATGAGATTTGACTTTGGAAGCTTTCAGCATGAACTAAGAGGTTCTCAATCACATTTTCCATAACCCCTTCATGCTCTAAAGCTTCCCTTTAAATAGAAGAAAGAGCTGTTAACAAAATAGCTCAATCCCAACATCAGTCAACTGCTCTCAACCCCAGTCGACTGATGCTTAGCCAACGGTTATATTTTGAATAGACCAGTCGACTGCCATCCAGATAAGTCTACTGCTCCTTGTCGTTTTAAACTCACAGAATGATCAATCGACTGGTATCCCACCAGCCGACTGGTCCCGGTGCGCACACACTCATCCTTTTTGGAGTCACCCTTTGAGGCTCTCTTCCTTTGGCTCTCGTCCCTCGGATGCATCTAAGTCATCGACTCGTCCTGATGTTATCCTTCGCGTATACCTTGAAGTCTGCTTCCCTCGGCTCTACTCCGTTGCTCCTCATCCGGCGGTCCCTTAGATGCTCCATCCTTCACCAACTCAAGGACCCGAGCACCAAGATGAGATCTCTCACACTTGGCCTCGCCAAGCTCCTCATGTGTATTCCACCAAGTCCTGCATGACTCAAACACACAGTAAACTAATATGAAATCTTAACTTAAACTTATTGATAAATTTTATAGGGTACACTTTATTTAATGTGCTAACTTTATTTGTAGGGTACACTTTATATTATGGACTAACAAATTTTATAGGGTTGAAATGCAAAATTGAAGCCTCGGATGAATAGTGTTCAAGGTGTCATTGGGGCGACCTGAGATGCCTCAATTCACATTGGAGGCACCCTAGATGGTTGAGGGTGCCTCTGCGCAGAGGAACGTCGACGATTAGATTTCAACATCTAAGGCACCTCTGCTGGGATCTTATGTTGGTGTCGGAAGCACTAGATCAAACCTAATTTTGATAATAGCAAAGGGTTCAATGTTATATATGCTTTTGGATCTAACGTGTTGCATTAAGTGTGCAGGGATGTCCTAATGTAACCAGGCACGAAGTCTTGACCTGTAGTGTTGAGCTCGAAGAATTAAGTGTGCAGGGATGTCCTAATGTAACCAGGCACGAAGTCTTGACCTGTAGTGTTGAGCTCGAAGACCTGGTTAGTGAAGCTGGGCACGAAGACCTGACCAAGGGTTGGGGATCAATGACCTGGTGAGTGAAGCTGAGCACAAAGACTTGGTTCAGAAGACTGGGCACGAAGACCTGACCGAGGGCCCGACACTGAAGTCCTGATCTGGAAGATCGGGTAGGAGTCTTAGCCGAGTGAGGACCATGGACAGAAGTAGGGATGGGTTGAGGTCCGGACGTCTCGAGATTCAGAATCTTTGGAGGTTAAGTAAAAGTCCAATCAGAGGTACCGGTTGGCAACAGGTAACTTCTCCAGAGTGGAGTAGGTGAGGACGTGTTCCTCGGAAGAGGGAACAGTAAGCGTCGGTCCGACCTAGGATTTCAGCTGAAATCCAAAGTCAGGGTCAGACAACACGGGCTATCGTACATGCATTCTCTCTACATATTGTTTGAAGACTGGCCACATCTTAGGTGCCCGAGAACACAGGTGCCAGAGAGGTCTCAGGCTCCCAGAAACACAGGCACCCGAGAGGTCTCGGGTGCTAAAAAACACAGGTACTCGAGAGCTCTCGGGTGACCCTATGCATGTGACTCAGCCTAGGTGAGGCTGAGCTGGTGCGAGATAGTTGGAGTTGCCACATCAGCAACACAGGCGCCCCAGAGGCTCTCAGGTGCTCGAGAAGGATAAACTTTGACCAGGCAACGGATTGGTACTCAGCTGGATCACAGCATTGGGGGCACCCCTATAGGCAATCACATTCCCCTATGCCCCTTTATAAGGAGTTTAGATCACAGACTTTGAACATCAACTTTCTACATTATTTGTGCTCAAGTGCATTGCGCCAAAACAGTCCAGAAATAACGAAACACTACTCCGACAATGACTTGCTCCTTTTACATTTCAGTTAAAAGTTGTTGGTATTCTTTTCTTTTTCTTATACTTAACATCACATTTTTGTACTCATTCGCGCTATATAGAATTGCCCAAAGTAAACGTTCAAGGACCATGAGCCTTTGAGTATGAGCCATCACAAACTCCGAATCAAGTAAAAATAAATGTGTTAACGATTGATTTTGCACTTATCTTTTTTGCTGCGCAAACTCTTATTTAAATCTGAATTTTCGAAAAGCGATATTCACCGCCCCCTGTTGCTCTCTACGATCCCACAATTGGTATTAGAGTGGGGTCACTCTGAATTGGTGAAACCACCATTCAAATAATTTCTTTCGTTTTCGGATTTTTCTCTATTTCTTTCAAATCAAAAATATTTGCGTGAGGTTTTAAAATATTCTTATGCCTTTTTCAATTTTGAATTCTCATCTTTTCAACATATGTTAGAATTAATATAACTATTATTTTCTAAAAATTTGTCATAATTTTTTTATTATTTTCTTTGAAATTGGTGCAACACCTTTCGAGCTATTTTTTCCTTCTCCCACACTACTAATTGAAGACCAAGCCATGGTACATTCTTTGTTATTTTTCTTGTGTGCGAGATTTATTCTGAAAGACCCATCAAAAATGGAACAGTGCCCATCCACCTCTATTCTTTGGCGAGAATTTCAGATCCTAGAAGGGTCTAATGGAGTCTCACCTGAAGGCCCATATGGATTTGTAGATGATAATCCAAATGGGGTTCATATTCCCCACAGAAGATGGAACATTAATTGCTTGGCATAAATTGGAAGAACCAGCACTGAGGAAGATCGAGACTGATGCCAAGGCAACAGTAATCCTACAATGCGGCCTGACCAAAGAAGAATTGAAACGGGTTCGATCCTTCAACTACACCAAAGAGATTTGGGAGATGCTAATCAACCTACATGGAGAGATCTCTATCATTATGGTCTTAGAAGGTGTTGTCTCAATCATCGAAAGAATTAGACGAAGAAGAACAAGCTCAAGTGAGCTACCTTGAACTCTTAGTACAAGCACAAGTGGTCGAGACAAAGTCTAAACCAAAATTTGAAACCGAATCCGAATCAGAATCCAAAGATGAGTCCAAATCCGAGAACGTAAAAGTCAAGAGGGAGATCCCAACAGGGATTTAAAAGGTAAAATGGTAAACACGATTTTTAAAAATCACATAATTTGTTTCAAATGTAGGGAGAGTGGGCACTATAAAAATAAGTGTCATACTCGTAAGATACAAATGACACCACAAATGATAATGGAAACACCAGTACTAGGAGCTTGAAAGGACAAGAGTCACATTCAATGCTTCAAGTGTTAGGAGTTTGGACATTACAAGGATGAATGCATGGAAAAAACACCCAAGGATCTAGGACAAGGAACCGAGATAGGTAAATTTACATTATATGAAAATCCAGTTTTCACAATGGATGCTAATAACGTAGCTAATCATTCTTGGTCTAATTTAGATATGGATGCATGCTCATGTAACTTAATTAATTCATGTAAATTAATGAATTCAAAATTTAGAAAATTAAGACAAGAAAATGAGATTTTGAAAAGAAAAATTGATAAACTAGAAAATTTAATTAATAATCTTGCCAACTTACAAAATCCATAAATTTCCCTCATCGTGATTTTACTTGAAAAAAATCTCTCAAATGATCATGCATTTACTTAGAAATTATTTTGAAAAATAAACTCTTTCTAATTTAGAAATTTTTCAAAATATTTTTTTGGAAACTTTCCTCTCTTCTTAAATTTTTTTTTCCTCTTGCAAAATTCTAATGCCTTATCAAAAATTAAATTTTTTTTAGAAATGTTCTTTTGTTACTTAGATCATACTTTTCTATTTTGAACCGTACTAGCACCTGAGTCCAAGCATGGGTCCCTAAACTTAGCTTGACAAATCAAGATGGACCAAATCATTATTGAATCCCCAAGGATCAAATTCATTACTTAGATAGACCGTATCCAGGTGTTTATCTAGGGGGAGCTAATAGAAAGACCATTTCTATTATTAGATTAATTTTGTAGGTTTTTTTGATTGCTTGTTTATTAAGTTTTTACTAATTTGCCATGCTTAGGTTAAAAATGGTTAGTTAATGACTAAACTTGATTGAAACTTGCACAACTTAGTATCAAGGTGGGGCGAGCTAATTGTATATTAGGAAAACCTGTCTAAGGAGTCAGGTAGGGTAGGACGTACCCTATTTGGTCTTTTTAGTCAAGGAGAACTAGCCGAAGCTACCTCGCTACATTCTATACTAGTTAGACCAGAGTTTCTCAAAGAGTAACTTAAAAATATGCTTTCTTTAAAAGGTTTTGTCTAGGAAAGAGTCGTTGCTCCGATACTCAAGAAGACCCTTGTGCCTCGCTAAGACCTGGAAGCCGATTATTAAAATGTATTTTTTATTTACTACTTGTTAAACTCGAATCTAACTTAAGGCTTCAATCAAATCCTAGTTTTCAATTTAAATTTAAAAATAAAATTTAACACATCTCACAAAATAGATAAGGTTTTCCTATTTTGTCATTTAGAAATTGGTGAGATGTTTAGGACTTAAAAGGATTAGTCCAACCCAACCAACTTAACAAACCTAATTAATTTCACCTTTAATTTGATAAACCTAATTTAAAATTTTACCCTTATTAAAATTCCAACTTAAAATGCTTAACTTAATTTAATTTTTTAAAATTCAAACGTAATTTAATTCAAATTTAATTATTCAAAATTCATGCTTAACTTAATTTTTCAAAATTCAAATTTAACTTTTCACAACAAACTTAATTAATAATTTCAAAATCTAACTTAATTTTCAAAATCAAATTTCATTTTTTAAACTAAAATTTAATTTGTCAAATCATTGTTAACTTAATTGATTAGTCAAACTAAAACTATTATTTTCAAAATTACCTTTACCTTTATCATACTTGGACTCAAAAATAGGTGGCTAAATATTCTATACTTAGATTTATTCATTAAATATTTTAGGTTACTTTTTGTTACTTACTTGAATATTACTTAATCTCATTTTTTTTATTTTTTGCAAGCAATTTTTCATAATTTTTTTAGAAAATCAATTACTTTGTCATTTAGAAAAATAATTTTTGCAAAAGTCATCTTGGATTTTACTTAATTTTTTTTAATATTTCATTTTTACTTAGAAAAATATCTGGGCTCTAATATTTTTTTTGGACTTAAGTATTTTTCAAAATTATTCTTAGAAATTATTTTAAACTTTGAATTTTCCCTTTTCAATTTTTTTTATTTTACTTTTTCAAAAGGAGAGAGAAAAGGAACAATTATTTTTCAAAACTTTAATTCAAAGTATTTTTCAAAAGTTATTCAAAACTTAGTATTTTTTCAAAATATTTTTGAAAATCTTTTCAAACTTTCCTTCAAAAGTCATCTCCTGAAAAAGAAGTATGCAAAAGAATTAATTAAAAAAATTTGGAATGGAAAATTCGAAAGAAATAAACACCCCTATGACAACTAACATTAAAATAGATGGTGACCCAGACGCTTCAAAAGTGTTGCAAGTAGCTTACTTTACCTTACTACTAGCTGACCTGATATTTTATTTGCAGTAGATATTTGTGCTAGGTACCAAACTTGTGTTAAGGAGTCCCACTTAAGTGCTATCAAAAGAATATTTAGGTATATTAAAGGTACCATAAATGTAGGAATTTAGTATCCTAGAACTTCTAATTTTGACTTACTAGGTTACTCTGATTCAGATTATGTAGAGTGCAAATTATATAGAAAAAATACTAGTGGAAGTTGTCAAATGTTAGGTCACAACTTAGTTAGTTGGTGTAGTAGGAAGCAACACTGTGTTGCATTATCCACAACTGAAGCTGAATACATAGCCCTAGGAGAATGTGTAACCCAACTACTATGGATGATGCATACCCTTATGGACTTCCAACTAACCTACACTAACACCAAGGTTTATATTGATAATATCAACTCAATTAACCTTATAAAAAATCCAGTACACCATTTTAGGACTAAACATATTGAAGTAAAATATCACTTTGTTAGGGATAATGTGGCTAGGGGTGAAATTATACTTACACACATAGGGTCAAAATCTAATCTAGCTGACATTTACTAAACGATTACCTGAGTCTGAGTTTAGTTCACTAAGAAGGCAACTAGGAATGTGCTCGGTAGAATAGTTTTTATTTGATTTTTGCTTCATTAAAATCAATTTTTTCTTTAGAAACTGCTTTTCAATCATTCTCTTTAACTACTTTTCAAAAATTCATGCCATTTTAACTATCTTTAAAAATTGTTTTTTAATCATGTTTTTGTTTTTCAAAAAACATATTTTATTCTAAATTTTAAAATGGGTTTACTCTATTTTTCGACTTAGTTTTCAAAAATTTATCCCCCCTCAAAACTAGGAATTTCTTCATTATAAACTTAGCTTAGATTTAACCCCTAGTTTGCATGCTCCTATAGATTTAGAAGTCAGCATCTCACAAGCATATTAGGGATACCTTACTTGACTACTTAGATTGGGTTGAAATGCTTAAGCCTATGCTTTAACTCAAGATGCTTTAAGTCAGAGCATCAAAAGTAGTTGGGGTAATAAATACAATTGAACATCAATCAAGTTAAGTAATCAAGCTTAACAAATCTAACTTAATCAAACTACTTAACTTGACTAACACAAGTGAAAGCTACTGTTTTATAACAGTCAGTAAGTAACAAACTGGGTTACACAGGGGGCAGAGGATTTATATTTTTTCTTGTTTTCTAGTTATTTAAATTATTTTTCAAAATTGTTGCTTGTTTACTTTTTCATACTTGGACTCAAATTATGCTTGGACTCAAATGGGTGAATCAAATTGGTTCTAAAACTTAATTTTTTTTAGTTTATTTACTTAGCATTACCTAACATGATTTTACTTAGGATTCATTATCTGCTTCACTTAGAATAGTTGTTCAATTTATACTTAGCAGTATTTAGTTGCTTTACCTAATATTTTTTTTTCAAAATTTACTTACCTCACTTAAGATATTTTTTTCAAAATTTACTTAGTATTATTGACTTGCCTCACTTAAAATTTTTCAAAATTTACTTAACATTAATTTCTCAAAACTCACTTAGTATGATTTACTTGCATTTCAAAAATTATTACGAGCTCTGATACCTAATTTTCTTTTCTAAAAGTTTTTTCCCTTAACCAAAATATTTTTTTGATATATGTCAATGGGGAAAGAATGGAAATGATAAAAAGGAAAAAAATTTTAAGTCGCGAAAGAGTTTTTCAAAAGGACTTTTCAAAACTCCTATAATTTCAAAGTACTTTGCTTTTCAAAAGTCTATTTTCAAGGGGAGAAGGGGGGGGGGGGGGAGAGAAAGAAAAAGTTATTTTTTTTTCAAAATTTAGTTAGAGTTTTTCAAAATAGTTTCTCAAAATTCTATCTTCAAAGGGATTTTTCAAAGTTTTTTTGGAACCAACTTTACTTGTTGAAAATGTACATCTTTCATCTTTCAAAAGCTTTAGGGGGAGAATAACATATCAAGGGGGAGCTTCATGGATTTTTCAAAAACTTATCAAGGGGGAGCTTTGCAAATTTTCTTACTTTGAACTTAAACTGATTTAGCTTTCTTAAATACTTTGAAATTTCTCTTACTATAGTTGTACGATGTTTACTTTGCTACTTTAAAACTTGCTTAACCTATTGTTTTAACTTAACTTTTGAACTAGGTTATCATAAATCATAAAGGGAGAGATTGTTGGTACCGGAAGTACTAGATTGAATCTAGTTTTGATAATGGCAAAGGGTTCAAAGTTAAGTATGCATTTGGATCTAACGTGTTGCAATAAGTGTGCAAGAAAGTCCTAGTGTAACTAGGCACGAAGTCTTGACCTGTAGGGTTGAACATGAAGACCTGGTTCAGAAGACTGGACATGAAGACCTGATCGGGGGTCGGGCACCAAAGTCCTGATCCGGAAGATCGGGCAAGAGTCTTAGCCAGGCGAGGACAACAGACAGAAGTAGGGATGGGTCGAGGTACGGACGTCTCGAGATTCAAAATCTTCAGAGGTCGAGCCAAAATTCAATCGAAGGAGTCGGTTGGCATTAGGTAACTTCTCCAGAGTGAAATAGGTGAGACGCGCTCCTCGAAAGAGGGAACAATAGGCGTCAGTTTGACTTAGGATTTCAGTTGAAATTCAAAGTCAGGATCAGACAACATGGGTTGTTGTACATGCATTCACTCTACATATTATTTGTGTTTGGATTAACCTTGTGTTGCAACTAAGGAACTTGAAGATTGGCCTCATCTCAAGAGCCCAATAGGACTCGGGTGCCTGAGAACATAGATGCCCAAGAGGCCTCGGGCGCCCAGGAACACTGGCGCCCAAGAGGCCTTGGGCGCCCAAGAACACTGGCGCCCGAGAGGTCTCGAGCGCCCCTATGTGTGTGGTTCAACTTGGTGACGTTGAGTTGGCGTGAGCTGGTTGGAGTCGCCACATCAACAACACAGGCGCCCAGAGGCACTCAGGCGCTCGAGAAGGATAAAATTTGACCAGGAAGCAGATCGGAACGCGGCTGAATCACAACATTAGGGGTGCTCCAATAGGCACTCGAGTGCCTGTATGCCCCTTTATAAGGGGGTTCGACCACAAACTCTGTTCATTAATGTTCTGAAAAGAGTCGACGACGATGGCCAGGCACTAGAGTTCTGCCCCTGTGGAAGTTGCTACGGCGGGGAGGAACTTAGTGTCCTGCAAGGTTAACACAAGCATTAGGGGACAAGCTGGCAGGGGTTCGGCGGAGTCCACTCCGATGCTCAAGTCAGTGTCTGTCCAAAAAGTAAAGGCAGCGAGAAGTAAAGAATGTACGTAGAGTTCAGAGAGCGTAACCCCTTTATCGGAGGGGTTGGGCTACCTTTTATACTGACGTCGACAGACTAGACGTGCCCCCTCGATTAGTGCCACGTCTTCGATACTTAAGCCACACCCCCCTCTTTCGGCGGTCACTGGATATCTTTTGAAACGGTCTGCATCGTTATCACGCTTCCACCCGTTGTGACATTTAAGGGTCGTGCAGACCTTTTCTAACGGGGATGATTATCCGCACCGAGGGGGGGTCAGTATCCGCGGTCGGTCATTGCGGGGACTCCACCTCCCGAGGTGAGGTCGGGGCCTTCGGGCGCTATAACTCCCGAGGTGCTCTCGGGGCCTAACCTCTCCGGGTGCTCCTGAGGTAGGTCTTCGGGCTAACCTTCCCGGGCGCGTCTCCTAAGGGGGGCCCCAGGGCCCAGGAAGGAAGGTCGCTTCGATCGATCAAGTCGTGCCCCGTGGCTTCTTCATCTCCCGTGCCAGGTACGGGCTATTCAACTCTATCACAAGTCCCTCCCTTCAAGTCTGATCGAAGGAAGTGTGACTGACTGATCGGATTAGTGCAAAGATGAAGAAGCTGCGGGCCTTCGCTCTCCTTACTTCCCCTGTAGTTACAAGGGGTCATTGGATTATAATCCTTATCCCTAGTTCCGAGAAATCCCCCTTAACGGTCTCATCCTTTTCAAAAAAGGATATCCTGACTCTTGAGGTATTATAATGACGTCTGTCTCTTCGTTATAAAGGCGCAGGGCACCCTGGCGAATGCCTTATTGCCACACGTCCTAACGGCCATCTCCACAAGTTCATGTGCCGCCTTGGCCGGCTCGCGACAAGCGACTGCCTGTGCATGGCAGTTTCTTGCTTTCCACGTGTCTCTTCCTCCTTGCGTCCAGGCAGGCGGTCGCCTGAGTATAAGAGGGGAAGGTGCAGATGTTAAGCCTACTTCTGACTCGGCGGCTGGGTGCACTTCGTCTTCTTCTCTAGTAAAGCCTCTTTTGTGTGTGAGTAGTTTGTCTCCTTCTTGTCTTCTTTCATAGGGATCATGGAAAGCTATCGCGTGGATGTTAGTAATATGAGAGAAGTGTCCTAAGGCAATCGCCTTATGATTGTAATCATTTACTTTAATAAATGAATATTCACTATTTGAGTATACATGTTCATGTATTTGATTGAGATCTTAAACTCATTTACTGAATGTCCGCAATACGATTTACAGCATGAGAGAATTTGTGATGAATTCACAACTAGTGATTATCTCTACATGTGCAATTGTGAAGTATTGAAATTGTCCATAGTCGATGAATTGATAAATACGGACACTATCAATTCTGTTGAGACTAGCATGGGTTATTCTCTAATCAGCTGATTCTCACTGGCTGGTGACATTGGGATGTCCGGAGATAAACATGAATGCTAGTTAAGGGAACTAGTTCATTGGAGTGACTAGCTGTAAAACTTCATATGGTAATCTACATATAGATATGCCAATGAAGTTCTTACTGCAGCTTAAGTGCGATGTTCCTTTGACTTGCGGTGTTCAAGTCATCTTGGTCATGGAGACTTATACTTTAACATCTTAAGCAAGCATCTCCAAGGAGGTGTGGACCCAGGATGATTGGGTATAAGCCAAAATGCCCGAAGATGTTTGAACAGCCTACAAAGGATTCACCACTCCTTGCGAGGAGATGTATACCCAAGGCCTATCGTCGGATTGTTACTCGAAGCCTCTGGCCAGAGCATCACATGTTCCGAGTATGAATCTCTCAGAAACATGAGAGTAACTAGAATCCGTTGGACGAGAAAGACATTACTTGGGCTAGGTGTGACGTAGTCAGCCTAGTGGGGACTGACACACATAGACCGTGTCCTGAACCAAGTGGGTATAAGATGGTGAAGGAAATGAGGCACGATTTATTAGAGCTGCTGAAGGGTTTCAGAATAATTTCTGAGGTCAACCGTTGAACTTTCGATTAATTGGGGATCATGATGTACTACTAGGTGCCACTCATGATCGTTCTATAATTGATGAATTATAGACGACCAACATAAATCGAAAGTCTATTTAGTCACACGCACTATGAGTAATCCGAGGGATTTAAAACGAGTTGAAAATTGGATTTTCCGATCAAGAGAGATAAGTCGAATCTGAATTTTTCAGAGACGCATCGGAAGCATAAAATGGCTAAGTCTTTTGAAGACTTATTGGACGAATTAAATGAGTTTAATTCGTACGGTCACGGCATTGGTTTGGCCGGCCAAAGAGGGTCCCCACCCTCTTTGGTTTGGCCGGCCACAATAAGAGGGAGAACCAAATTGTTTGGTTCAAATTATAAAATAAACCGCGCGTGGTTTGTTTTATAAAATTATGGATAAAGAAATTTATATAAAGAGATTTATTTTCATGGAAATTAAAATAAACCTTGGATTGGTTTATTTTATTTTATAAAATCAATAATGGATTGATTTACCATGATAAAGAAATTTATAGAAATTTATTCTTTTTATGGAAATTAAAATGAACCATGCATTGGTTTATTTTATTTTATAAAATCAATTATGAATTGATTTTTCCATAATAAGAAAAATTTATAAGATAAATTTCTTGTAAAATTTATTCCATAATAAAAGGGGAACATGGTTGTTTTTATTATAAATTAAGTTATAATAAAAACTTGGCATAACGGAATAATTCATAAGAAATTTATAAGATAAATTTCTTGTAAAATTTATTCCATAATAAAAGGGGAGACATGGTTGTTTTTATTATAAATCAAGTTATAATAAAAACTTGGCATAACGGAATAATTCATAGAAAAATTTATAAGATAAATTTTTTATGAAAAATTTATTCCGTTAAAAAGGAGACTTGGCGATAAAGAGGCTACTATATAAAGGTGCATAGGCAAGGCTTGGAAATCAATTCAAGAGATCAAGGATTCTTTCCTAGCCTCTCTTTCTCTCCTTCTCTCCCTCTCCCTCTTCTAGGGCCGGCTACCCTCACCTCCTTTGCCGTGAGCCACCTCCACCAAGAAGGTGCCAAAGAACAAGAAGAAGCGGGGCGCGACTCCTTCTTTCCTCCCGGAATCTTGATTCCGTTTTTCGTTTGGTGGTTAGTTTTCCATCTCTCTCTCTTGATATTCTTGTCGTGCCTTTGGAGAATCTAGTAGTTCTTGTCGGCACGAAACTCGTGGCTTTGCGAAGTCATCCCGAAGAAAACTCGGCGTGGACGCGAATAGAGGCGGAGCTTCCAAGGGACGCTACGGTTGGATCTCGTCCCTTACATCGAGTTACGTGAGGTATCAAGTAAATTAGTTTACTTTCTGCAAAATTTTAATTTATGATCATGTTTACACAATATAAGGTTGCATGCTAGATACGTGGTTAAAATAATTTGAGAAATTATTTATGCTAAATCTTTCGCTGCACGTAATTAAATTTTAAAATTATGAACCCGTATCCATGTCAACATGCACCCGGTCCCAACAGTGGTATCAGAGCGAGGTTAGTGTTCGACATAATCATATAATTATTTTGCGGAAAACTTTATCATGATCTCAATTTTGAAAAAAATTTTCAATTATGGAAACTTTTCAATTATAATAAATTTTAGATTTAGGAATTTCAAAGTTTGAAAATCCTCATGAAATTTCGCAAACGTTTGAAATATCCTAGTTTCTGAAATTTTATGATAATTGTGAAAACTTCTCATTTTTGGAAACTTTCCAATTTTGGAAATTTTCTATTTTGGAAATTTTTTAATTTTAGAAATATGTAAGTTTTCTTTGTACCAGGAATTTACAATTATTCTGAAAACCTATTATGAAATCTCGCAATTTTGGGCACTTTCTTTCAAGAAAGTCTAGACAAATTTATGGATTATTAATTGACAATTAACTTCGAATTGGTTTTAAATTATTAACAAAATTCTTTATTTTAGATTGAGCCTCGGGGAGCCGTCCAATTTAAAGTTAGTTGTTGTAATTTAATTTCCTATTTTGAATAAAATTGTCATGTTTAATTTGGTTACGCCTCGGGGAGCGGACCAAATTTGATTTACAACAAATTCCTTTTTTTTGGGTATCTGAGCCTCGGGGAGCCACCCAAATAAAATAATTTGTTGAAATTAATAAATCTATAAATAAAATATGTAATCAAATCTTGGAATTTTTGAGGTGATTCTCAAACGATAATTTCCTTATTTGATTTAAGAGGTGATGCTCTTACATATTGTTGTCTCCAAAATTAATTAGGAAAATGGTTTCCTATAGAGTTTTCTTAAAAGAGATTTTCATGAAAATAATATGTGGTTGAATTAAGTGAATCTGTCTCTTAATTTAATAAGATTTGATTTAGAGAAATCAAAGTCTTAAACATATTATTTCCGAAATTGATTATGACAATTTAGGAAATTGTTTCCCAAAACAATTCCTTAATTAAAGTATGAAATTAGAATTAGGAAATCCGGTTCCTAATTCAATTAATGAGACATGATAAATTAAGTCACATACATACTTTATTAAGGAAATCGTTAGTACAAGACATAATTATATGTCATGAATGTGCTTAGAAAAGAAAGAATGAGACCCAAAACCCTTTACAAAATATTAAGGCCAATACCTTCCATTAATATGGTTAGAACCGGAGTTTTGTTTCTCGTTTGGGTTGATGGACACATCCATGCCCGGCTTGAACCTTAACATGTTCAAACCATGGAATTAGTTTATGATTAATATAGTTGGAGTCAGAGGTCAATCCTTAGTTTTGGTTGTTGGACACATCCAAGCCTGACTAAACGGTTGAATGAGCTCCAACCATATTAAAACTATTTCTTGATTAATGGGTCAGCCTTAAGTTTGGAGCATCGATTTGTTGTGCCACAGCCAAGGTCAATGTAAAGAGGTGCAGTTGGGTGCTATGTATATTGTTGCATACTTGTTAATGAGTTAACAACCCAATGATTTATGCAAACATTCAATTAGTTGATAGCATAAAGTGATAGTTACATATATGTGATATGTAATCGGTATAATTACCTACCTTCATAGCTAAGAATAACTTGATGGCCACAGCCATCGTTGTTCTTATCTATGGTTGGATATCAACCTATTTGGAGATGTTCCTACGATCTCCCGAATTGATAAAAAGGGTTATTCAATTCGAAAAATAAATAGGATTTAATTAATGTATATTGATGCATTCTTTATCATTCTTCTCACATAAGCTCAATTTGTATTTCTAGGATAATCACTCGATCATGTCTTCTCTGAATTTGCTTTCCATTTTGGACACCAATAAGTTAACTAAGGACAAAAGGATTGAAAAGACACCAAAAGGCACTTGCCATCACTGTGGCAAGGAGGGCCACTGGCGAAGAAACTGCAAGGTTTATCTTGAGTCCTTGAAGAAGAAGGCATCCGATGCCCCATCCTCTTCAGGCATCTTCGTTATTGAATGTCACTCTATTTCCTCGTACACCTGGGTACTTGATACTGGGTGTAGCTCACATATATGTAATGGCATACAAGGGCTAAGGAATAGAAGAAGACTCGTCAAGGGAGAAGCGAATTTGCGAGTTGGAAATGGAGCAAAGATTGCTGCTATTGCCATCGGAGCATATTTGCTAAAGCTCCCTACTGGACTTGTCTTAGAATTGGATAATTGTTATTTTGTTCCTTCGTTAATAAAGAACATTGTATCTATTTCATGCTTGAATGAAAAGGGTTATCATTTAACTTTTAGTAACAATTGTTGTTACATAACTTTAAATGGTGTTCTTTATGGGACTGGAACTTTGTGCAATGGTATCTACATGTTAGATTTATCCGGTGACATTTTCAATATCGAAGTTAGCAACAAACGTACTCGAATAGATAATCGAATAGACTCCTATACGTGGCATTGTCGTCTTGGCCATGTAAGTAAGAAACGCATGACCAAATTACACCGATGTGGAATTCTGGAATCATTTGAACCCGGTTCATTTGATACATGCGAATCATGCTTAAAAGGCAAGATGGCCAAATTACCCTTTTCCGGAAAAGGTAATCCAGTGGGAGAATTGCTTGGTCTAATACATACTGATGTATGTGGACCAATGTCAACTCTTGCACAAGGAGGCTATAGCTACTTCATTACCTTTATCGATGATCACTCACGATTCGGGTATGTGTTCTTGATGAAACACAAATCTGAAGCTTTTGAGAAATTCAAAGAGTTCAAAAATGAAGTAGAGAAACAGCTTGGCGAAAGTATTAAGATACTTCGATCCGATCGGGGTGGTGAATACTTAAGTCAAGAGTTTCAAGATTATCTTAGGGACAATGGGATATTGTCTCAATGGACTCCGCCATATACACCACAGCATAATGGTGTATCTGAGAGGCGCAATCGAACCTTGATGGACATGGTTAGATCTATGATGAATCATGCAACTCTTCCAAAATCCTTTTGGGGCTATGCACTTAAGACAGCTGTTTACTTTCTAAACAGAGTCCCGACCAAGGTAGTCTCTACTACTCCATATGAGACATGGAATAGTAAGAAACCTCACTTAACTCACCTTAAGATATGGGGTTGTCCTGCTTATGTGAAGCGGACTGTATCAGACAAATTGGATGCTAAGTCTGATAAATGTCTATTTATTGGATACCCTAAGGAAACAAAAGGTTACCAATTCTATCATCCCTTGGAACAAAAGGTGTTTGTTTCAAGGCATGCTGTATTTCTGGAAAAAGAATTTCTTTTACAAGAAAACAGTGGGAGTGGCATTGAACTTGATGAAGTTCAAGAAACTCCAATAGACATTACAGAGACACCTAGTCTAGACCCACAACCAATAACTCATAATGATGAGCTATCAGTTGAACCTAAAACAACACCACCTCTTCGTAGGTCTGATAGGACACGCAATATTCCAGAGAGATATGGATTTCTCATAAGTGAATCGAACGATGTGTTACTCATAAGCGATGACGAACCTATCAGTTATGAAGATGTTCTGAAAAGTTCAGAAAGGGACAAATGGCTTGAAGCCATGAAGTCGGAAATGGATTCCATGTACGAAAACCAAGTATGGGACTTGGTTAACCCACCTGAAGGGATTAAACCCATAGGGTGCAAGTGGGTTTTCAAGAAGAAAACCGACATGGAAGGTAATGTTGTTACCTTTAAGGCTAGATTAGTGGCAAAAGGATATCGTCAGAAACAAGGAATTGATTATGACGAAACCTATTCGCCAGTAGCTATGCTTAAATCCATTCGGATGCTCCTGGCCATAACAGCTCATTATGATTATGAGATATGGCAAATGGATGTGAAAACAGCTTTCCTTAATGGAAACCTACTTGAGGATGTATACATGATACAACCTGAAGGTTTCACATCGGTTGACAAAACCAAAATATGCAAGCTTCGGCGATCCATATATGGACTGAAGCAAGCATCCAGGAGCTAGAACATCCGTTTTGATGAGACAATCAAAGAGTTTGATTTCTCACAAAATCCTGACGAACCTTGTGTGTACAAGAAGGTTAGTGGGAGTGCAGTCATATTCCTAGTATTATATGTCGATGACATATTACTTATAGGAAACGATATATCAGTCTTACAGTCGATTAAAATTTGGTTGTCCAAAACTTTCTCCATGAAAGACCTGGGAGAAGCAACCTATATCCATGGGATTAGAATCTATAGAGATAGATCAAAACGGTTGCTCGGTCTTTCGCAGTCTACATATATAGACCGAGTGCTTAAAAGGTTTAGCATGTCGGAATCCAAGAAAGGTTAGCTTCCCATCAGGCATGGGATCAACCTTTCAAAGTCTATGTGTCCGCGCACAGAAGACGAGAGGATTTGCACGAATAAGATTCCTTATGCATCCGCGATATGATCTATCATGTATGCTATGTTATGTACTAGGCCAGATGTATCGTATGCTCTGAGCGTCACGAGCAGATACCAGTCTGATCCAGGAATGGATCATTGGGCGGCTGTCAAGACAATCCTTAAGTACTTAAGAAGAACTAAGGATGTGTTCCTAATACATGGAGAAGGAGATATGGTAATACGTGGGTATACAGATGCCAGTTTCCAGACAAATAAGGATGACTCCAAATCTCAGTCTGGATACGTATTTACTTTAAATGGAGGCGCAATAAGTTGGAAGAGTTCCAAACAAGACACCGTATCGGATTCTATCACGGAAGCAGTCTGGATCAAGAAGTTCGTCTCAGAACTTGGTGTGGTTCCAACCATTGATGAAGCAATACCGGTTTATTGCGACAACAATGGAGCTATTGCACAAGCAAAGGAACCAAGGTCTCATCAATGATCCAAACATGTGCTTCGCCGCTATCATCTGATCAGAGAGATTATAAGTAGGAATGATATACAAATTGAGAAAATTCCCACTGAAAGAATTTAGCGGATCCTTTAACTAAGGCCTTGCCTCAAAGCAAGTTTGAGGGTCATGTTAGAACCTGTGGTATTGGATACCGTAGCGATTGGCATTAGGCAAGTGGGAGTTTGTTAGTAATATGAGAGAAGTGTCCTAAGGCAATCGCCTTATGATTGTAATTATTTACTTTAATAAATGAATATTCTGTTAGTGATATGAGAGAAGTGTCCTAAGGCAATCGCCTTATGATTGTAAACATTTATTTTAATAAATGATAATTCACTATTTGAGTATACATGTTTGTGTATTTGATTGGGATCTTAAACTCATCTACTGAATGTCCGCAATATAATTCACAGCATAAGAGAATTTGTGATGGGATCACAACTAGTGATTATCTCTACATGTGCAATTGTGAAGTATTGAAAGTATCCCTAGTCGATGAATTGATAAAAACGGACACTATCAATTCTGTTGAGACTAGCATGGGTTATTCTCTAATCAGCTGATTCTCACTGGCTGGTGACATTGGGATGTCCGGAGATAAACATGGATGCTAGTTAAGGGAACTAGTTCATTGGAGTGACTAGCTGTAAAACTTCATATGGTTATCTATACAGATATGTCAATGAAGTTCTTACTGCAGCTTAAGTGCGATGTTCTTTTGACTTGCGGTGTTCAAGACATCTTGGTCATGAATACTTATACTTTAACATCTTAAGTATGCATCTCCAAGGAGGTGTGGACCCAGGATGATTGGGTATAAGCCGAAGTGCCCGAAGATGTTTGAACAGCCTACAAAGGATTCACCACTCCTTGCGAGGAGATGTATACCCAGGCCTATCGTCGGATTGCTACTCAAAGCCTCTGGCCAGAGCATATCATGTTTAGAGTGTGAGTCTCTTAAATACATGAGAGTAATTAGAAATCCAAAGGACGAGAAAGACACTACTTGGGCTAGGTGTGACGTAGTCAGTCTAGTGGGGACTGACACAAACAGACCATGTCCTGAACCAAGTGGGTATAAGATGGTGAAGGGAATGGGGCACGATCCATTAGAGCTGCTGAAGGGTTTCGGAATTACTTCTGAGGTCAAACCGTTGATCTTTCGATTAATTGGGGGTCATGATGTACTACTAGGTGCCACTCATGACCGTTCTATAATTGGTTAATTATAGACGGCCAACATAAATCGAAAGCCTATTTAGTCACACACACTATGAGTAATCCGAGGGATTTAAAACGAGTTGAAAAATTAGATTTTCCGATCAAGAGAAATAAGTCGAATCTGAATTTATCAGAGGCGCAATGGAAGTTAAAAATGGCTAAGTCTTTTGAAGGCTTATTGGGCGAATTAAATGAGTTTAATTCGCGATCGGTTCGGCTCCGTTTGGCCGGCCAAAGAGGTGTTAACCCCCTTTGGTTTGGCCGGCCATTAAAAGGGGATAAAACCAATTTATTTGGTTTAATTAATAAAATAAATCTAGCGCGATTTGTTTTATAAATTATGGATAAATAAATTTGTGTAAAGAAATTTATATAAATAAATTTATAGAAATTTATTCTTTTATGGAAATTAAAATGATCCATGAAATGGTTTATTTTAATTTTATAAAATCAATTATGAATTGATTTTTCCATAATAAGAAAGTTTATAAATTTCTTATAAAATTTATTCCATAATAAAAGGAGAAGAAGTATTTGTTTTATTATAAAGTAAGTTATAATAAAACTTGGTTTAAACGGAATAATTCATAAGAGAATTTATAGGATAAATTTGTTATGAAAATTTCGTTAAGAGGAGACTTGGCAAGGGAGATGCTACTATATAAAGGAACCAAAGGCAAGCCCTTAATTCCAATTGAGTAATCAAGAGATTAGTAGCTTCCTCTCTCTCTCTCTCTTATTCTCTTCTCCCTCTCTTCCCCTTAGGGCCGGCGCCCTCCTTGAGACTAGGGCCGGCGCCCTCCTTGAGAGCTAGGGCCGGCGCACCTCACACTTGCCGTGAGCCATCAACACGAAGGAGAAGCCAAGCAAGAAGAAGAAGAAGCGGATCACATCTCCTTCCTTCCCGGATTTTAGATTCCGATTCTTAGTGGTTAGTTTTCTATTTTCTCTCTTGATCTTCTAGTTGTGCCTTTAGAGAATCTAGTAGTTCTCGTTGGCACAAAACTCGTGACTTTGCGAAGTCATCCCGAAGAGAACTCGGCGTGGACGCGAATAGAGGCGGAGCTTCCAAGGGACGCTATGGTTGGATCTCGTCCCTTACTTCGAGTTACGCGAGGTACATAGTAAATTAGTTTACATTTCCGCAAAGTTTTAATTTATGATCATGTCAACACATCATAAGGTTGCATGCTAGATACGTGGTTAAAGTAATTTGAGAAATTATTTTATGCTAATTCTTCCGCTGCACGTAAAAATTTAAAATTTTACGAACCCGTATCCTTGTCAACATGCACCCAGTCCCAACATAATCACTATTTGAGTATACATGTTCATGTATTTGATTGAGATCTTAAACTCATTTACTGAATGCCCGCAATACGATTCACAGCATGAGAGAATTTGTGATGAATTCACAACTAGTGATTATCTCTACATGTGCAATTGTGAAGTATTGAAATTGTCCATAGTCGATGAATTGATAAATACGGACACTATCAATTCTATTGAGACTAGCATGGGTTATTCTCTAATCAGCTGATTCTCACTGGCTGGTGACATTGGGATGCCCGGAGATAAACATGAATGCTAGTTAAGGGAACTAGTTCATTGGAGTGACTAGCTGTAAAACTTCATATGGTAATCTACATATAGATATGTCAATGAAGTTCTTACTGCAGCTTAAGTGCGATGTTCCTTTGACTTGCGGTGTTCAAGTCATCTTGGTCATGGAGACTTATACTTTAACATCTTAAGCAAGCATCTCCAAGGAGGTGTGGACCCAGGATGATTGGGTATAAGCCAAAATGCCCGAAGATGTTTGAACAGCCTACAAAGGATTCACCACTCCTTGCAAAGAGATGTATACCCAAGGCCTATCATCGGATTGTTACTCAAAGCCTCTGGCCAGAGCATCACATGTTCCGAGTATGAATCTCTCAGAAACATGAGAGTAACTAGAATCCGTTGGACGAGAAAGACATTACTTGGGCTAGGTGTGACGTAGTCAGCCTAGTGGGGACTGCCCCACATAGACCATGTCCTGAACCAAGTGGGTATAAGATGGTGAAGGAAATGAGGCACGATTCATTAGAGCTACTGAAGGGTTTCAGAATAATTTCTGAGGTCAACCGTTGATCTTTCGATTAATTGGGGATCATGATGTACTACTAGATGCCACTCATGATCGTTCTATAATTGATGAATTATAGATGACCAACATAAATCGAAAGCCTATTTAGTCACATGCACTACGAGTAATCCGAGGGATTTAAAACGAGTTGAAAATTGGATTTTCCGATCAAGAGAGATAAGTCGAATTTGAATTTTTCAGAGACGCATCGGAAGCATAAAATGGCTAAGTCTTTTGAAGACTTATTGGACGAATTAAATGAGTTTAATTCGTACGGTCACAGCATTGGTTTGGCCGGCCAAAGTGGGTCCCCACCCTCTTTGGTTTGGCCGACCACAATGAGGGAGAACCAAATTGTTTGGTTCAAATTATAAAATAAACCGCGCGTGGTTTGTTTAATAAAATTATGGATAAAAAAATTTATATAAAGAGATTTATTTTCATGGAAATTAAAATAAACCTTGGATTGGTTTATTTTATTTTATAAAATCAATAATGGATTGATTTACCATGATAAAGAAATTTATAGAAATTTTTTCTTTTTATGAAAATTAAAATGAACCATGCATTGGTTTATTTTATTTTATAAAATCAATTATGAATTGATTTTTCCATGATAAGAAAAATTTATAAGATAAATTTCTTGTAAAATTTATTCCATAATAAAAGGGGAGACATGGTTGTTTTTATTATAAATTAAGTTATAATAAAAACTTGGCATAACGGAATAATTCATAAGAAATTTATAAGATAAATTTCTTGTAAAATTTATTTCATAATAAATGGGGAGACATGATTGTTTTTATTATAAATCAAGTTATAATAAAAACTTGGCATAACGGAATAATTCATAAAAAAATTTATAAGATAAATTTTTTATGAAAAATTTATTCCGTTAAAAAGAAACTTGGCGATAAAGAGGCTACTATATAAAGGTGCATAGGCAAGGCTTGGAAATCAATTCAAGAGATCAAGGATTCTTGCCTAGCCTCTCTTCCTCTCCTTCTCTCCCTCTCCCTCTTCTAGGGCCGGCTACCCTCTCCCTCTTCTAGGGTCGGCTACCCTCACCTCCTTTGCCATGAGCCACCTCCACCAAGAAGGTGCCAAAGAAGAAGAAGAAGCGGGGCGCGACTCCTTCCTTCCTCCCGGAATCTTGATTCCGTTTTTGTTTGGTGGTTAGTTTTCAATCTCTCTCTCTTGATATTCTTGTCGTGCCTTTGGAGAATCTAGTAGTTCTTGTCGGCACGAAACTCGTGGCTTTGCGAAGTCATCCCGAAGAAAACTCGGCGTGGACGCGAATAGAGGCGGAGCTTCCAAGGGACGCTACGGTTGGATCTCGTCCCTTACATCGAGTTACGTGAGGTATCAAGTAAATTAGTTTACTTTCTGCAAAATTTTAATTTATGATCATGTCTACACAATATAAGGTTGCATGCTAGATACGTGGTTAAAATAATTTGAGAAATTATTTATGCTAAATCTTCCGCTGCACATAATTAAATTTTAAAATTACGAACCCGTATCCATGTCAACATGCACCCGGTCCCAACAGCGGAGCGGTATGAGTCCGCCTCCTCGAGAGTGAGGCCGAAAGCCTTGCAGGCGGCCACCGAGGCCTATGGCAACCCGACCGAGATGGCAATGGTAATCCCCAAAGTGGGTCAGACACCCGTGGAGCCCCCTGCAGGCATGTTGACCTTCTTCTTAGGGTAGATGGAGTTAGGGCTCCGCTTCCCTATCTCTCTTTTTTCACAAACATAGCCTCCTATTTTGATATCCCCCTTCACCAGATAGCTCCTAATGCCTTCGCTCAGATGGGCGGGGCATATATCATCTTCAAGCTTTTTGATCTTCCTCTGACCCCTCATCTCTTTCATTCTTTCTTCATCCTGATAGGGTCTAGAGGGGTCTTTAGTTTCGCAGCCCGACCAGGTCATAGGTTTTTAGGGGGGTTTCCTTCCTCGCATAAAGGGTGGAAGGAGAAATTCTTCTTCATTAGGTTGTCGTCCTTACCCTTCAGTCCCCTATGTTGGATAGAGGATTTGCCAATTTCTCCTATTCTAGGGAACTTTCTCCACAGTCCGGTGTACCAGCGTGCAAAGGAGGTACTCTCTGGTATGGAGTTCAGTGGCCTGGACTGGTGTAGAGTGAAGAGCTTATGTACCGGGCGGGCCTCAGCCCTAAAGTGACGCGAATAGCCCCTCCCTAGGTATGTTCATCTTTTTTCTTCAATGCCCATTGGTTCTGACTGATATCCTCTCTAGCTGACATTGCAGAGTAAGTCATGTTCATCAAGGTGATGGGCAGGCTCATCAGATGGGAGGAGGCAAATAAGGAGGCGTTGAATCCCCTCCGGTCGCTCCTGACGCTTCACCTGCTCCTGCCGAGTCCCCTGAGGGGCCTACTCTCTCGTCCCGTGGGGTCGCTTCACCCGAGAGGGTCGAGGCCACTGTTACATCCTCGTAGGTCACTAGCCGAGGGCCTTCCGACCAACAGTTTGACCATGCGCCGGGGTTTTCCTCTAGGGGTGGCTCTTCTCTGAGGACTGTCCACCCAGAAGGAATCAGCGAGGGGACCTCCCTTCTTATTCTCATCAACAGTCCGGTTTACTGGGCGGCAGAAGAGGCGACTTCCCAAGGGCTCAGACCCTACATGGAAAAAGCTGCGTTTTGCATGTTCCTCTCCTCTACCCTCGATGCCCGAGGAAATGACTCTACCTGCTGAGGTAGTAGCCTCTGTACCTATTCCCCCGGTCCCTGCTACGAAGGTGGTCGTCCCAGCGCCTCCGTCCTGCTCCACTGATCCAGCTACATCTTCTAAGGGTAAGGAGGTGTTGCGTACCCAATACCAGATGAGACTGGACCGACTAAGGAAGAAGTTGGATGCAACGTTGGAGGCCTCCATGCAATCCTTCCCCCCGGTGCAGTTCAAGAAGGTTCGGCCGAGGGGGTCATGTATGAGGGGACTTCTAGCTCCGACGAAGACGATGCCGACCCCGCCAGTCTGCCACCTAAATCCCCCACCATCGAGCGACTTCCTCCCCATCCGGGTTCGCCGCGACCTGAGGGGCGAGGGAGTACCTCTGGAGGGGTGGTCGTACGAGTTTTGGTGGACCCCTAACCACTCTTCGGGAGACTCTCTTGAAGGTACAAATCACGATTGCATTGGATGTTCTCTTGTCCATTACCTTACTTCTTGGCGCAATGGCAGGTCACTGAGGATTGTGTGACAGCCGGTCGGGGTCTACATTCCTGGCCCCAAGTTGAAGCCCTGCTCCGCCAGGCATTGAGGGCGGAGGCTATAGCTGACCACGAGCGTCGGGCAGGATTGATGCAGGCGGGGGTCAACAGGGCTCTCTGGGCGAAGGTCGATCACCTAATGAACCTCTTGCAAGACAAGGACCAGACTCTTCAAAATTCCCGGCACAGAGAACGTCTGGCGTCGAGAAGGCTATAAGTGTCACCAAGGACCTGCTCCAAGTGACGTAGGAGAGGGACCAACTCCAGGCGAGAGAGGAGTTGTTAGGCGACGTTCGGCTCACGGTAGCCTCGGCTGAAGGCCTAAACTTGTGTAGTCAGGATCAGGCGCAATAGCTCAGCCAGAAGGAGTCTGATCTCCTGATGGCCACCGGCCGTGCATCCGTCCTAGAGGATGACCTGGCTCAGGCTCGGGCGGATGAGCGGGCCACGTCGGAGAGGCTCAGGGAGGCCTTAGCTGAGCAAGGCAAGATGTCTGCTGAGCTAGGGTGGTTGAGGCGTTCCTTTGAGACTGCTGAGGTCAAACTCCTTGCTCTCCGAGCTACTAAAGCTTCTAGCTTCGAGGAGGCTGAGGCGAGCTTCAAGGCAAAGTTTTTGGGGTCAGCTGAGTTTCATACCCTTGTAGCCGACCAGGTAATACAGTGCCTACAGCAGGGCTTCCATGGGGCTATCGATAAGTTGAAAGAGGATCAGCTCTTACCTCCTGATGCCGACCCACGACTATGAGTGTTCCCCAAGTAAGAGAGAGAGATCTTTTCCTGAGGGCCCAAGCTGACGGAACCCCACATTCATCGGGGGATCTGGCCTTATTGTAGCAATTTTGGGTTAATGCGATCACTTTTACTATTTTTGGTGTATGTGCTTTTGCCTAATGTGTCTCACGTCTTCGCTTTACGGATTTAACAAATGGAAAGGTACTTGTTTGTTTCGAGGCTGATTCAGGGTGTGGAACCCTCGATAATTCTACAGGTCGAAGCTCCACGCTTGCATTCATGCCTATGGGGGGGGTCCCCTTCGACATTTTCTTCTGGATTGTGCGGGCGACTCCCGAACCGTCGCTTCCATAATATTCGCAATCTTATTGAATGGACTCATAAAGAGTCACGGGTTCCTAGGTGCACAGGGGCGCATTGTTGAAATGACGCTTTGACGCCTATTGCTATTTTTGCATTCTCCCTGCATTAACTACATGGAGAGGCAACCATCACTATAAATAAAGGGAGAGGGGTGTACCATCTCCTTCATCCCTTTTGTCTGCTTGCTTCTTTGTGGCGTGATGCCGCCTCTCTTCCCTTCATCTTCGTCGGTGTCCCAGCGGCCTAGTACCGGAGAGGCAGTAGTGTTCTTGGCTGAGGGACTCCTCCAAGGTAGAGTCTTTTGTATCATTACCCTCATCGGGGAGCATGGTGGAGATGAGGTCCAGGGTCTCGCTGAAGATCCTGGAGGATGTGGGACTCCCGGGCTATCTGAGGAGTCCAGAAAAGACCTTATGTGGTCCGCCAGGGGGCATGGAGGAGATGACTCATCTTGCTGATCACCAAACCCTGGCTAGACCGTGGCGGTGTACCCCAAGCACCATCTTCTTCCGAATCCTCGCTTTCCCCAAGTTTCATGTAGATGAAGGTGTTTATGGGATGCATCATCACCAAGAGGGGAGGGGCTACAGCCGCTGGATTTTCTCTTTCTCTTTCTTCTTTTCATTGAGAAATTGCGGTTGTTGTCCCCCCTCTCCTGTTAAGGCAATTCTTTTTTGGGTCTTTACACGCTCCGGAGAGAAATTGCAGTTGCTATTTCCCCTCCTTTTTTTTTTGCCTTTTGAATGTTGTATTCGGCTGCATCACTGCGAAAAAAGGGGGTCTTCGAATGGGGTCGAGCTACCTATGTGCTACCTCAGGCATCCCTCTCCATCACCGACTACTCGGAAGGAGTACCCAGAAGGTGGAGAAGAGTCAAGGATCTTGTCGACGGGTTTCCGTGTCTGGCGTACTTAGAAGGTGGTTCCGAACCTAGCGACCCGACCGGAATGGAGCTGTAGAGGAGAAAGGCCCAAGCAGAAAAGCGCTTCCTCTTAGCCAATTGTATCTTGATAATTCTCTGAGATGTTTGTTCCCTGTACTTTTCGTATAAATAAAACAATATTTTTGTTACCCCATGTATATGCATGCACGGATTATTCCTTGGAGAGTTTTGCTTATGTTCCCCAGGTCGGGCATGCTACATTACCATTGCTTCCATAGAATCCACTTGTCCTGGGCGCTGGGGGTATTATTTGTTGAGGCAACCGACCCTTTAAATGATTGAAGATCATGGTTTTGATGTGTGGGCGAATAAGTTTAAAGTTAGAGTGTTATGTTGTATTTGATTTGTGTGATTGAGTTTGCAGGACTTGGAAGATCACACTTGGTGGACCTATCCGAGGGACGAGAGCCGAGGGAGGAGAGCTCCAAGGGCAAGCCAAGAAGTGGACTTCAAAGGGCACACGTGAAAGGTGACATGGAGGCAAGCCAAGGGGAGGCTTGTGTGCGCATCCGAGGGACAATAGCCAGAGGAAGAGGACTTCAAGGGATGAGCCAAGGGAGCAGACCTGAAGGCATACGCGAAGGAGAAGGTTTGAAGTGGCTTGAACTGAGCTGGGAGGCAGGGCAGTCGACTGGCCCGAAGGCAGTCGACTGCCAAAACCCACAGAGAGTTCGCAGCCTTGGACCAGTCAACTGGCCTTGGGGCAGTCGACTGGTACACCCCAAAAACTAGCCGTTGACTAGCTATTTGCTAGCCGTTGGCTAGCCGTTGGGCGGCATTTAATGCCGGGCCAGTCGACTGCCCTTGGGGCAGTCGACTGGTGGGCGTCTGGACAGACTGCGAATATGTCCTTTTCACCTATAAAAGGTGGCCTTGTTACACGTGTCTGTACTGTTCCGTACAGTAACGAAGTGCTGCCGAATTGTAAAGTGATTCCTTGCTTCCTTCATCTCAATTTTACATATGTAAAGAGGAAGCTCTTGCTGTGAAGGTTTCTCGACCTAAAGGAGACTTTTCTATAGTGAAAAGTGGTGCTCGCGGCGTGGATCCTTGGACTAGTCACCCATCTGGGTGGATACCAAGTAACTGAAAGTGTTAGCATTGTTATTTGTCTTTTGCATATTATTTCCGCTGCGCTAACATCTGTGTAGAGTTCAACGATCCGAAAAAGTGCATTCACCCCCCCCCTCTACACGCCACATCGATCCTTCAGTTGGTATCAGAGCCGGTGCATTTTGGAAGATCTAACAATCAACCAGAACATCTGAAATGGCGTTTCAAGAGGGATACTCCACCGCACGACCACCGTTCTTCGACAGCAATGACTTCGCGTACTGGAAAGGTAGAATGCAATACTATCTTATGAATGACATCGAGACTTGGATAAGTGTTGCTGATGGTTTCGAGGCGCCCGTCGATGAAAGAGGAGATCCTACTCCTATGAGAACATGGTCCAAAGAAGTGATGAAAAGGACGCAGTCAAATGCCAAGGCCACCACTACACTGCAGTGCGGGCTCTCGAAGGAGCAACTGAACAAAGTGGGGCCATTCAAGAGCGCCAAAGAGCTATGGGACAAGTTGATCGAACTGAACGAGGGGTCAAACGAGTCCAGACGAGCCAAGAAGGACTTGTTGGTGGCCCAACTGCAATCACTCTCCATGAAGAGCAACGAAACAGTCAGTCAGCTGCATGGAAGGGTAAAGGAAGTGATCAACGAGCTCCATGTAATTGGAGAGAAAATCGAAAACCGGGACATGGTCAGGTATGTCTTACAAGCCTTCCCAAGGACCACTCTGTGGCCATCCATGGTTGATGCTTACAAGGTATCGAGGGATTTATCCTTAGTAAAATTAGACGATTTATTTTGTGAATTTGAACTGCACGAGCAAGCTAATATTTCGGCAAAAGAGAAAGGTATTGCGTTTGTTGCAGAGAAAGAGAAGAGGAGGAGAAAGGAGAAGAAGAAGGTGATCTACTCATCATCCTCGGACTCGGAGGAGTCAAGAGCCTCCATGGACAGTGACCAAGAGGCCTTTATGGTAAGGAAGTTTCGTAAGGCATTTAAAAGTTTTTCTAACAAATCATATGCTAGGAAAGGGGCCAAAGGTAAGGGTAAGACCAAGGAGATCATATGCTACAACTGTCACCAAGAGGGACATATGAAGAACGAATGTCCCCAGTTGAAGAAGAGAGAGGACAAGAAAGAAGAAAAGAAGAAGAGTGACAAGAAAAGTCAAAGGGAAAGGAGAAGAGTGCCACAAACCTCAAGGCGACCTGGGACGATCCCTCATCCTCAGAGGAAGAAGAAGAGCAAGTCTCCACTTCGCTCTTATGGCACAAGATGGTTCAGATTCTTCAGACGATGAACGGAGTTCAAGTAGTGAAGATGAGAGCTCCTCCACCTCATCATCATCAGAGTCAGAGGCTTCGGTAAGTGAGGTATACCACTTACCCTCTTCTACTTTAGTGAAAATCATTACTAGCACTAACATGGACTTAGCTAAGGCTAGAAGCAAAATTAAGGATCTTAAGGAAGAAATTGCCATGCTTAGAGTAGAAGCTATTAAACTTAAGGATTTGCATGCTAGCTCTACCTCTTCACATGTCTCACATACTGAAAATGAAAATAAGGAATTAAGGAAACAAGTAGATGACCTCACAAAAGCACTCAGAAAATTTCAAGTAGGATCAAGCAACCTTGACATGATTATCAACAGTCAAAGGATTGTATACAACAAAGCCGGATTAGGTTATAGGCCCAAGACCAAGGAAGTAGCTTTTGTTTCACTTACCGGTAGGATTGGTGCAACTAGGAGATTAGAGGCTAGGGGAAACACTAAGAAGGCATGGGTGCCTAAGAAATTTCTAAATGATGCTTATGGATCTAAGATATGGGCACCAAAAGAATATGTTTTCCATGTTGTCTAGGTAAAGGTGAAGGAGGCCCCAACCTTGTGGATAGTAGATAGTGGATGCTCAAGACACATGACCGGGGATGTGAGCAAGTTCATCACTATTAGCTACCTAAGAGAAGGAACGGTCTCCTTTGGGAACAGTGGAAAGTTAAGGATCATTGGTAGGGGCACAATTGAGGTATCTCCCACTATTTAAATTCATAAAGTACTCTTGATTAAGGATATGAAGTTCAACTTATTGAGTGTAAGTCAATTATGTGATGCCGGGTTTAGAGTAGAATTTCATGCTAAGAAATGTGTAATAAAACAATGTGAATCAAACACTATCATATTAGAAGGGTTTAGAGAAGCAAACTTATATTATCTTGATCTATCTTATGCTACTAACAATGTTGTTAAGTGTCTCATGTCCAAAGAAGAGGAAGGGTGGTTATGGCACCGAAGACTTGGACACGTCAACATGAGGAACATTGCAAAAGTGGCTAAGGAAGAATTGGTGAAGGGGCTTCCAATGATCAAATACGAAAAGAACAAGTTGTGTGATGCATGCCAAGAGGGTAAGCAATCCAAAGCATCACACATAGGTAAAACTTTAATTACCACTACCTTGCCTCTAGAACTCTTACATATAGACTTGTTTGATTGCCATAGCACTCCATCACTTGTAGGGAGTAAGTATTGCTTAGTAATAGTAGATGACTTTTCAAGGTTTACTTGGGTCTATTTCTTGAAACATAAGGATGATACCCTAGAACATTTATAGGATTTGGTAAAAGGGTAGAAAACGAAAAGAACATCAAAATAAACCGAATTAGGAGTGACCATGGTGGGGAGTTCCAAAACGCTAATTTCACACAATTTTGTGTGGAAAATGGGTACAAGCATGAGTTTTCATGCCCTAGGACTCCTCAACAAAATGGGGTAGTTGAGAGGAAGAATCGAGCCCTACAAGAAGCCGCTAGGACTATGCTTAATGCATACTCTCTTCCTAGCTACCTTTGGGCCGAAGCGGTTAACACCGCTTGCTATATTCAAAACCGGGTGTTAGTACATAGGTTTTTAGGAAAAACACCCTTTGAACTTTGGAATGGAAGGGTACCCCAAGTCCACTATTTTAGAGTCTTCGGATGTAAAGTTTACATCTTAAACACCAAAGACGACCTAAGAAAATTTGAGTCAAAAGCCGATGAAGGAATCTTAGTAGGGTATTCATTAACTAGTAGGGGTTATAGAGTGTACAACAAGAGGACAAAGGTGATTGAGGAGTCCTCAAATGTCAAATTTGATGAAACCACTAGTACTTACCCTAGAAAGGCTTCTATTGATAAGGATATAGAAGAAGTCCAACCCCTTGCCCAAAGACTTCAAGACCTACATTTGGAGGGCAATGATCAAGGGGGAGTAAGAAACATACTAGAGGATGAGGAAGAAGGATTAAATGAACCCACAACCTCTAGACCCTTGAGACATCACCATGATCATCCCATTCACCAAATTGTGGGTGATGTCACTCAAGGAGTGAGGACTAGGTCATACTTTAGGGATCAAACTAGTCAAATAGCTCTAATCTCCCAATTAGAACCCAAGACCATTGATGAAGCATTGGGGGATGTTGATTGGGTCTTGGCCATGCAAGAAGAGCTAAACCAATTTGAGAGAAGTGAAGTATGGGAGCTAGTTCCTAGACCCACTGATTGTACCATTGTGACCACTAGATGGGTTTTTAGGAACAAATTAGATGACCAAGGTAAAATCACTAGGAACAAGGCTAGATTGGTAGCTAGGGGGTTTAACCAAGTTGAGGGATTAGATTATGATGAGACCTATGCCCCCATAGCTAGATTAGAATCAATTAGAATTCTATAGCCTATGCCGCTCACATGGGTTTCACACTTCATCAAATGGATGTGAAGTCGGCATTCTTAAATGGGATCATTAAGGAAGAGGTTTATGTAGAACAACCCCCCGGTTTGAGGACCCTAACTTTCCAAGACATGTGTTCAAATTAAGAAAAGTCTGTATGGATTGAAACAAGCCCCCCGGGCTTGGTATGAGAGGCTTTCTTCATTTTTGGTGTCTAAGGGTTTAGAAGAGGAACAATTGACCCTACATTGTTCCTAAAATCTAAGGATAAGGACATATTTGTTGCCCAAGTCTATGTAAACGATATCATCTTTGGATCAACAAATAATGACTTCTTACAAGAATTCATCAAGTGTATGGAAGATGAATTTGAGATGAGTCTTGTAGGAGAGTTAACCTTTTCTTAGGCCTTCAAGTTAATCAAACAAATGAAGGTACACATGTGTTTCAAACCAAATATGCTAAGGAGATGCTAAAGAAATTTGGTTTAGAACATGCTAAGGAGCATCTACACCCATAGGAACCAATGTGAAAATGGATAATGATCT
>JAGFNQ010001084.1:250399-281010 GCA_024364735.1 Boesenbergia rotunda
TTTTGTCTAACTTAGACCTTGAAAGGTTAAAACCTGAAAAGAAGACATGGATTAAGGGGGAGGTACCTCTTAGGTTCGGATATGTCTTACATTCTTATTGATGTTGTTAAGTGAAAACTTAACTTGGAATATGATTAGAATTGAAACTGTGAAGAGGACATAGGTTATGGGGGAGGTTACCTCTTAGGTTTATTATGTCTCATAATGTTTCAATTGCTATCTTTTGCCATTACTATTACTGTTATTTATCTCTAACATAAACATATTGCCACACATCAAAAAGGGGGAGATTGTTGAGGCAATCGGCCCTTTAAATGATTGGAAGATCATGGTTTTGATGTGTGGGCGAATTAGTTTAAAGTTAGAGTGCTATATTGTATTTGATTTGTGTGATTGAGTTTGCAGGACTTGGAAGATCACCCTTGGTGGACCTATCCGAGGGACGAGAGCCGAGGGAGGAGAGCTCCAAGGGCAAGCCGGGAAGTGGACTTCAAAGGGCACACGTGAAGGGTGGCATGGAGGCAAGCCAAGGGAAGGCTTGTGTGCGCATCCGAGGGACAATAGCCAGAGGAAGAGGACTTCAAGGGGCGAGCCAAGGGAGCAGACCTGAAGGCATACGCGAAGGAGAAGGTTTGAAGTGGCTTCAACTGAGCTGGGAGGCAGGACAGTCGACTGGCCCGAAGGCAATCGACTGCCAAACCCCACAGAGAGTTCGCAGCCTTGGACCAGTCGACTGGCCTTGGGGCAGTCGACTGGTACACCCCAAAAACTAGGCATTGGCTAGCTGTTTGCTAGCCGTTGGCTAACCGTTGGCCGGCATTTAATGTCGGGCCAGTCGACTGCCCTTGGGGCAGTCGACTGGTGGGCGTCTGGACAGACTGCGAATCTGTCCTTTTCACCTATAAAAGGTGGCCTCGTTACACGTGTCTGTACCGTTCCGTACAGTAACGAAGTGCTGCCGAATTGTAAAGTGATTCCTTGCTTCCTTCTGTTGGATCGAGGATCCCGATAGAGGGGGGTGAATATCGAAAAACTTTCGGATTTTATTAAAGAGTACGTACGCAGCGGAATTAAACAAAAACAAAAACCAACACAAAAGGACACAGTGGTTTTTACTTGGTTTGGAGCCTGTGTCGACTCCTACTCCAAGGCCGACGATCGTTGATCGTTTACTTTGGGCAATTCTATATGAGCGCAAATTCAGTTTACAAAAAGAGATTACAAGTATAGAAACATAAACTGTAAATAAGAAAATGAAACTCTTCTTTTACCGACGTCCGGTTGTAGGTTGACTTTCCGGAGCAGCGGGACGTCGTCGGCTCGAGTTGGGCAGTTTCCGGAGCAGGGCGTGAGCACAGAAGAGTATGGAAGCGTTGGTTTGAAGTCGATACTAAAGGCTTGGGCGTTGGGTGCTATTTATAGCACCCAGGGGTGCCCTGGACGTCGGGGGCGCCCTGCCACGTGTCAAGCGATCCGCAGATCGCTCAGTCAATCTTTATCCCGCTCGAACAGGGATAATGTTTGACCGTGAGGGCGCCTTGGTCGTAGAGGGCGCCTTCGCTGACTTCTTCCGCGCAGAGATCTCGCTGTGGATGAAACTGAGGCTTCGCAGTGATGAGCTGGAGGCGCCTTGGCTGCTGAAGGCGCCTTGGCTGACGAGGGCGCCTTCGCTGCTGAAGCCGCCTTGCCCATTAAGCAGCCTAAGCTGTCTTTTGCTTCGCTTGGTTTTGGTTCACCTTGAGGGCGCCCTGGACACTCAAGGCGCCTTACTCAGCTGCTGCCTCACTCCTTTGAGGCTCTCTGAGTTGCAGACACACGTTCCTTCGGTCCTGCATTCAGGATTAGTCCAAAACACAATAACACAATTAATTTATGATTTTATACAGCCTTAGCTGTCTTGGTTCTGACTTTGGTCTCCAAAATGGAGCCCTAGGTCGAACCGACGCCTACTGTTCCCTCGATGGGGAACGCGTCCTCACCTACTCCTCTCGGGAGAGTTTACCTGATGCCAACCGCTCCTTTGGTTGGACTTTTGCCTGACGGTCCTTTGTCAGGTCTTGTGAACTGGCAGTCCTTCGCCAGTTGCCTAGCAGTCCTTCGCTAGGGCTTTTGGTGTTGGCAGTCCTTCGCCAGTGCCTAGCAGTCCTTCGCTAGGGCTTGATGCTGGCAGTCCTTCGCCAGTGCCTAGCAGTCCTTCACTAGGGCTTTTCCTGCATACTTGATTAACTTGTTTAGAAAACAAGAAAGACTTAACTTTTGACCTATGTTGCCATTATCAAAACACAGGTTTGACTTAGGTGCATTTCTGCACCAACAGCTTCATCTCAATTTTACATATGTAAAGAGGAAGCTCTTGCTGTGAAGGTTTCTCCACCTAAAGGAGACTTTTCTATAGTGAAAAGTGGTGCTCGCGGCGTGGATCCTTGGACTAGTCACCCATCTGGGTGGATACCAAGTAACTGAAAGTGTTAGCATTGTTATTTGTCTTTTGCATATTATTTCCGCTGCGCTAACATCTGTGTAGAGTTCAACGATCCGAAAAAGTGCATTCACCCCCCCCCCCTCTGCATGCCACATCGATCCTTCACCATCCTCTTCAGGCATCTTCGTTATTGAAAGTCACTCTATTTCCTCGTACACCTGGGTACTTGATACTGGGTGTAGCTCACATATATGTAATGACATACAAGGGATAAGGAATAGAAGAAGACTAGTCAAGGGAGAAGCGAATTTGCGAGTTGGAAATGGAGCAAAGATTGCTGCTGTTGCCATCGGAACATATTTGCTAAAGCTCCCTACTGGACGTGTCTTAGTATTGGATAATTGTTATTTTATTCCTTCATTAATAAAGAACATTGTATCTATTTCATGTTTGAATGAAAAGGGTCATCATTTAACTTTTAGTAACAATTGTTGTTACATAACTTTAAATGGCGTTCTTTATGGGACTGGAACTTTGTACAATGGTATCTACACGTTAGATTTATCCAGTGACGTTTTCAATATCGAAGTTAGCAACAAACGTGCTCGAATAGATAATCGAATAGACTCCTACACGTGGCATTGTCGTCTTGGACATGTAAGTAAGAAACGCATAACCAAATTACACCGATGTGGAATTTTGGAATCATTTGAACCCGGTTCATTTGATACATGCGAATCATGCTTAAAAGGCAAGATGACCAAATTATCCTTTTCCGGAAAAGGTAATCCAGTGGGAGAATTTCTTGGTCTAATACATACTGATGTATGTGGACCAATGTCAACTCTTACACAAGGAGGCTATAGCTACTTCATTACCTTTATCGATGATCCCTCACGATTCGGGTATGTGTTCTTGATAAAACACAAATCTGAAGCTTTTGAGAAATTCAAAGAGTTCAGAAATGAAGTAGAGAAACAGCTTGGCAAAAGTATTAAGATACTTCGATCCGATCGGGGTGGTGAATACTTAAGTCAAGAGTTTCAAGATTATCTTATGGACAATGGGATATTGTCTCAATGGACTCCGCCATATACACCACAGCATAATGGTGTATCTGAGAGGCGCAACCGAACCTTGATGGACATGGTTAGGTCTATGATGAATCACGCAACTCTTCCAAAATCCTTTTGGGGCTATGCACTTAAGACAACTGTTTACTTGCTAAACAGAGTCCCGACCAAGGTAGTCTCTGTTGGTGCAGAATGCACCCAAGTCAAACCTGTGTTTTGATATTGGCAAAAGGGTTCAAAAGTTAAGGGTTAGTTGTTGTCTAACAAGCTTCTTGAGTGTACAGGAAAAGCCCTAGCGAAGGAAGGCTAGGCACTGGCGAAGGACTGCCAGTCAGGAGAAGCCCTAGCGAAGGACTGCTAGGCACTGGCAAAGGACCGCCAGAATGCTAAAGCCCTAGCGAAGGACTGCTAGGCTGGCGAAGGACTGCCAGAAGAAAAGACCTAGCGAAGGGCAGCTAGGCACCAAGCGAAGGGCAGCTTGGTAACTCAAGACCTAGCGAAGGACTGCTGGGCAAAAGTCCAACTGGAGGATCCGGTTGGCACCAGGTAAACTCTCCCGAGAGGAGTAGGTGAGGACGCGTTCCCCTTGAGGGAACATTAGGCGTCGGTTCGACCTAGGGCTCCATTTTGGAGACCAAAGTCAGAACCAAGACAGCTAAGACTGTATAAAATATAATTGTTATTTGGACTAACCCTGGATGCAGGATCGAAGGACTGAGTATCTGCAGCTCAGAGAGCCTCGAAGGATTGAGGCAGAAGCTGAGCAGGGCGCCCCGGACGACCAGGGCGCCCCCAAGGTCAACCCAAGTCTGTAAGAACCTCAACGCGCTTCGCCCCGCTTGTCGCGGGCACCCCGCGTGTCTCGGGCGCCCCCACTGCCAGCTGCCGAAGCGCATCCCTGCGAAGCTGAGGAGATGAGGTTTTGACCGGTCATACCGGCCGCCCCGAGCCCTACGGGCGCCCCGGTCAAACCGGATCCCGAGGATAAGGGGATCAGACGGCGACCGAGCTACAACCGGATCTGCTGCCACGTGGGGGGCGCCCCCGTCGACCAGGGTGCCCCTAGGCCCTATATAAAGGGCCCTCGACCTCCTTCTTCAGGGCATCAATTACTGCGACGCTTCCACGCTCTTCTGCTTCCACGACACGCTCCAGAACTCTTCCAACTCGAGCTGACGACGTCCTGCTGCTCCAACACTTCGATCTACACCGGACGTCGGTAACGAAGAGCTTGATTAAGTTTACTACTCTGATTCTGTAATACTTGTTATTGTAAACTTTCTCGAAAGTATAGAATTGCCCGCAGAAAACGGTCAACGACCGTGGGCCTTGGAGTAGGAGTTGACACAGGCTCCGAACCAAGTAAAACGACCTTGTTAGCATTGTTTTTGTGTCTTATTTCCGCTGCGCACTTACTCTTTTTAAATCCGAACGATTTGCGACATTCACCCCCCCCCCTCTCTCGCATTTCTCGATCCAACAAGTGGTATCAGAGCAGGGAATTCAAACTTGGTGCAACCACCAGTTTGAAAATTTCGGATTTTTTTTTTCTCTCAAATTTTTTTCCGTTAAATATTTTTCGGTCGAATTTTTCTTTCAAGGTTGGTGCAACACCCCTTGAAATTTGTTTTTATTTATTCTTCCCGCACTACTAATCCAAGACCAAGTCTTGGAATATTGTTTGTTGGTTTTTTTGTTGTTTGCTATTTCAGAACAAATGGCCATCCAAGAAGGCTTTAGCACCGCCAGACCTCCACTTTTCAGTGGAGAAGACTTTCCTTACTGGAAAAGTCGAATGGAGGTCCACCTGAAAACTCAGGTGGATATGTGGATAATCATCCAGTCTGGACTGATGATTCCCACAAATGCTGAAGGCGTACCGCAAAACTACTCAGAGTGGGACACTGCCCTTAAACGCAAAATCGAAGCTGACGCCAAAGCAACTCAGACCCTCCAATGCGGACTAACGAAAGAGGAGCTGAACCGCGTAGGCCCCTTCAATAGTGCCAAGGAGCTATGGGCTAAACTGATCGAGCTCCACGAAGGAACTTCAGATACGAGGATCAGCAAACGCGATCTGCTACTGAACAAGCTCTTCACCATCAGAATGGCAGATAACGAGACAGCAGCTCAGCTCCATGCCAGAATCCAGGAATTGATGAACGGTCTTCACGCAATAGGTCACCAGGTTCAAAACCGTGATCTTATAAGGTATGCCCTAAACGCGTTCCCTAGGACCACCTTGTGGGCATCTATGGTAGATACATACAAGGTCTCTAGGGATCTTTCAAAAATTAAGTTAGATGAGTTATTTTCTGAACTTGAACTTCATGAACAGACTAACTGCAATTTGGCCGAGAAAAGTATAGCTTTCTTTGCAGGGAAAACAGGAAGGACGACTAAGAAGAAAACTCAAGTTGAACCCGAGTCTATCTCAGACTCAGAAACAGAAGATCAAGAAGGTGATCAATCTGAACTGGTCCGGCTAGCTCGAAGCTACTACAAAAAGTTGAAGAACCAAGCCAACACACGGAGAACAAGCCGAAGAAAGGATGAACCAGCTGAACCAGCAACTGACAAACACAAGCCCAACGTAACCTGCTACGAATGCAAGAAGAAGGGCCACTACAAGACTGAATGTCCAAGCCTAAAGGAGTCCAAAAAGACCAGAAAGAAGAAGGCGCTCCAAGCAACCTGGGACGAGTCTTCCTCAGAAGAAGAAGAAGAAGCACCGCAGTCCAATCTTCTAGCCCTGACCGCTTCGGATCAAATCGAGACTGACTCAGACTCGGACCAGGACGACGGCAAGCTGACCTTCTCCGACGACGGCGAAATAAGGGTAACAGGTTTTTCAAAATTACAATTAAATTCTCTTATCTCATATCTATCCCGAGATTTGGCGAAAGCCAAACTCCGAATCGAGTCCCTCCGACAGGAAGTAAAACTCCTGAAAGAGGGAGCTGAGTCTAAATCCTTAACTGAGAAAATTCAGGAAGGAACCCCTGATCAAGTTGAAAAACTTGAATCAGAAAACTCCTCCCTGAAAACTCAAGTTAAGGACATAAGAACAGCTTTAGAACGATTCACTTCTGGTTCCAAGAACCTTGATATGATTCTTGGAAAACAGAAGTCTGTTCTAAACCGATCCGGACTTGGCTATAGAACCAAATCTCGGCAAAGATCTTACTTTGCTGTACTGAACCAGTCAAGACCTAAGGTTCAGGCATGGGTGCCAAAACTGTGCCTGACTAAACCAACTGGTTCAAATCAATTTTGGATCCCCAAGGACAAGATTCACATCTTGCCTAACCCATACAGAGGCTTTAGTCCAGGGGGAGCCAAAATCAAAACAATTTTCATTATTAGATAATTTTTTTTAATTGCTTGTTTATTTAAATTTCTGCAAGTTGCCATGCTTAGAATTAGGAATGGTTAGACTTAAGGACTAAATTACTTGAAATTTTAAAACATAGTATTGGGAGGAGGTGAGATGATAGTACGTTGGGGAAACCAACTCTAATAAGATCAAGTCTACTTGGTCTCTTTAGACTGGTGAAACCAGCCGAAGCTACCGATCCAAGACCCAAGCTAGTTAGACTAGAAAATGACCTAATTTAATTTGAAAATGAAATTTCATTAAAAGGCTTTGTCAAGGAAAGGGTGGATGATCCCATAAGGCTACGGCCAAAGAAGGCCTAGTGCCTCGCCAAGACCTGGAAGCCAATTTCTGAAATTCAAATTCAAATTATCTTTTGTCAAATTCGAATCTAACTCAAATTTCAAATAATTATAGATTCTAATCTGTTTTCAAAATTTCTATTTCTTAAAACCTATCTCTTTTTCGAAAAACTCTTAATCTGTTTTTAAAATTTCTACTTCTTAAAATTAGTTTTTTTCTTTTCAAAAATCACTTAATCTATTCTTCAAAATTTCTAAACTTATTTGTTTAAAAATCTATTTTCAAAAGTAAATAACTTTTCAAAGTAAATTAAAACTCCTTTTTTTTTAATTTTTACCCTCAAACCTGTCTCACAAAAAACCTTAAGGTTAACGTGAGTAAAAACCCTAGACTGGGGTGAGACAGACTAGGAAGTGAAACTCAATTTAAGCTATCCCTAACTTAAATTGGATCCAAATCATCAAAAATTCTTTATGTGTAGGAACATAAAGATTTGGACCAATGGATGTTAGATAGCGGGTGCTCCAGACATATGACTGGGGACAAATTGAAGTTCACCAAACTCAAGTTCAAAAACCTGGGCTCAGTGGCATTTGGTAACAATGCTACACTCAAGGTGAAATAGTCCTTAAGCATGTAGACTTCAAGTCCAACCTAGCTGACATATTCACTAAACCCCCACCTGAATCTGAGTTCAGCTCACTGAGAAGGCAGTTAGGATTATGCTTAGTAGAGTAGAATCATTTTTTTTGGCTTCTGCCTTAATTGAAAATGTTTTAATTGATTTTAAAATGTTTTCTTTGTTAAAAATGTTTTACTTTGGTTTTAAAAAAAATTTCTTGACTTAGTTTTATTTCAAAAACTACCCCCTTCAAAACTAGTTTTTTTCGAAATGGACTTAGCCTAGGCCCTAACCCTAGAACTGCATGCACCTATAGATCTAGAAGCCAGCATCTCACAAGCACCTTAGGGTACTTTGATTGACAACCTAGAAAGGGTTGAGATGCTTAGGACTTTGCCTTAACTCAAGATGCTTTAAGTCAGTGCATCTGCAGTAGTTGGGGCACTAAATACAAACTGAACATCAATCAAGTTAAGTACCAAGTTTAGACAATCTAACTTGAACAATGCACTTAACTTGACTAACCCTAGCGAAAACTACTGTTTATAACAGTTGGTAAGTAGCTAATTGGGCTAGACACGTCCCTAAAGATTTAACCAGAATTAGGTTCCAGTTTGATTCAGTACAGCAAATGCTTTAATTATTGCAAAATTTTTCTTCTGCATTTTTGATATATGTCAAAGGGGGAGAGTTGGAAAGGAAACAGGGAACAAAAATTGTTTTAAAAATTTTTTCCCATTGTCTTCTTCAAAAAGTTGAACTGAAAAAAAATAAAATTGGTGGATCAAAGTTAGTTTTATTTCTAAACTCTGAATTATTTTGAAACTTAATGTTTTTGTTTAAAATTATTGTTAGCTTAAAGGTTTTTAAAATTCTCTTTAAAAATTTCCAACTCTGAACTATGTGTTTTGAAATTATGTTTAAGCTTAACATAGCGCCTGAAATTTTCCAAACTGAAAATTTTCTAAGTCTGAAATTTTCCAAACTGAAAATTTTCTAAGTCTGAAATTTTTCCAAACTGAAAATTTTCTAAAGTCTGAAATTTTCCAAACTGAAAATTTTCTAAGTCTGAAATTTTTCAAAACTTGAAATCTTCTAAATACTTAACTCACACCACCTATTTTTTGAAAAACCTAGGGGGAGATTTCTTCCAGGGGGAGGGAATCTAACTTAGGATTTCAATTTCAGCATTTTTTCCTTAACTTTTTGAACTAGGTTGCCATATATCAAAAAGGGGGAGATTGTTGGTGCAGAATGCACCCAAGTCAAACCTGTGTTTTGATATTGGCAAAAGGGTTCAAAAGTTAAGGGTTAGTTGTTGTCTAACAAGCTTCTTGAGTGTACAGGAAAAGCCCTAGCGAAGGAAGGCTAGGCACTGGCGAAGGACTACCAGTCAGGAGAAGCCCTAGCGAAGGACTGCTAGGCACTGGCAAAGGACCGCCAGAATGCTAAAGCCCTAGCGAAGGACTGCTAGGCTGGCAAAGGACTGCCAGAAGAAAAGACCTAGCGAAGGGCAGCTAGGCACCAAGCGAAGGGCAGCTTGGTAACTCAAGACCTGGCGAAGGACTGCCAGGAAAAAGTCCAACTGGAGGATCCGGTTGGCACCAGGTAAACTCTCCCGAGAGGAGTAGGTGAGGACGCGTTCCCCTTGAGGGAACATTAGGCGTCGGTTCGACCTAGGGCTCCATTTTGGAGACCAAAGTCAGAACCAAGGCAGCTAAGGCTGTATAAAATATAATTGTTATTTGGACTAACCCTGGATGCAGGATCGAAGGACTGAGTATCTGCAGCTCAGAGAGCCTCGAAGGAGTGAGGCAGAAGCTGAGCAGGGCGCCCCGGACGACCAGGGCGCCCCCAAGGTCAACCCAAGTCTGTAAGAACCTCAACGCGCTTCGCCCCGCTTGTCGCGGGCGCCCCGCGTGTCTCGGGCGCCCCCACTGCCAGCTGCCGAAGCGCATCCCTGCGAAGCTGAGGAGATGAGGTTTTGACCGGTCAAACCGGGCGCCCCGGTCAAACCGGATCCCGAGGATAAGGGGATCAGACGGCGACCGAGCTACAACCGGATCTGCTGCCACGTGGGGGGCGCCCCCGTCGACCAGGGCGCCCCTAGGCCCTATATAAAGGGCCCTCGACCTCCTTCTTCAGAGCATCAATTACTGCGACGCTTCCACGCTCTTCTGCTTCCACGACACGCTCCAGAACTCTTCCAACTCGAGCTGACGACGTCCTGCTGCTCCAACACTTCGATCTACACCGGACGTCGGTAACGAAGAGCTTGATTAAGTTTACTACTCTGATTCTGTAATACTTGTTATTGTAAACTTTCTCGAACGTATAGAATTGCCCATAGAAAACGGTCAACGACCGTGGGCCTTGGAGTAGGAGTCGACACAGGCTCCGAACCAAGTAAAACGACCTTGTTAGCATTGTTTTTGTGTCTTATTTCCGCTGCGCACTTACTCTTTTTAAATCCGAATGATTTGCGACATTCACCCCCCCCCCTCTCTCGCATTTCTCGATCCAACAGTCTCTACTACTCCATATGAGACGTGGAATAGTAAGAAATCTTACTTAACTCGCCTTAAAATATGGGGTTGTCCTGCTTACGTGAAGCGGATTGTATCAGACAAATTGGATGCTAAGTCTGATAAATGTCTATTTATTGGATACCCTAAGGAAACAAAGGGTTACCAATTCTATCATCCCTTGGATCAAAAGGTGTTTGTTTCAAGGCATGCTGTATTTCTGAAAAAAGAATTTCTTTTACAAGAAAACAGTGGGAGTGGCATTGAACTTGATGAATTTCAAGAAACTACAATAGACATTGCAGAGACACTTAGTCTAGACCCACAACCAATAACTCATAATGATGAGCTATCAGTTGAACCTAAAACAACACCACCTCTTCGTAGGTCTGATAGGACACACAATATTCCAGAGAGATACGGATTTCTCATAAGTGAATCGAACGACGTGTTAGTCATAAGCGATGACAAACCTATCAATTATGAAGATGTTCTGAAAAGTTGAGAAAGGGACAAATGGCTTGAAGCCATGAAGTCAGAAATGGATTCCATGTACGAAAATCAAGTATGGGACTTGGTTAACCCACCTGAAGGGATTAAGCCCATATGGTGCAAGTGGGTTTTCAAAAAGAAAACCGACATGGAAGGTAATGTTGTTACCTTTAAGGCTAGATTAGTGGCAAAAGGATATTGTCAGAAACAAGGAATTGATTATGATGAAACCTATTCGCCAGTAGCTATGCTTAAATCCATCCGGATGCTCCTAGCCATAGCAGCTCATTATGATTATGAGATATGGCAAATGGATGAGAAAACAGCTTTCCTTAATAGAAACCTGCTTGAGGATGTATACATGATACAACCTGAAGGTTTCACATCGGTTGATAAAACCAAAGTATGCAAGCTTCGACGATCCATATATGAACTGAAGCAAGCATCCAGGAGCTGGAACATCCGTTTTGATGAGACAATCAAAGAGTTTGATTTCTCACAAAATCCTGACGAACCTTGTGTGTACAAGAAGGTTAGTGGGAGTGCAGTCGTATTCCTAGTATTATATGTCGATTACATATTACTTATAGTAAACGATATATCAGTCTTACAGTCGGTTAAAATTTGGTTGTCCAAAACTTTCTCCATGAAAGACCTGGGAGAAGCAACCTATATCCTTGGGATTAGAATCTATAGAGATAGATCAAAATGGTTGCTTGGTCTTTCGCAGTCTACATATATAGACCGAGTGCTAAAAAGGTTTAGCATGTCGGAATCCAAGAAAGGTTACCTTACCATCAGGCATGGGATCAACCTTTCAAAGTCTATGTGTCCGCGCATAGAAGACGAGAGGATTTGCATTAATAAGATTCCTTATGCATCCGCGATAGGATCTATCATGTATGCTATGTTATGTACTAGGCCCGATGTATCGTATGCTCTGAGCGTCACGAGCAGATACCAGTTTGATCCAGGAATGGATCATTGGGCGGCTGTCAAGACAATCCTTAAGTACTTAAGAAGAACTAAGGATGTGTTCCTAATATATGGAGAAGGAGATATGGTAATACGTGGGTATACAGATGTCAGTTTCCAGACAAATAAGGATGACTCCAAATCTCAGTCTGGATACGTATTTACTTTAAATGGAGGCGCAATAAGTTGGAAGAGTTCCAAACAAGACACTGTAGCGGATTCTACCACGGAGGCAGTCTGAATCAAGAAGTTGGTCTCAAAACTTGGTGAGGTTCCAACCATTGATGAAGCAATACCGGTTTATTGCGACAACAATGGAGCTATTGCACAAGCAAAGGAACCAAGGTCTCATCAGCGGTCCAAACATGTGCTTCGCGACTATCATCTGATCAGAGAGATTATAAGTAAGAATGATATACAAATTGAGAAAATTCCCACTGAAAGGAATTTAGCGGATCCTTTAACTAAGGCCTTGCCTCAAAGTAAGTTTGAGGGTCATGTTAGAGACTGTAGTATTGGATACCGTAGCGATTGGCATTAGGCCAAGTGAGAGTTTGTTACTAATATGAGAGAAGTTTCCTAAGGCAATCGCCTTATGATTGTAATCATTTATTTTAATAAATGAATATTCACTATTTGAGTATACATGTCTATGTATTTAATTGGGATCTTAAACTCATTTACTGAATGTCCATAATATAATTCACAGCATGAGAGAATTTGTGATGAATTCACAACTAGTGATTATCTCTACATGTGCAATTGTGAAGTATTGAAATTCTCCCTAGTCGATGAATTGATAAATAAGGACGCTATCAATTCTGTTGAGACTAGCATGGGTTATTCTCTAATCAGTTGATTCTCACTGGCTGGTGACATTGGGATGTCCGGAGATAAACATGAATGCTAGTTAAGGGAACTAGTTCATTGGAGTGACTGACTGTAAAACTTCACATGGTAGTCTACATATAGACATGTCAGTGAAGTTCTTACTGCAGCTTAAGTGCGATGTTCCTTTGACTTGCGGTGTTCAAGTCATCTTGGTCATGGAGACTTATACTTTAACATCTTAAGCAAGCATCTCCAAGGAGGTGTGGACCCAGGATGGTTGGGTATAAGCCGAAGTGCCCGAAGATGTTTGAACAACCTACAAATGATTCACCACTCCTTGCGAGGGGATGTATACCCAAGGCCTATCGTCGGATTGTTACTCAAAGCCTCTGGCCAGAACATGACATGTTCAGAGTATGAGTCTCTGAAATACATGAGAGTAATTAGAATCCATTGGACGAGAAAGACATTACTTGGGCTAGGTGTGACGTAGTCAGCCTAGTGGGGACTGACACATATAGACCATGTCCTGAACCAAGTGGGTATAAGATGGTGAAGGGAATGAGGCACGATTCATTAGAGTTGCTGAAGGGTTTCAGAATTATTTCTGAGGTCAACCGTTGATCTTTCGATTAATTGGGGATCATGATGTACTACTAGGTGCCACTCATGATCGTTCTATAATTGTTTAATTATAGACGGCCAACATAAATCGAAAGCTTATTTAGTCACACGCACTACGAGTAATCCGAGGGATTTAAAACAAGTTGAAAATTGGCTTTTCCAATCAAGAGAAATAAGTCGAATCTGAATTTATCAGAGGCGCATCGGAACCTTAAAATGGCGAAGTCTTTTGAAGGCTTATTGGACGAATTAAATGAGTTTAATTCACAAGGGTTTGCCTTGGTGTGGCCGGCCAAAGAGGGTGCCCACCCTCTTTGGTTTGGCCGGCCACAATAAAGGAGGGAAACCAATTTATTTGATTTAAATTATAAAATAAATCAAACACGATTTGTTTTATAAAATTATGGATAAATAAATTTATATAAAGAAATTTATATAAAGAAATTTATGTAAAGAGATTTCTTTTCATGGAAATTAAAATAAACCTTGGATTGGTTTATTTTATTTTATAAAATCAATTATGAATTGATTTTTCCATGATAAGAAAAATTTATATAATAAATTTATTCTTTTTATGGAAATTAAAATGAACCATGGATTGGTTTATTTTATTTTATAAAATCAATTATGAATTGATTTTTCCATGATAAGAAAAATTTATATGATAAATTTATTCTTTTTATGGAAATTAAAATGAACCATGGATTGGTTTATTTTATTTTATAAAATCAATTATGAATTGATTTTTCCATGATGGGAAAAATTTATATAATAAATTTATTCTTTTTATGAAAATTAAAATGAAGCATGGATTGGTTTATTTTATTTTATAAAATCAATTATGAATTGATTTTTCCATGATAAGAAAAATTTATATAATAAAATTTTGTGAAAATTTATTCCATAATAAAAGGGGTGATGTGTTTGTTTTATTATAAAGTTAGTTATAATAAAACTTGGCATAACGGAATAATTCATAAGAAAATTTATAAGATAAATTTCTTATGAAAATTTATTCGGTTAAAGGGGAGACTTGGCAATGGAGAGGCTACTATATAAAGGTGCATAGGGAGACTTGGCAATGGAGAGGCTAGCCTCTCTTCCTCTCCTTTTCTCCCTCTCTCTCTAGGGTCGGCTACCCTCTCCCTCTCCTAGGGCCGACTGCCCTCCCTTCCCTTGCCGTGAGCCACCACCAAGAAGAGGCCGAAGAAGAAGAAGAAGCGGGGCGCGACTCCTTCCTTCCTCCCGGAATCTTGATTCCGTTTTTCTTTTGGTGGTTAGTTTTCCATCTCTCTCTTGTTACTCTTGTCGTGCTTTTGGAGAATCTAGTAGTTCTTGTCGGCACGAAACTCGTGGCTTTCCGAAGTCATCCCGAAGAGAACTCGGCGTGGACGCGATAGAGGCGGAGCTTCAAAGGGACGCTACGGTTGGATCTCGTCCCTTACTTCGAGTTACGTGAGGTATTGAGTAAATTAGTTTACTTTCTGCAAAATTTTAATTTATGATCATGTCCACACATCATAAGGTTGCATGCTAGATATGTGGTTAAAATAATTTGAGAAATTATTTATGTTATTTCTTCCGCTGCACGTAATTATTTTTTTAAATTACGAACCCGTATCCATGTCAACATGCACCCGGACCCAACACCTCGATCATCGGGTCTTCCTCAAACATCTCGAGCATCTCGGGATCTTCCTCATACATCTCGGGACCCTCCTCGTACATCTCGGGGTCCTCCTCGTACATCTCGGGGTCCTCCTCGGGATCTTCCTCAGAGTCCCCCAAATCCTCCGGAAAGTCATGATGAAGAAGTTGCATACATAATTCCGTATATGAGATACGGCATTCATGCTGCCCCCAAATCTGATAAGCAACCTCCCTCGTACGATTGGGCAATGAACGAAGCAGAGCTCCAATCCTGTGATCATCCATGATTGGAAACCCTTCCTGCTCATGTTTCCAGAATAGCCGATCCAACTTCCCCATATTGCCTTGGATCCCAAGGACCGGACTATACTCCACCTCTTCTATCTGCTCCAGCAGCTCACGACTCCGCCCATGGTAACGACTCGTGGTGCCAATCTCATGCAACATCTGGAATTGATAAAAAAAACAACACAGCCAGTATAGCACTGACAAAAACCAGTACAGAACAAGTTTTTTTTTCAATTCACAAATATATGCAGAGAAAAACACCCCAGATAAACTCTGTTTCCTTTACCTTAATAATTACAATAATACATTTTCTTTTTTTTTCTATCCCTACCCGCATATCCAATCCTAAAGTATTTGATTCATAAAAGGAGATAAATTATCGTTCATACTCGCATATTCTAGAAACATAGGTATCATCCATATTCGCATATTCTAGAATCATAAAAGAACATAAGATATACACAAACGTACTTACTTGGAAGCGGCAGGAAAGAGGCTTGATGTGTGTGTAGTGAGATGACAACTGCTCTGATACCAACCTGTAACGCCCGCTTTTTTTTTCATAAAGCGGCGTTACACTAACATACTTAGGGCATGTGAGCATCGTAAGGCAGCGGAATAACTTAAACTTACACATACATGCACCTAACTATCCTTGCTAACTTGGTGACATGGGAACTTAGCATTTTAACATCATACTTAACATCATATCATAAAGTCACATAGTCATCCATCAGGCACACAAGTAGCAAGTGTAAGTTGTTTAGACAACACCATCATAAAATTTGCATAAAACTTGTAATTATGTATTTCCTTAGCCAAGTCACTACCACACACATACATTCTTTCCCCTCCTACTGCTTCCTTATTGTCCTCTCGCTTGATCTGCGGTATGAGGAAAATAAGACTATAAGCACATAGGCTTAGTAAGACTCTTTCCTACTCACAAAAATTCATACGTCACATAAACATAAACGTAATGCTTCAATCCTACATATCATAGCATACTTCTTATCATAAACATAAACGCAATCATGGCATCATTCTTAGCATGAACATAAATAAAATCATGGCATCATAATTTAGCTTGAACATCAAAATCATGGCATCATAATTTAGCATGAACATAAATAAAATCATGGCATCATAATTTAGCATGAACATAAAATCATGGCATCATAATTTAGCTTGAACATTAAATCATGGCATCATAATTTAGCATGAACATAAATAAAATCATGGCATCATAATTTAGCTTGAACATAAAATCATGGCATCATTCTTAACATAACACATGGGCATATTCTTAACCTAAACATATGCATAATATTCGCTATCATGGCATAATGCATAGCATGAATGAATGCATGGGTTGAATACATAGACATAAGGATGCTTAATTTAAAATCATACTTTCTTTTAAATACTTAAACATAATCATAACATCATTGGGGTCCCCGGCTTGTACCACATACATACATCATGTGCGCGCATTCCTAAGTAAATACGAGGTAGCTAGTCTCAACCTACTAGGGTAAGGACAGCATAGTCGGTCCCAGAACCGGGGCGTTCTTAAGGTGCCCATCCCTTTTGGACAGCTTCGGTAGTCCCAGAACCGTGGACAGCATAGTCGGTAGTCTAGAACCGGGGCGTTCTTAAGGTGTCCATCCCTTGGACTCATACTTCGGTCCGGTACAAGCCCATTCATAAAGTAAAATAGCTTACATGCTTCATCATTCATAAGACATTCATAGCATACTTAGACATAGCATAGCTTTGTTACATGAAGCATGACATAGAGCATACATGACCTTTCATTGTTCATACTTAATGCATAGCATCATGATTCCTTAAAGGCATGAGCATTATCTTCATTCATAAATATGGCATGCATCTTCATTCATAAAACATGGCATGCTTACATAAAACATCATTCTTGTTCATAGTGATTGCATTAACTTCATTCATAAACATGGCAAGCTTGCATAAAATATCATTCTTGTTCATAGTGCTTGCATGATCATGGCATATAAGGTAAGCATTGCATTATATTCATTAAACATGACATGTCTACTTAGACCATCATCCTATTCCATAAAGCTTGCATGATCATGATACATAAGGTAAGCATTGCATTTCATACATAAGTATAGTATCTATCACAAGCATGCATAGATGGGACTTCTATAAACCTGTTACCTACTATCTAAGCGCATGGCATAGAACATAATACATTCATGAATAAACCCTATTAAGCATGGCATCTAACACGAACATACAAACATGTAACATAGTACCTAAGGTTAGGGTTATAGGTAGCATAATTTCTACCACATGCTTGAACCTATACATATACATCATAATGAGCCATAAACCATCATTCTTCAAACCCTAACTCCACCTAAACCCTATTTACATTGCTTGGCCAAACTTGCAAGGAAGGGTTCCATCATTCAAATAACATGTAAGGTAGCATAAGGTAAAGAAACAACCATACATTACCTATAAGGTCATAGGAAGCCATTAGGGCTCATGATTAGGGTTAACCCTAACCTTTAGCCCTCCTTCTTAGGGTTGGCCGAAACCTTACAAGGTCATGGGTGCATGGAAAAATTCCATAAAATTCCCAATCAAACATTAAACACCAACCATACCATACCATAGGGGCCTTTGGAACCCATACTTGAAGAAAACCTTAACTCCTTGCCCTAGAACCCTTCTTGGCCGAAACCTTTAGGGTTATAAAGCCTTGTGAAAATTTCACATAAATCACCCTCAACCTCTCTTGTATCATGAAGATACACAAGATACATGCTTGAAGGGTTAGGTCCAATCCTAACCATGAAATCATGGTGAAGGTCCCAAACCCTAAAGGGTCTTAGGGTACCCTACAAATTTCCCCAAAATTATCTTCTATTCTATATTCATCATGAGAACACATTAGAAAACATGAGAGATATTTTTAACATCATTTTTGAACCCAAACACATGGTGGCCGAAAGTTTAAGGGCCAAGATCATGGGTTTTTCTCAACATAAAACCTAAACGAAATTTCATAATATGATAAACATCAAGGGGAACTATCATACCACAGGTGAGGGAGTCTTACCTTGGGTTTTCTTGATTTTTCACCTTGAATATAGAGAACCAAAAGAACTTCTTAGACCTTAGGTCACCCCTAGCCCTTGTAGCCTTGTGAAACCTTTAGATCTTGAAGATGAGGCCTTCTTGTGGAGCTTTTCCAAGGGAAAACCCCACTTGTGGGTTTCGGCTAGAGGGAGGAAGGAGGAGGAAGAAGAGTGGCTTGTGGATGAAGGAAGAAAAGTAACTCTCATGCCACCTCCCTCATTCCTTTATACTACATTAAGGAGGGTAAGTGAAGAGTCATGGTGTCTCTTCTCTTGATGACTCTTCATTTTCCTAAGCCTTAACCAAAATCCACTTCATTCCCTCATAGCACTCCCTTGCTAGGTGAATTGGTTAGTACATGCATGATGGTAGACTAGGTCTAAGGTACAATCATTGGTGCATGCACTTTATTTTTATTTTCTTTTTATTTTCTTTTTTTCTTATTTTCTAAAAATTCTCCTAAAATTCACCCATGATCATGCTAATATTCCTAATTAAAACTCATTTATATTTATATTAAATTTTGCCTAAAATCTACCAATAATCATGGTACTAAAAAGCCCATATAAGGCCCATTAGTACTTAGTTTCCCAATTTAAATGAGACAAATCATAGATTTCTAGGCTAAGGTTCGTTCTAATATCTCTAGGTCCCTCGGAAAATTATCTAGACATGATCCATATTTTAAAGAAAATATTGAGAGAATTTTCCGGGTCGTTACAGTATTAGATATTGCAGTGATTGGCACTAGTGCTAGTGGAAGATTGTTAGTAGGAGCCCTAGAGCCAATTATGTGATGATTGACTGGGGACATTTTTGTATCATATTCTATCATTAATAAAGGCATGTTTGATTATTATACTTACTTTGTATTTGTGCCAAATAACTAAGTATAATAATGTCCTTGGGTAGTAGGTTCTTATCTACATTATATCGATTGGTTGAATCGATAGTGAGATAATGTAGAGAACACTACTCTAAATCATTCCTAGTCAAGTATTAATATTCAAGGACAATATTAATACATAGAGACTAGCATATAGGTCAACTGATGACTTGAGCTCACAAGTCATGGATATGTGATATCAAGTTGACACATGGGTATACATTGTAGAATGTGTACTGAATGACCCGCCATGAGAAAGTTTCATAGATTGTCATATGAGTGTCATAAACTTTCTCATGTGACTATTGGTATGAATAGTCCTTAGACTTGAATTCACTACGGTTCCCTACATAAGAAGTTATGTACTTTGGTATCGTCAAACGTCACCCGTAACAAGGTAGACTATAAAGGCGATCACTGGGTATGTAATGAATTATGCAGAGGGATGTGAGTGATGTAGATGGGATCTATCCCTCCCATATGACGGGAGTGATATCTGTGGGCCCCTTGATCGAGTAGGACTGCTAAAACGCATGGCCATGCTCAAATGAGTCAATATGAGATATTGAGCTCATTTGTTTGAGTGAGTCTACTCGGGGATCAAGAAACACAAGATTGATTGAGAATGACACGGTCTATGCCTCATTGGTCAATCTAGATATCAAGGATAGAAGGACAAGGTCATACATCACCATAGTCACGGAGGTTAAGTCGGATCTTGACTTTCTTGTTACTTGGGTAGCATTGATGTATTGCTAGATGCCGCTCATTGCTTTTGTGTCTAAATTGGTTTAGACACATTGCCAATGTTACGAGAGCCTATTGGGTCACACACTAAGGGCACGATGCTTCGGAGATTAATTGATCTTGATTTGGCTAAGATTTAATTGGAATTGGATTAATTGAGTTAGACTCAAGTGAATCCAATTGGATTATGGATTGAGATCTAATTTGAGTTAAACTCATTTAGATTAGACTCAACCACATTTGGATGAAATATTAATTCATTAAAATGTTTAATGAATTAATAAGAGAGGAAAATGGAGAGTTTCTCACCATTAGAGTGTTACATGAAAAGAGAGAGTTACATTAAAATGTTTAATGAAGGGAAGTTTAAAAGGCAAAAACTCCTCATGATATGAGTATAAAAGAGTTTTTCCCTTGTCATTTGGATGACTACTTCTCATTTTCTTTCTCCTCTTCCTTCTCTTCTCCATCTTGGCCGAAACCCACATCTTGGCTTCTTGGTATTTTGTGAACTACCTCAAGTTGCTAGCACAACTAAGGTAGTTCTTCTCCGAAGTAGAGATATCGTGTTCGTGTGGATACGAATAGAGGCACGGACACTTGAACGTGCAAGAGATCCGGCGGCGCTTGGACGAGCGGGATAAACGTAAGGGCACGCTCCAAAGGTATACGCTTTAGATTGATCTATTAGATAGATGATTTCGTACGAGTTTTTCTTTCGCATGGATCGCTCGAGGGATCTTGTTTCCGCTGCGTTTTTGTGTTTATGTCGTCTGAAGATCCCAACAAGGCCAACTATTACACTGCGTGTGTTGTATGTGTGTCTAAATTATCCGTCGTATAGGAGAGATGCTTTCCGATTTTATATTGAACCAGTGACTCCTTTGATCTCGGGACTTGATAATATCTCCTAATGACTCTATATAGAGCCTCTTATGTAGAAATGGAATAGAAATTGATAAATAAATAGCTTCCATATTATTTTAAACTCTAGTTTTACTTTGTTTGGGCTTAGGTACATCTAATTATCAGATTAGTTAGTTAGATTAGACTTCTAGTGTAAAAGAATCAGGAAACTTGCCTTTTATTAAAACGGGGAATTAGCAAGTTCTTTTTCCCACCTTGAGAGATATTTATCTTTGCTAAACACTGATATTTTTAAGTGTTTGTAAGAAGACTTGTTTCCTTTTATATAGTGGCTAAAGGTGATTTATTTATCTCAGTGCCTCTATCAATCCATTTCAGGGTCAATATAGAAGAGGTAAATTACAGGGACTATTAGTCCAGACAGTGACTAATATATAAGGAAAGATAGACATCTGGCTTCGTAAAAATTTATTTCCTTTTGTATAACTCATAGGTAGGAGCTTCATCCCTGTTGATATAGTTACTCAATAAGAATGTGGTTAGTTAAAAGAATAGTTTCACCCCACAGAGGGTGTAGCCAGACTTTCAAATTACATGAGGCTACTATGAATGGTATAAAATTTTAATTAATTCAAAAATATAAATAACATAAAATGTATGTGAATATTAACTTGTAGAAGACATAAAATAAAAATATTCAATATTCAATACATCCAAAATCATAAAAAAATATTATTGAAGTTGTGCTCTTCGGTTCTTCTTAGAATCAAACTCATTAATATTATATCGTTATCGATATTTTCAACCAACTCCTGTTCAATGTAGATGACCATAGAATCTGTTAAAAACTCTTCTTCCATCTTATTACGAAGAGTTGTTTTAACAAGTTTCATAGCTAAAAATGTTCGTTCCGTTGTTGCCATAGAGAGGGGAAGAGTTAAAATAAGATGAATCAACCTGTCAATTAAATAAATATATTAATTTTATATATAAGTAAATGATGTAGTTATAATATATAAACTATAACAAATAAGAAAAAAATTACTTGTCAATCAAATGGTAGGTTTCTGATTTATTTGTTTCAACTAATCTTCGACATAATTCAGAAACAGTTGATAAATTCAGAAATCTTTCATAACCAACAACATCAACCTTATAATGATCTAATTGCATTCTCAAGTGATGCAAATCTTGTGCGTCGAAGTAAAGAGGATAGAATTTATCAGCAAGTCGATAGATGTGATCAACATTAAGAAGTTTAAAATTTTCTTTAGGTTCCAAAGCACAACTAAGATTAAGAAGTTCGATTGCCTCATCTTTGAATCTACAATTAAGCTCTTCAATTTGAAAATCTATTGCAGCAACAAATACATCAAATTGATAATAGTGCTCAACTGTGATTGAATCATTTTGTTGACAAGAACGGCCTGTAACATATTTATAACGAGCTTCCATATCAGGTATCTCAATATCATACTTAGCACAAACTTCTTTCACATAACTAAGAAGAATAAAACACCTTCTTCTCTCAAAGTTTGAAGCAAAGTTTTAGTAGTTGAAACAGAGTCCATTGCATTTAAAATGTCTAGAGATTTCTCTTGCAATGCCTGACAAAGCAGATTTGTTAACCCCATTATCTTTTGCATCAAGTGTGATATGAATATGAAATCAAAAGACTTCATCGCAATCAACAAACCACTAGCTTCACCACGGATGGAGTTAAAAGAGGACCCATCATGCACTATGTTTTCTAACACAGTAATCACAGAGCTATACATTTCAATCATGTTACAAATTGAGTCAAAATTAGAACTCCAATGAATCTTTCCAGGCAGTAATAAATTTCTAATTTGATTGCATCTTATACCAGTATCACGTTCACCAATAGCTATCATATGTGCAACTTTAACTCTTTGAGAAGAAAGTAGCTCAACTTGGCGTTTACGAGATGCATTAAATAGATTACAAATGGAATTCAATTTTGAAAAAAAAATAACCAAATGGATACCTCTTTTTTAGCAGCTGCAGTTAATGCTAGTTGAAGTCGATGAGCGAAACAATATATATAATATGCACATGAACAATCTTTCAAGAAAAGAGCTTGTAATCCATTCCAACAACCACGCATATTGCTAACACCATCATATCCTTGTCCTCGTATATTGTGGATATGCAAGTCATAACGACCAAGAGCATCAGATATTTCTTTCTTAAGTGTTACAACAGTTGTATTAGTCACATGTACAATGGCAAAGAACCGCTCTCGTAAAAAACCATCAATATCCACAAATCTTAATACAATAGTCATCTACTCCTTGTTAGATGTATCTCTTGCTTCATCAACTAAAATACAGAATTTTGCATCCCCAATTTTTTTACGTATCTTGGTTCTCACTTGATTGGCAAGAATATTCAAGATATCTTTCTGAATATCTGGTGAAGTATACTTTGTATTTTTTGGAGCTTTCTCTAAGATGATATCCCCAATATTCTCATTTATTTTTCCCATATATTGTATCATCTCAATATAATTGCCGCGATTATTAGACGATGGAGATTCATCATGCCCTCTAAATGTGCATGCTTGCAAAGTGAGTCATCTAATACTTTCAATAGTTGCTATAAGCCTCAATCTGTTCTTCTGTTTTTCATCTGAAGATTGTGCATTCATCACTTTGTCAATATGACGAGGTATATTTATCAAATTATCAAGATATTCCATAGCATTATTATGTGGTGAAGTATTGCATCTTATATGCACAAAAAATGCGCATCTATCACCATCATTAACTCGCTTCCAATATTTGAATTCATCCGTCGTAAATGCAGGATTGCGAGGATGCTTATGATCAAACAAGAAGCATGGAAAACAAAATGCAGCATCTTTCGAAGGAGAGTATTCTAAACAAGTAAATTTCTTAAACCAATGACTTTGGAATCGTCGATTTTGACTTCTGAATTTGGTCAGTGGATACTCATTCTGAATAGGTTGATATGATCTCATCTTAATATAAGCTCGTCTAATTTCATCCGTTTGATTAACAGGATATTTCTATATTAGAGTGTGTAATGCTGGATCAAGTTCAAGAGAACTAACATCAATCTCCATTATAGGAGATTTGTTAGGTTGTTGATCACTAGAATTTAATATATCAATATTGGATGGAAAATATCCTTGACTTGTTGATGTTTGATCTTTTACTTTAAAAAAAGAATTGATAGTTTTTCTTTTCTTCATTTCTTGAGTTTCCTATATTAAAATGAATAGATACAAAAATTATCATATCCAATAATAAAAAAATATCCTTTATTGACAAATCTAATATAATATGATACATATGAAGTCATACTTGTTAATATCAAACAAACAATAAAAAAGTAACCAATTATATACCCCGCGGGCATGGCACAATTGGTAATGGCTCACTTGGGTGATCCCTAACTTCCCAGGTTCGATTCCTCCCTGGTAGAGCGCGCAGTATGCTGACGGAAGAAATCGCCACAGGCTGCTGCGTGGTCAGGCCATCGGGTATAGATATCATTAGTGGTGAAGTCGCCACGTGTCTCCGTCGCGCGATTTATACTCGTTAACCGGTGGGGACTCTCGTTGAAGGCTGTCGGGCAAAGCTGGTTAGCCAAGCGGATTAGTCAGGCGCAAGTCTGGATACCTCTTGTAAATAAAAAAAATAACCAAATTAATTAATAATCTTGTTAATAAATTTAATCAATTTATCAAAAGAAAATATTTTAGTTCACTCGTACAAAATTAAAAGAAAATAAACCTGCGACGATAGACGCATAGATATTGTGTGTTATTCGAGAGAAAAGATGTCGCGGTTATACTCCTCGAGTCGTTATCGATCGTCTGTACATGACATAAATATGAAATATATAAATGAAAAATATTATAAAAGTTTTTGAGAAATAAAGAAATTGGAGATCGAAAGAAATTCATCACACATACGAATCAATCTAAGAAATTCATCTCAAATTTGAATAGATTTGCTGTAATCCAATGAAGAGAAAAGATAAAATAATCAAAATTAAAATCCTATTTTACCTATGGTTGTGAGTCTGTGACGAGACAGAAGAAAGGCCGAAAAAAGGCGGCAGGAGAAACATGTGTTGGGTGAGGAGGCCAACAGGTGAAAAATAATTTTTTATTTAACGAAAATTTGCATGTTGTCTTTGGTTTAATTAGATTTTGGATTAATTAAATTTTACAATTGGGAATTTAGCTGAGTTCTATTTCCGATGGGTTATATATATATATATATATATATATATATATATATATATATATATATATATATATAGCTAAAGTGGGTGGGGCTGGAGCCCACCCTAGCCGATGGGTGGCTCTGCCCCTACCCCACAAAGCTCTAGGAAACCCTAAGCTTATCGATATAATGTTCATTATCTTTTTAATCTATGGCTCTCGCATTCAACCATAGTATTATATTTAGGTAATTAAGGATTCCATTCATATTCATTAGCAAAGATATAAGTATATTTTTTTAAGTTGATATTAGTTATTTAATTTATGATGATTAATTTTGAAGGTGATTGGCTCGATTCTATATAAGTTTTTTACCGACTATTAAAGTAAATCAGAAAGTATTCGTAACGGATGGTCTATCAATTCAACGTTCTTAGATCAATCATTTATAAAAAATAGTTCATCCATTAATTAATCAAAAACTCAATTTTTAAATATTTCAAAAATAAAGAAGACATAGAATCACTGTATCATTACCTCGGGATAATAATAATGTCTTATATAAATAAAGGTGATGAAGTAATTCTGTTCGTCTTCGTATACGTATGAACTTTAGATCAAGAATATCATTGTGAATTAGCTCGATATATTCCATATACGACATGCTCCTTTCCATCAAACGAAAAGGTTTTTTTTTTCTTTAATTGACACTAATATTCAATTTACATCGTTTAATATTAAAGACAATCAATTTAATCTCACGAAAATTTTCTATCGATTATTAAAATAAATCAAAAAGCACTCGCAACCGGTAACCCTTCAATTTAATATTCTTAGGTCAACCATCAATTTAAAAAATCATTCATTATTAATTCACCGAAACTAGAATTTAATTTTTAAGAAATTGAGAAAACGTCCTACTGCTGCACTATTGCCCCGGACATTAATAATAATAATATTATTATTATTAAATAAATAAATAAATAAAAATGTAACTTTGTTGGTTTGACCTCTGCAAATGTCTCACACTTGTGTAATCAAACTCAACCTATCGTAATAATTCTAATATTTCTAATTTGTGTAAAGTGTCAAAGTTGACATGTTCTGAAGGTCAAACGACTCAGTCAAATAACTAAATTCAGAAGCCTTAATCCTCATGTTAATTAATTAGTTGGTCCTTAATTTTCACGGACAACATTCAAATTATCACAAGCATAAATATATTGTAGATTTGAGCATATATATAGGATCGTAAGGCGAACCTTCGTATTCATCTCCTTTAATTTGGCGCATAACTTATAGCTATATATATATTAACCTAATTCGAGGTGCGAGCACACATAACTAAAGATTTGAGTGAGTGCATTATATATGGAATTAAGAACCAAAGATTTGAAAATTGAGATAATTATATTGAACTTCCACGTACATGCAAAACTAATAAGTACAAAAGGAGGGACAAAGTACTCCTGATGCTTTCTTTGTACAAATATAGTTGAAGAGGCACATAATTACTAACCCTCGCGCTTAAAGCCAAACATATATTTCTACTCTATTTGTCGTCGCAACCATGTAGAAGAACCACAGTCCAATTGGTTCTTCATCCTGTTGGAAAGAGATGAAATAGTTTGCTAGTCAGGAGATATATATATATCGTTGGGAATAGTTAGATATATATATATGTGTTAATGCGAGTGAAAGAAGAGGAGTACGTACTACTTGGGTTGCGGGAGGAAGAGTAGTAACTGGGGACTTTGTCGTTCTCAATACGAAAGACGTCGTCGACAAGCAACTCGTAGTACCGCTTCACTTCTTCGGCAGATTTGCCGCCCACAAGCCGCGCGATGTTGTGCCAGCGATCGGGGGTGTCTTGGTCGTAGAGCGCGAGGGCCTTCTCGAACATCTTGTTTTGCTTTGCGGTCCAGGAAGCGGCGAATGAGCTCGATGCCATTATAGGGTTTAGAGAAGGGAGCTAGGGAGGATTGATGTGGAGAGAGAAGAGCCATGGGTGGTTACTTATATAAACGAGATCAGAAGAAATCAAACTTGAAAATAGGGAGAGAGAGAGAGAAGCTAGATAGGCAGGCAGGTGCCGGGCCGGTCATCCGAGGTTGGTTGAAAAAATCTCGTTAATCAGAAAGTAGATAGGCAGGCAGGCAGAGATGGAATAAGGGACCATCCCATTCAATGGAATGACAACATTATGAATTGATGCTCTCACTCACTTCGCTTTGCTTGTTCAAATCTCTCTTTAATTCGATCCCAAATCTTAATCATATATCATCAAACGATTCTGTATTATTAGGCAAAAATTAAAAACATACCAGGCATCCATTAAAAAAAGGGAAAAATAGCTAGAATTAATTATAAAAATACTTTTATTCTAATATTATTGTAAGTAGGTATTAAATAGCTGTTATTATATGTTTAAAAAAATCAATTTAGTAAAAAAACTTATATGAGAACAAAAACTTTCATCGATTTAATTAAAATTACTTAAATTTATCGAATTCTCTTACCATCTTTGGTCGATATAAGAAGATTCGCTCGTCCTCAACATCTCTCTCAACCCATCCTAGGATCAACAAGGAGGAAGTAAATCACTAAGACTACAAGGCCGAATGTTATAACTAGCGCGTGAGAAAAATTGACACACTAATTTTATTAGGTTTTGACCTTCAAATCTCAAGTTGGCAATACCATATATGTTAACCATTAGTCTATCCCATAAAAATAATTCTCTTGCAATCTTTGATCGTTCTTGAGGCACTTTTTATTTTTTTTAAAATTTATGCCTAAAATTATTCTCCTCGGGCTCTGGCTTACAAGAACAGATATCAAAAGTTACAGGTTCCAGTTGAAATTACAAGAATCCTTTGCAGTTTTTTCTTTTCCTTCAACCATTCCAACTATTGTGTGATTCCATTACAATCTTTATTATTTTATCTATCTATTGATATATCTGGATCGAATATATGTCCAGAGCCAATGATTTAGGGAGGGATTCTGAAATTTAGAATGACTGAAGGGCAGAGGGGCAAGATAAGGTGCTGATGCCCCTCCAATTATTGGTCTGCTTGGCGTTCGATAAAGCAAAAGTTACGGTGCAAGAAAATTGCTGAAAGATGCTTCTACGAGTACGAGTGATGCCGTGGTAAAATATTCAGAAGAATAATAAAAAAAAAAAATCGACTTAGGGGTAACACAAAGGCAACTCGTAAGTTTTGTAACTCGGATCTTTTTCTCAAATATAGTTTGTGTCAAATCAAGCTTAGCTTCAAGGAGACAATGAATGAAAATGACTTATTATCATTTAAAGATGAATTATTTTCTATTAGATTGTTAAAATAATTTACTAATTATGAAAAAAAATTATCTGATAAAAATGAAAATAGCACCCCTTATGTTTGTTATCTTTAAAAAGACATCCTTGAAGAAATATCAAAAGGATATTTTTCATTTTCATCTAAAAATATTTTTAATCTACTGTGCTTCGAATTTAATTATTTAATAAATGCTTACAAAGAAGGTTGGCTACCTTAGTCAAAATTATTATGCACCGAGTATTAAAGTATTATCAAATTCACTTCAACTTTTACTAACCTCTTAAACTTAGAGATAGTTAGACTTATGTTATATGATACTGAGTGTTGGATTATAACTCGAACGTATAAATAGAAAATGAAAGTTACAGAGATGATATTGTTAAGATGAATGTGTGAATATACGAGGATGAACAAAATAAAAATGAGAGCATTGAAGAAAAAATCAAAATTACATCTATTAATGATGAAAACTTTGAGAGATACGACCAATAAATGTCCCAGTTAGACGATGTAAAACTGTAACAAATACAGACATCAAACGAGAGAGAGAAAAATTAAAAAAGATTTAGTTAGCAATAATAAAATAAGATAAAATTCATTTAAATATATATGATAATATAATAGGAGACAGAGATCAATGGCGTAAAAATATCTATATAAGGATAAAACTTGGTTGTTATTGTATATTTTTACTAGTTTTTTAAATGGATGATGAAAATAAGATAAATATCTTAAAAATCAAGTTATGTGAGTGTGTATAAATGAATTTGAGGAAAAAGCTGGCAATACCTAGATCATCAATGAAAATTGTTCTTAAAAGTGGTCAGAAAGATGCAGATTCCTGTTGATAAAGAGAATCCTTATCACTTTAGAAAATGTTCTTCTTCCCTTTCCAAACCCTGAGGATGGTTGGTTTGTAGTGGCCCTTGTGCAACTTGTGGGATTCCATGGCAGACAACCTTTATTTTACTTGCATATCTATCTCTAATCTTCAGGGTCGAATATATATATCTTTCACATATCCTTTGTACCCTGAAACTTTAGTCCATCCAATTAAGTAATACTTTCATAACGAGAAAAAGATAAAAATGAAAAGGCATCTCTTTTTATGCTCTATCTCGGGTTTCCAAATTTTTATTTCTAAAGCTATCCTTGTTTTGACATGGTTATAATAGTAGTTACGGATACATAACTATTAAAATATCGGCATTTCATTTTTGATCAACACAAGCAAACTGTATTGTAATAACTATGAATCATACTTACTACAATATGATTAATTTATCTCTAGTCAAAATTATGTTATAGCAACATTTCGAATCTGATCAATATTACTAATGTTATATTGTAGTAATTATGATTTTTATAATATGAACGTTTCATTTCTAATCAATACAAATCAATATTGATCAACATCATATAATAACAGCTACAAATCATTATTATAATATAGATAATTTATTTTTATCAATATTGGTTGATCCCGGGCCAGCTTATGTGTGTCCTGACCCGGCAGTCTGGCAGCCTGTTAGGAGGAAGTGGGATTATGGGCTCCAGGAGCCCGTCGAATACAGGGATTCGACAGGGTCGGCACAAGCAGATCGGCCCATTTCTCCGAACACAAGGAAACATTGACCCTGACCAAGGCAAAGAGGGCCAGAAGCCCTGAAGGCCTTCAAGTTCAGGAAGATCCCGAGTCAGAGAAGTCTTGACCCATAGCCTCACTGAGTTTTAATGCTCCCAAGTCGGGGAGCCTCAAACTAAAGTATCCTGAAGTCATAAGCGAATATGATTCCGCGCACCACTCAGCTTGGTGTCCCCAGTCAGGCGCGTGGCGGCCCATGCTCCCTGAGTGCAGCCCGACCAATGGTCTGAATTCTCGCCTTCGCACAAGTCATAGGCGGACATGTTCTGCCACTACTCAACTCGGTGTTCCCAGCCGGACACGTGGCGGCCCACGCTCCCTGTGTGCACCCCGAGCCAGAAGAGTATTTACTCAAGTGTCACTGAATCATAAGATCCCTAAGTTAGGAGCACCCCGAGCCAGCAGAATACTCGGTCATCGACCGTACCATCTCCGGGTCAGCCAAGTTCGGACGTTCATCCCGAACCACGCGCACCACGACCCAGACATCATATCTGTGCTCGGGACACCTTCCTTAACTCGAGAAGCATAGTAGCCCCCAGTCGGCTCCAATACTCTAGGCCCTCAGTCGGCCCCATCATTCTTGGCCCTCAGTCGGCCTCATCATTTTA
>JAGFNQ010001085.1:0-17952 GCA_024364735.1 Boesenbergia rotunda
TATTTTATACAGCCTTTGCTGTCTTGGTTCTGACTTTGGTCTCCAAAATGGAGCCCTAGGTCGAACCGACGCCTATTGTTCCCTCGACGGGGAACGCGTCCTCACCTACTCCACTCGGGAGAGTTTACCTGATGCCAACCGCTCCTTTGGTTGGACTTTTGCCTGACGGTCCTTTGTCAGGTCTTGTGAACTGGCAGTCCTTCGCTAGGACTTTTGGTGCTGGCAGTCCTTCGCCAGTGCCTAGCAGTCCTTCGCTAGGGCTTTTGGTGCTGGCAGTCCTTCGCCCAGTGCCTAGCAGTCCTTCGCTAGGGCTTGATACTGGCAGTCCTTCGCCAGTGCCTAGATGTCCTTCGCTAGGGCTTGATACTGGCAGTCCTTCGCCAGTGCCTAGCAGTCCTTCGCTAGGGCTTTTCCTGCACACTTGATTAACTTGTTAGAAAACAAGTAAGACTTAACTTTTGACCTATGTTGCCATTATCAAAATATAGGTTTGACTTAGGTGCATTTCTGTACCAACATCTTTATGTGCAGAATTCTATAATAATATAATTCGACAAGATAATCTTATGTTTCACACTACTGTCCAAGGTATCCCTCTGACTATCACCCCTACTCTATTGAACCGATTCCTAGGACTGCGACCCTCTCAGTCCTCATTTTGCTGCTATCCTCCTAGGACTCCCCCATTCGATCCTCCCTACTCAGATATTACCCTAGATACCATCCACTCTTATTTCTATAGGGCAGACCTCCCCGCAAACAGACGTTTCCAAGCTGTTGAACTTCAGGCACAGGACTATGCCTTGTATAGAGTCCTGGTCCGCTGTATCTTACCACTCTCCACTAGAGATCTAGGGACTATACGACCCTTTCATGCTTTCCTTCTATATGCCCTAGTCCATCATCTTGACCTAGACATTGGACTCCATATGTTTCATACCATTTTGCATGCGTCCAGTGTCACGATCCAGGGACGAGTACGCACACCATTCTTCCACATCATCACTTCCCTCCTTCATCACCACGGTCGCGACATTACCGTGGGTGAAATAACCGCTATGACTGACTTTGACGAAATAGGATTTAGGAACTTCTCGTTAGAGGGTCTAGAGGTGTCGGCCACCGGGGTTCTTAGTTGGAGACGACAGCAGGCCGGAGCTCCGATCGACTCAGACGAGGAGGTTGAAGTCGACGTTGGAGACATCGCTGCAGCAGCCCGAGCACACATCGATGAGCCCGCTCCACCGACACTCTACCAGAGAGTGACACATTTAGAGACGAAGGTTCAGAGTCTCCGAGAGGAGGTCGAAGCCTACCACATAGAGCAGATGGAAGCTCATCGAGCCGATCGAGAAGTGGCTGACGCACGATTCATTGAGATGATGGCACGATTCGATTCATGGCAGCCTGGTCCGTCTGATCATCCCGGTCCTTCGTCTTAGATTCACTTAGCATTGTACCTATTTGACTGCCCCTACTCAGTAGGGTTGGCTTGTGTTTTGACTGTTTAACTGTGTTGAACCTTGAGTACCTGCTTTATTATCTGTTGACCAATTTATGAGTACTTGCTCTTTTTGAAGTTAATGCTCGGTAGAATAGATTAATTTTTTTACTTGATTTAAAAAATTTTCTAAAAATAGAATTTGAAAAACTATTTTACTTAATTTCAAAATCAGTTTTCATTTTCGACTTAGTTTTATTTTTATTTCAAAACTACCCCCTTTCGAAACTAAGGTTTTTTTCAAAAATGGATTTAGCCTAGGCCCTAACCCTAGAACTGCATGCACCTATAGACTTAGAAGCCAGCATCTCACAAGCACCTTAGGGTACTTTTGATTGATAACCTAGAAAGGGTTGAGATGCTTAGGTCTTTGCCTTAATTCAAGATGTTTTAAGTCAGTGCATCTGCAGTAATTGGGGCACTAAATACAACTTACACAGCAATCAAGTTAAGTGTCAAGCTTAGAAAATCTAACTTGAACAGAAACACTTAACTTGACTAACCCTAGCAAAAACTACTGTTTCTAACAGTTAGTATGTAGCTAATTGGGTTAGACAGGTCCCTACAGAGAAAATTGACTGATTTAGTTTAAGTCTAATTATGAATTGGTTCAGTACAGCAAAATCTTACTTATTTCTTTTATGCAATCTTATTTCTGCTATATTTATCTGTTTTGATATATGGCAAAGGGGGAGAGATATGATAGGAGAGAGTAAAATTAATTTTACTTATTCAAAAAGTTTTCAAAAATTAATTTTTGATATTCAAAAGGTTTCAAAAATTTTTTTCCTTTATTCAAAAAGGTTTCAAAAATTTTCTTATCCTTTATTCAAAAGCTTAAACTTTTCAAAATTGACTAAAATACTTAAGTTCGTAAAGCTTTCAAAATTTTTACGTAAGCTTTCAAAATTTTGCTAAGTACTCAAGCCTTTCAAAATTTTCTAACATAAGCTTGTCAAATTTTTTTTGTACTTTAAGCTTAAGTTTTTCAAAACTGTATAAGTACAATGTTACTAAGTACTTAGGTTTTTTGTATTAAGTACTTATGTTTTCCAAATGGACTCTATTTATTAAGTACTTAAATTTTCAAAATTATTAAAGTACTTAAGTACTAAAGTGTTTCAAAGTTTACTAAGTACTTAAGCTTTTTAAATCCTACTAAGTACTTAAGCTAACACTTTCAAACTTATGAGTACCTTAAAACATAAAGCTTCAACTTTTTAAGTACTCTAATCATGCTTCAAAAACTCTCCTGTGTACTTTTAACTTAAGTTATTGAAAGATTTCTAAGTACCTAAAACATAAGTTTTCAAAGTGCAAGTAAAGTTTTTTTTAACTCCACGAATTTTTAAAAAATCTAGAGGGAGATTCCTTCCAGGGGGAGGGAACAAAATTTAACTTTTTTTTGTTTGCTTAAACTTAACTTTTTGAACTAGGGTTGTCATAAATCAAAACGGGGAGATTGTTGGTGCAGAATGCACCCAAGTCAAACCTGTGTTTTGATAATGGCAACATAGGTCAAAAGTTAAGTCTTACTTGTTTTCTAACAAGTTACTCAAGTGTGCAGGAAAAGCCCTAGCGAAGGACTGCTAGGCACTGGCGAAGGAATGCCAGGGTAAAAAGCCCTAGCAAAGGACTGCTAGGCACTGGCAAAGGAAAGCCAGAGTCAAAAGCCCTAGCGAAGGACTGCTAGGCGCCAGGCGAAGGACAGCCTGGGACTGAAGCCCTAGCGAAGGAATGCAAGGCACCGAGCGAAGGGCAGCTCGGCATCCAAGACCTGGCAAAGGACCGTCAGGCAAAAGTCCAACCAGAGGAACGGTTGGCATCAGGTAAATTCTCCCGAGAGGAGTAGGTGAGGACGCGTTCCCCGTCGAGGGAACAGTAGGCGTCGGTTCGACCTAGGGCTCCATTTTGGAGACCAAAGTCAGAACCAAGACAGCTAAGGCTGTATAAACTAACTACTTGATGTTTTGGACTAACCCTGGATGCAGGACTGAAGGAACGAGTGTCTGCAGCTCAGAGTGCCTCAAAGGAGTGAGGCAACAGCTGACCAGGGCGCCCGGAGTGTCCCGGGCGCCCCCAAGGTGAACACAAAATACACAAGCAAAAAGTACGCTTCGACAGTACATACTGCGGGCGCCCCCGTGCTCCCGGGCGCCCCCAAGGTGCATACAAAACAAGTCAAGAGGAAAAGGCTTCGAATAGCTGCTGGGTCGGGCGCCCCCGCTGCTCCCGGGCGCCCCCATGCGCAAGCCCTGAACCAGAAGCCATCGAAGCCAAGCAGATAACGTTTGACCCGGTCAATCCGGGTGCCCGAGCACTCCGGGTGTCCCGGTCAAAGCGGATCCAGAGGATAGACGCTGACCGAGACTTTGGCGGATTAAAGGCCACGTGGGGGGCGCTCCCAGGCCCTATATAAAGGACCCTCGACCAAGGCTTCAGAACATGACTTCAATTCAACGCCTCAAAGCTCTTCTGCTCTCGCGCCTTGCTCCGGAAACCTTCCAACACGAGCCGACGACGTCCTGCTGCTCCGAGAAATTTGATCTACTCCGGACGTTGGTAAAGAAGAGCGTGTTTTGTTTACTGCACTTATTTTTTTTGTAATCAAATTATTGTAAACTGTTTGCGCCTATATAGAATTGCCCAAAGTAAACGGTCAACGACCGTGGGCCTTGGAGTAGGAGTCGACACAGGCTCCGAACCAAGTAAAACCTCCCGTGTTTGCATTGTGTGTTTTTAACTTCCGCTGTGCAATTGCTCTTTACGTAAATCCGAAAGTTTTTCGATATTCACCCCCCCCTCTATCGGTTTTCTCGATCCAACAGAAGCATCACTCATAAAAGACGCTTACTATTACTTATCTATTATCGATTCCATATTCCAATGAGATGATTTACTAAACTGATTGGAAACTCAAAACCAACCCAGGTTTCAAGTTCGAGTCCTTAGTCCCCCCCTTTAAAAGAAATTTTAGTTTCCTTTTTGTTTATTTTGGAAAAATTCTGAAAAATTTAGGTGTTACACCCAAGCCTGAAAATATGCGTTGATTACCATAATAGCAACAAATTCTGTTGAAATTCAAAACGGCGCAGTGTGATTTCAGGATCTATATTACCACTTTTTACCGAAATCCACTGATGAACCTACGAAAGTCCTATTGTAACAAATTCTGAAAATATGAGTTGATGGTCTGCAAGGAACCCAATTTTGCTATGCATTGTGTATTTAGGTTGAATCCAGATGGAACCTTCTTGTTTCAAGTTTAAACAAATGTAAGCATGTTTTGATCATACCTTAGTATTTCAATAAAATGAGAGGATTTTGTCACAACTTGTAGAATTATATAAAAGATTACCCTATAAATAATTAATTTAATAAATCATGGTTAAATATTATAAAAAAATATTTTTAAAATGGAAAAAATTTAAGTCCATGTTGGACCTGAAGTCATCTGATTTCAGGCCCAGCGTGGGCCTGAAATCATGTGTTGTGATAGGTTATATGCCTCGTCAAATCAAATTCCCAAATAAACTAGTATTTGATTTAGTTTAATATTATCAGTTAACATGATAGATCTTATTTACCTTTGCTTGACTAAACATATGTTTTTTAAAAACAATTAAAAGATATAACTACATAGGGCGTAGGCACAATTAACCATCGAACAAATAGAAACACAGATCTTACGCTTTTGTAGCTGACTCCCATAATATATTATTTTAATTTGAAAAGTCTGAAAAAGTGGTTCTAATGTCTCAGAATTCTATCTGAGAAAGAGATTTGTTGACGGGAGGAGCATAAGAGGAAGAACACTAATTTTGATATGCCCTTTGGTAAAAACCAAACCACAATACACTTTTTGGTAATTACGAATTCTCACGTACGTCGTTTGGTAAAAAAACCTTTTTTTTTATTCTCCAACGGAATATCAATTCCGTCGGTAAATATCAAACACTCTGACGTAAAATGTTTCGATAATTACCAACAGAAAGTGATGTTTCGTCAATAATTACCGACTGAATGGACTTCCCTTCGATGATTATCGATGGAAAATCGTGATTCCGTCGATGATTACTGACGGAACTTGACTTTTTATCGGTAATTACCGACAGAATTTTGCTTTCCGTCAATATTTGCCAGCTTTTGCTGACGGAATTTGTTAATCCGTCGGAAAAAATTCCCGATAGAAGCCTAATTCCGTCGGTAACCTTACCGATGAAAACTTTTTCCGTTGGTATATTGGTTCTGACAGAATTATGTTCGATAGCGAAATTTCTATCAGTATTCCATCAGTAACCGCAGTTATTGATAGAATATTGACCGAAATTTTCGTTGGTAATGCAGAGATATGTTGTGGTGCCTGACCTTGGCCTAATTTTTTAAAGAATTAAATAAATTTTAAAACGGCAATTTACCAAAAGGCATACCTAAGAATTGGTATTTACCAAAAGGTGTACCATTGTTTCATTATTACCAAAGGGCGCACATATTTTAGTAAACTTCCTCTTCTACCCCTACCGACAAGTACTGCATGCATTTCTCTTTCTCTTTCTCTTTCTCTTTCACATTCTCAGTAACGAATCCCGAGACGGGCCATAAAGAGATGTTCCTTTATATTTTGATTTTTATATTATGGAATCTTTCTCAAAACAAAAAAATATTTAAAATAATTAAAATATTTTTATTAAATTAAAACTAAAAGAACATATCAGACACACGTTGGGCCTGAAATGTTTCCATTTAAGGCCCAACGTGCCCAATATTAAGGGTCTTTTCTTGATTCTTTGTTATTACATATTAACACCATGAAGAAGTCCAAATAAATAATGGATAGCAAATTTGAACTCCTAGTAACCTCAGAAATCTACGGGAACTAAAATTTTTACAATCGGAGCTCTCTAGGTCAATCAGTGAGTTTTGACCAAAACCCACTGTTTGGGCCTGAAATGGAAATATTTCAGGCCCACGTTGGGCCTGAAATGGAACCATTTCAGGCCCAATGACCCTAAAAGGTCTAATGTGTGATTTATTCTCGGTTCTTCATTATTATATTATAACACCTCGGAGAAGTCCAAAGAAACAATGGATAACAGATTTGAACTCCTTGAAACATCATAAATCCATGGGAACTGAAATTTTTACAATCGAAGTTCTCTAAGTCAATCAGTGGGTTTTGACCCTAAAAGACCTAATATGTGATTTCTTCTCGGTTCTTCATTATTACATTTTAACACCTCGAAAAAGTCCAAATAAACAATGGATAGCAAATTTGAACTCCTTGTAACCTCATAAATCCACGGGAACTGAAATTTTTACAATCGGAGCTCTCTAGGTCAATCAGTGGGTTTTGACCAAAACTCATTGATTGGGACTGAAATGGAAATATTTCAGGCCCACGTTGGGCCTGAAATGGAACCATTTCAGGCCCAATGACCCTAAAAGGCCTAATGTGTGATTTCTTTTTGATTCTTCATTATTATATTTTAACACCTCGGAGAAGTCCAAATAAATAATGGATAACAAATTTAAACTCCTTGTAACCTCATAAATCCACGGGAACTGAAATTTTTACAATCGGAGCTCTCTAGATCAATCAGTGGGGTTTGACCCAAAAAAGCCTAATGTGTGATTTCTTTTCGGTTCTTCATTATTACATTTTAACACCTCGGAGAAGTCCAAATAAACAATGGATAGCAAATTTGAACTCCTTGTAACCTCATAAATCCACAGGAACTGAAATTTTTACAATTGGAGCTCTCTAGGTCAATAAGTGGGTTTTGACCAAAACTCACTGATTGGGCCTGAAATGGAAATATTTCAGGCCCATGTTGGGCCTGAAATGTTCTAATTTCAGGCCTAACGTGGGCCTGAAATATTTCCATTTCAGGCCCAATGACCCTAAAAGGCCTAATGTGTGATTTCTTCTCGGTTCTTCATTATTACATTTTAACACTTCAGAGAAGTCCAAATAAATAATGGATAGCAAATTTAAATTCCTTGTAACCTCATAATTCCACGGGAACTGATTTTTTACAATCGGAGCTCGTTAGGTCAATCAGTGGGTTTTGACCATAAAAGGCCTAATGTGTGATTTCTTCTCGGTTCTTCATTATTACATTTTAACACCTCGGAGAAGTCCAAATAAACAATGGATAGCAAATTTGAACTCCTTGTAACCTCATAAATCCACGGGAACTGAAATTTCTACAATCGGAGCTCTCTAGGTAAACCAGTGGGTTTTGACCAAAACTCACTGATTGGGCCTGAAATGTTTCCATTTCAGGCCCAATGACCCTAAAACGCCTAATGTGTGATTTTTTCTTGATTCTTCATTATTACATTTTAACACCTCGGAGAAGCCCAAATAAATAATGGATAGCAAATTTGAACTCCTTGTAACCTCATAAATCCACGAGAACTGAAATTTTTACAATCGAAGCTCTCTAGGTAAATTAGTTGGTTTTGACCAAACCCCACTGATTGACCTAGAGAGCATCAATTATAAAAATTTTAGTTTCCGTGTATTTCTGAGGTTACAAGGAGTTCAAATTTGCTATCCATTGTTTATTTGGATTTCTCCAAGGTGTTAAAATGTAATAATGAAGACCCGAGAAGAAATCACACATTAGGCCTTTTAGGGTCAAAACCCACTGATTGACCTAGAGAGCTCCGATTGTAAAAATTTCAGTTCCCATGGATTTATGAGGTTACAAGGAGTTCAAATTTACTATCCATTATTTATTTGGACTTCTCCGAGGTGTTAAAATGTAATAATGAAGAACCGAGAAGAAATCACACATTAGGCCTTTTAGGGTCATTGGGTCTGAAATGGAAACATTTCAGGCCCAACGTGGGCTTGAAATATTTCCATTTCAGCCCCAATCAGTGAGTTTTGGTCAAAACCCACTGATTGACCTAGAGAGCTCCGATTGTAAAAATTTCAGTTCCTGTGGATTTATGAGGTTACAAGGAGTTCAAATTTGCTATCCATTGTTTATTTGGACTTCTCCGAGGTGTTACAATGTAATAATGATGAACCGAGAAGAAATCACACATTAGGCCTTTTAGGGTCAAAACCCACTGATTGACCTAGAGAGCTCCGATTGTAAAAATTTCAGTTCCCGTAGATTTATGAGGTTACAAGGAGTTCAAATTTGCTATCCATTGTTTATTTGGACTTCTCCGAGGTGTTAAAATGTAATAATGAAGAACCGAGAAGAAATCACACATTAGGCCTTTTAGGGTCATTGGGCCTGAAATGGAATCATTTCAGGCCCAACGTGGGCCTGAAATATTTCCATTTCAGGCTCAATCAGTGGGTTTTGGTCAAAACTCACTGATTGACCTAGAGAGCTCCGATTGGAAAAATTTCAGTTCCCGTGGATTTATGAGGTTACAAGGAGTTCAAATTTTCTATCCATTGTTTATTTTGACTTCTCCGAGGTGTTAAAATGTAATAATGAAGAATCGAGAAGAAATCACACATAAGGCCTTTTAGGGTCAAAACCCACTGATTGACCTAGAGAGCTCCGATTGTAAAAATTTCAGTTTCCGTAGATTTATGAGGTTACAAGGAGTTCAAATTTGCTATCCATTGTTTATTTGGACTTCTCTGAGGTGTTAAAATGTAATAATGAAGAACCGAGAAGAAATCACACATTAGGCCTTTTAGGGTCATTGGGCCTGAAATGGAATCATTTCAGGCCCAACGTGGGCCTAAAATGTTTTCATTTCAGGCCCAACATGTGTCTAAAATGCTTCCATTTCAGCCCCAACCTGGGCCTGAAATGAAACTGGGCCTGAAATATTTTCATTTCAGGCCCAATCAGTGGGTTTTGGTCAAAACTCACTAATTGACCTAGAGAGCTCCGATTGTAAAAAGTTCAGTTCCCCTGGATTTCTGAGGTTACAAGGAGTTCAAATGTGCTATCCATTGTTTATTTGGACTTCTTCATGGTGTTAATATGTAATAATAAAGAATCAAGAAAAGACCCTTAATATTGGGCACGTTGGGCCTGAATGGAAACATTTCAGGCCCAACATGAATCTGATATGTTCTTTTAGTTTTAATTTAATAAAAATATTTTAATTATTTTAATTATTTTTTTGTTTTGAGAAAGATGTTGGATCGTGAAAGCCGATAGAGGGGGGTGAATATCGGAAGTCGTTACTTTTTCGGAAAACTGTGAGTAAGTGCACAGCGGAAATAAAAAATAACATACACAACACAAAGACACAGTGATTTTTACTTGGTTCGGAGCCTGTGTCGACTCCTACTCCAAGGCCCACGGTCGTTGACCGTTTACTTTGGGCAATTCTATATTTGCGCAAAATCGGTTACAATAATTTCAATTACAAAGAGAGTGCAATAAATTAATAATAAAATATTAAGCTCTTCGTTACCGACGTCCGGAGTATATCGAATCTTTTTGGGGCAGCGGGACGTCGTCGGCTCGAGGAGAAGCGTTTCCAGAGCAAGGCACGAGCGTAGAAGAACTTTGAAGCGTTGGAAGAAGTGTGTGTCGAAGCCTGGGGTCGAGGGCCCTTTATATAGGGCTAGGGGGCACCCGGGACGTCGGGGGCGCCCCCCTACGTGGCAGTCGATCCGTTTCAATCTCGGTCAGCGTCTGATCCCCTTATCTTCGGGATCAGTTTTGACCGGGGCGCCCGCAGCGCTTGGGGCGCCCGCATTGACCGGGTCAAAGGTTATCTGCTTGGCTTCGAGGGCTTCTTGGTTCGAGGTATGCGCCAGGGGGCGCCCGCAGCGCAGGGGGCGCCCGCAGCGCAGGGGGCACCCAGGAGCACGGGGGCGCCTGGCCCAGTGTGTATTCGAACCAGTCTTCTTGTTACTTGTTTTGTATGGCCCTTGGGGGCGCCCGGGACGCTCCGGGCGCCCTTCTCAGCAACTGCCTCTCTCCTCTGAGGCTTTCTGAGCTGCAGACACACGTTCCTTCGGTCCTGCATCCAGGGTTAGTCCAAAACAAGATAACATAACAATTAATTAGATTTATACAGCCTTAGCTGTCTTGGTTCTGACTTTGGTCTCCAAAATGGAGCCCTAGGTCGAACCGACGCCTACTGTTCCCTCGACGGGGAACGCGTCCTCACCTACTTCTCTCGGGAGAATTTACCTGATGCCAACCGCTCCTTTGGTTGGACTTTTGCCTGACGGTCCTTTGTCAGGTCTTGGATGCTGGCAGTCCTTCGCCAGTTGCCTAGCAGTCATTCGCTAGGGCTTTAATACTGGCAATCCTTCGCCAGTTGCCTAGCAGTCCTTTGCTAGGGCTTTTAATACTGGCAATCCTTCGCCAGTTGCCTAGCAGTCCTTTGCTAGGGCTTTTAATACTGGCAGTCCTTCGCCAGTTGCCTAGCAGTCCTTCGCTAGGGCTTGCATACTGCACACTTAAAATAACTTGTTAGAAAACAAGTAAGACTTAACTTTTGACCTATGTTGCCATTATCAAAACACAGGTTAGACTTTGGTGCCTTCTGCACCAACAATCTCCCCCTTTTTGATTTATGGCAACCCTAGTTCAAAAAGTTAAGTTTAATAAAAAAATTAAAGTTTTGTTCCCTCCCCCTGGAAGGAATCTCCCCCTAGATGTTTCAAAAATTGGTGGGGTAAAAAACTTGCACTTTTGAAAACCTAAGTTTTAGGTACTTTTAAAAAGTATATAGGAAATTTTTGAAACATGATCTTTGAGTACTTAAAAAGTTTGAGGCTTTTAAGTTTCAAGGTACTCAAAGGTTTTGAAAGTGTTAGCTTTAAAAAAACTTAAGTACTTAGTTAACTTTGAAAGCTTAAGTAGATATTTTGAAGGACTTAGCAGAATTTTGAAAACTTAAGTAGAAGTTTTGAAAGCTTAAGTATTTTTCAAAAAGTTAAACCTTTGAAAGCTTAAGTATTTTTCAAAAAGTTAAACTTTTGAATACAAGTTTTGAAAGCTTAAGTATTTTTCAAAAAGTTAAACTTTTGAGTACAAGTTTTGAAAGCTTAAGTATTTTTCAAAAAGTTAAACTTTTGAATACAAGTTTTGAAAGCTTAAGTGTTTTTCAAAAAGTTAAACTTTTGAATACAAGTTTTGAAAGCTTAAGTGTTTTTCAAAATGTTAAACTTTTGAATACAAGTTTTGAAGGCTTAAGTGTTTTTCAAAAAGTTAAACTTTTGAATACAAGTTTTGAAAGCTTAAGTATTTTTCAAAAAGTTAAACTTTTGAATACAAGTTTTGAAGGCTTAAATATTTTTCAAAAAGTTAAACTTTTGAATTTTTTACAAAAAAACTTTTGAATACTTTTTGAATAAAGGATGGAGTTAAGAAAATTTTGAAAAGAAATTTTACTTAAGAAAATTTTGAAAAGAAATTTTTACTCTCTCCTTTCCTATCTCTCCCCCTTTGCCATATATCAAAACAAATAAATACAGCATAAATCAATGAAAAAGTAAAATTTTTGCTGTACTGAATCAATTCATCATTAAATTTACACTAAATCAATCAATTCTCTGTAGGGGCTTGTCTAACCCAATTAGCTACTTACTAACTGTTATAAACAGTAGTTTTTGCTAGGGTTAGTCAAGTTAAGTGTTTTTGTTCAAGTTAGATTTTCTAAACTTGACACTTAACTTGATTGCTATATAAGTTGTATTTAGTGTCCCAATTTCTGCAGATGCACTGACTTAAAGCATCTTGAATTGAGGCAAAGACCTAAGCATCTCAACCCTTTCTAGGTTATCAATCAAAAGTACCCTAAGGTGTTTGTGAGATGCTGGCTTCTAAGTCTATAGGTGCATGCAGTTCTAGGGTTAAAGCCTAGACTAAGTCCATTTTCGAAAAAAAACCTAGTTTTGAAGGGGGCAATTTTAAAAACTAAGTCGAAAAGATTTTAAATTTGATTTTTGAAATGAATAACAACTGATTTTTGAAATTTAAATAAAACAGTTTTTTTTTTATTCTAATTTTTGAAAACTTATTTTTGAAATCAAGTAGAGTAAAAATAATTGAGTTAAACTATTCTACTGAACACAATCCTAACTGCCTTCTTAGTGAACTGAACTCAGATTCAGGTAAGGGTTTTGTGAATATATCAGCTAGGTTGGATTTAGAGTCAATATGCTTAAGTGCTATTTCACCCTTGGCTACATGGTCTCTGATAAAATGATGTTTGACTTCTATATGTTTAGTTTTGGAGTGTTGAATTGGGTTCTTAGTTAAATTAATTGAACTTATATTGTCAATAAATACTTGGGTTTGGGTGTAGTTGAGCTGGAAATCTTTAAGTGTGTGCATCATCCATAAAAGTTGTGCAACACATTCTCCTAATGCCACATACTCAGCTTCAGTTGTGGATAAAGCCACACAGTGTTGTTTTCTACTGCACCAACTGACTAAACTCTGACCTAACAATTGGCAGCTTCCACTTGTGCTTTTTCTATCTAACTTACAGCCAGCATAGTCAGAATCTGAGTATCCGATTAAGGCAAACGTTGAGGTCCTAGGATACCAAATCTCTACATTTAGGGTGCCCTTTACATATCTTAGTATTCTTTTTAGGGCTGCTAAGTGCGTTTCCTTAGCACAGGTTTGGTATCTAGCACATATCCCTACAGCAAAGAGAATATCAGGTCTACTGGCTGTAAGGTACAGTAGGCTACCTATCATACTCCTATAGAGTTTAAGGTCTACTGGTTTACCATCAGGGTCACTATCTATTTTTATATTAGTGGCCATGGGGGTACTTATGCTTTTAGAGTTATCCATTTTAAATTTCTTTATTAACTCTTTAGCATACTTGAATTGATGAACATAATTACCATCCCTAGTTTGTCTGATTTGTAGTCCTAGGAAAAATGTAAGCTCACCAACTAAGCTCATTTCAAATTCATCTTCCATTATCTTTACAAATTCTTTTAGAAAATTGGTGTTGGTGGATCCAATGATTATGTCATGTACGTAAATTTGGGCAATAAATATATCTTTTCCTAGGGTTTTAATAAATAATGCTGAGTCAATTTCGCCTTGTTTAAATTCTTTAGAAATTAAGTAAGTAGATAAACGTTCATACCAGGCCCTAGGTGCTTGTTTTAACCCATATAGCGCTTTAGTTAATTTGTAAACGTGGTCAGGTTGGTCTAAGTCCTCAAACCCTGGGGGTTGTCCTACATAAACTTCTTCTTTAATAAATTCATTTAAAAAGGCTGACTTCACATCCATTTGATATAATTTGAATCCTTTATGGGATGCAAATGCTAATAACATTCTAATGGACTCAAGTCTAGCTACTGGGGCGTATGTCTCATCGTAATCTAGTCCCTCTACTTGGCTGAAACCCTTTGCTACTAAGCGGGCTTTATTTCTGACTATTTCTCCTTGATCATTTAGTTTATTCCTAAAGACCCACTTAGTATCTATTATGGATTTGCCTTCAGGTTTAGGCACTAGTTCCCAGACTTGGTTTCTTTCAAATTGGGCTAATTCTTCTTGCATAGCTATGATCCAGTCAGGGTCAGGTAGGGCTTCATCTATAGTTTTGGTTCAATTTTCGATATCATAGCTATTTGACTAAGGTTTCTATAGGAGGATCTAGTCCTTACTCCTAGAGTTGGATCACCCACAATTTGATCAGTTGGGTGACTGAGTCTGGGTTTCTTGGTTCTTCTAGAGCTTGGTTCAGCCTCAGGTCCGGCTGGTAGGTTTGGTTCACTATTTGATTCGACTCTTTGGGCTGGTTCATTTGTTGGTTGGATACTTGATTCAGTTAATTCATTAATTGGTTCAATAGTTAGTTCGTTTAAGGGTTCAATTAATGGTTCAATAAGTTGTTCATTATTTTCTTGGTCAGAGTTTGATGAAATTGGTTCTTGATTATTAGAATTTGAATTGATTTCTTCATCAAAAATTAAGTTGGTTGTTTCTTCAATTTTCTTAGTTTGTTTGTTGTAAACTCTATAGACTCTACTTGTGGTTGAATACCCTAGAAAAATGCCTGGGTTTGACTTGGATTGAAATTTTTCCTAAATAGTCTTTGGTGTTTAGGATATGGACTTTGCATCCAAAGACTCTTAGGTAGTGTAGGTTTGGGAGTCTATGGTAGTACAGTTCATAGGGGGTTTTGTTGTGTCGCTTATTAATCAAAACCCTATTTTGGATATAACAGGCTGTACTAGTTGCTTCTGCCCAGAACTGGTTTGCTAGTTTAAACTCGTTGAGCATAGCTCTAGCGGCTTCTTGTAGTGTTCTATTCCTTCGCTCAACTATCCCATTTTGTTGGGGGGTTCTAGGACATGAAAATTCATGTAAATACCCATTTACCTTACAGAATTCCTCAAATTTGTGATTTTCAAACTCTCCCCCGTGATCACTCCTAAGTCTTTTAATTTTAGTATCATTTTGATTTTCAATTAGTTTACAGAATTCAATAAATAGATTTAGGGTTTCATCTTTGGTTTTTAGGAACTTAACCCAGGTAAATCTAGAGTAATCATCAACTATTACTAAGCAGTATCGGTTCCCCTTAGTGACTTGGCTCCATGTGAATCAAATAGGTCAAGGTGTAGGAGCTCAAGTGTGGTTTGAGTTAAATCAGACTGGATTAGTTTGTGATTGGATTTGGTTTGTTTACCTTGATTACATGATTCACATATTAGGTTTTCATTATTTTTGATTTTGGGGATACCTTTGATTAAACCAAGTTGGGTAATTTTTGAGATAGTTCTTAAATTGGTATGTCCTAATCTCCTATGCCAGAGGTTTGATTGTTCTAATTGTGTTAACATACATTTGGGTATAATAGGAAGATTTATAGTGTATACATTGTTTTTCCTAGTGCCCTTGAGTATGATTTCTGAGTCTTGTTCATTTTTAATTAGGCAGTTGGAACTGTTGAAAGTTACTCTATAACCCGAATCACATAACTGACTTATGCTAAGCAAATTAAAATTAAAGCTTTCAACCAATAGAACTTTCTTAATAATGAAATCAGATTTAAGCTCAATGTTACCTGACCCAATTACCTTGAGTGTGGCATTATTGCCAAATGCTACTGAGCCTAGGTTTTTGAGTTTGAGCTTGGTGAACTTAATTTATCTCCAGTCATGTGTCTGGAGCAACCGCTATCCAACATCCATTGGTCTGTCTTGAATTTGGATCCAATTAGAATCAGGAATAGCTTAAATTGAGTTTCACTGCCTAGTCTGTCTCACTCAAATCTAGGGTTTTCAATCACGTTGACCTTATAAGTTTCGTGAGACAGGTTTAGATTAGAAAACTATTTTGAAAAATTTTGATTAATTTTGAAAACTTAATTAATTTTGAAAGAAAAATTTTGAAGGAAGTTTAAATCTACAAATAACTGAATTTTTGTGCTAGATTCGAATTTGACAAAAATAATTTGAATTTGAATTTCAGAAATTGGCTTCCAGGTCTTGGCGAGCACTAGCCCTTCTTTGGCCGTAGCCTTATGGGATCATCCACCCTTTCCTTGACAAAGCCTTTTAATGAAATTTCATTTTCAAAATTATTATTTGAAAAATTTCTGGTCTAACTAGTTTGGATTTTGGATCGGTAGCTTCGGCTGGTTTCACCAGTCTAAAGAGACCAAGTAAACTTGATCTTATTAGAATTGGTTTCCCCAACGTACTATCATCTCACCTCCCACCCAATACTATGTTGTCAAATTTCAGTTAAGTTTGTTTGGTCCTTTAAACTAGCCTAAGTCTAAGCATGGTAATTTGTAGAAATTAAATAGACAATCAATCAAGCAGTTTCAATCAAGAATTGCAAGTTTATCTAATAATAAAAATAGTTTTCAGTTTGGCTCCCCCTGGACTAAAGCCACGGTGATGATTAGGCAAGATGTGAATCTTGTCCTTGGGGATCCAATACTGATTTGATCCAGTTGGTTTGTTCAGGCATAGTTTAGGTACCAATGCCTGAATTTTGCCTCTGGACTGATTCAGTACAGCCAAATACGATCTTGTCAGGATTTGGTTTGGTAGCTAAGTCCAGATCGATTTAGAACGGACTTCTGTTTCCCAAGAATCATGTCAAGATTTTTGGAACCAGAAGTGAATCGTTCTAGGGCTGATCTAAGATCCTTAACCTGAGTTTTCAGGGAGGAGTTTTCCTTTTCAAGTTTTTCAACTTGAGTGAGGAGTTCCTTCCTGAACCTTCTCAGTTGAGGGTTTAGAGTCAGCTCCCTCTTTCAGGAGTTTTACTTCCTGTCGGAGGGACTCGACCCGGAGTTTGGCTTTTGCCAAATCACGAGAAAGAAAAGAAATCAATTCAGTTAACTGTAATCTATTAAAACCAGTTACCTTAATTTCTCCGTCTTCTGTGAAGATTAACTCGTCGTCTTCTTGTTCTGATTCTGATCGACTTTCTCTGAGGCGGTCAGAGCTAGGAGATTGGACTGGGGTGCCTCTTCTTCTTCTTCTGAGGAAGACTCGTCCCAGGTTGCTTGGAGCCCTTCTTTCTTCTCGTTTTCTTGGACTCTTTCAGATTTGGACACTCTGTCTTGTAGTGGCCCTTCTTCTTGCACTCGTAGCAGGTTACATTAGGCTTGTTCGTGGGTTCAGCTGGTTCGTCTTTTCTTCGGCCGGTTTTCCGTTTGTTGGTTCGGTTCTTCAGCTCCTTGTAGTAGCTTCGAGCGAGCCGGACCAGCTTAGTTTGATCTTCTTCTTCATCTTCTGAGTCTGAGTCAGACTCAGGTTCAGGTTCAGTTTTCTTCTTCGTTGTCTTTAGATTTTTACCTGCAATGAAAGCGATACCTTTTTCGACCGAATTGGTGTTAGTCTGTTCGTGCAGTTCTAGTTCAGAAAATAATTCATCTAGTTTTATTTTAGAAAGATCCCTGGATACCTTGTATGCATCTACCATAGATGCCCACAAGGTATTTCTTGGGAATGCGTTTAGAGCATACCTTATTAGGTCACGATTTTCGACCTTATGACCTATTGCGTGAAGACCGTTCATTACCTCTTGGATTCGTGCATAGTGGGCTGCTGTTTCGTTGTCAGCCATCTTGATGGTGTAGAGCTTGTTCAGTAGCAGATCCCTTTTGCTGATCCTGGTGTCTGAAGTCCCTTCGTGCAGCTCGATCAGTTTCGTCCATAGCTCTTTTGCACTGTTGAAGGGCCCACTCGGTTCAGCTCTTCCTTTGTCAGCCCGCATTGTAGGGTTTGCGTTGCTTTTGCATCTTCTATCTTGCGCTTTAGAGTGTTGTCCCACTCCGAGTAGCTTTGTGGAAGTCCTTCCGCATTTCGGGGGATCTCCAGACCGGACTGGATAATGATCCACATGTCCACCTGAGTTTTCAGGTGGACCTCCATGCGACTTTTCCAGTAGGAAAAGTCTTCTCCACTGAAGAGTGGAGGTCTAGCGGTGCTGAATCCCTCTTGCATAGACATTTGTTCTGTAAAAGAATTACAAACAAAGGTGTCCCAAGACTTGGTC
>JAGFNQ010001085.1:33235-104364 GCA_024364735.1 Boesenbergia rotunda
TTAAACTTTGAATACAAAATGCTTAAACTTTTGAAAAAAAACAAGGTCGTTCTTTGAACAGTTTAAAGTGTTTTTCAAAAAAGTTAAAACTTTTGAATACAAGTTTTGAAAGCTTAAGTATTTTTCAAAAAGTTAAACTTTTGAATACAAGTTTTGAAGGCTTAAATATTTTTCAAAAAGTTAACTTTTGAATTTTTACAAAAAAACTTTTGAATACTTTTTGAATAAAGGATGGAGTTAAGAAAATTTTGAAAAGAAATTTTACTTAAGAAAATTTTGAAAGAAATTTTTACTCTCTCCTTTCCTATCTCTCCCCCTTTGCCATATATCAAAAACAAATAAATACAGCATAAATCAATGAAAAAGTAAAATTTTTTGCTGTACTGAATCAATTCATCATTAAATTTACACTAAATCAATCAATTCTCTGTAGGGGCTTGTCTAACCCAATTAGCTACTTACTAACTGTTATAAACAGTAGTTTTTGCTAGGGTTAGTCAAGTTAAGTGTTTTTGTTCAAGTTAGATTTTCTAAACTTGACACTTAACTTGATTGCTATATAAGTTGTATTTAGTGTCCCAATTCTGCAGATGCACTGACTTAAAGCATCTGAATTGAGGCAAAGACCTAAGCATCTAACCCTTTCTAGGTTATCAATCAAAAGTACCCTAAGGTGTTTGTGAGATGCTGGCTTCTAAGTCTATAGGTGCATGCAGTTCCTAGGGTTAAAGCCTAGACTAAGTCCATTTTCGAAAAAAACCTAGTTTTGAAGGGGGCAATTTTAAAAACTAAGTCGAAAAGATTTTAAATTTGATTTTTGAAATGAATAACAACTGATTTTGAAATTTAAATAAAACAGTTTTTTTTTATTCTAATTTTTGAAAACTTATTTTTGAAATCAAGTAGAGTAAAAATAATTGAGTTAAACTATTCTACTGAACACAATCCTAACTGCCTTCTTAGTGAACTGAACTCAGATTCAGGTAAGGGTTTTGTGAATATATCAGCTAGGTTGGATTTAGAGTCAATATGCTTAAGTGCTATTTCACCTTGGCTACATGGTCTCTGATAAAATGATGTTTGACTTCTATATGTTTAGTTTTGGAGTGTTGAATTGGGTTCTTAGTTAAATTAATTGAACTTATATTGTCAATAAATACTTGGGTTTGGGTGTAGTTGAGCTGGAAATCTTTAAGTGTGTGCATCATCCATAAAAGTTGTGCAACACATTCTCCTAATGCCACATACTCAGCTTCAGTTGTGGATAAAGCCACACAGTGTTGTTTTCTACTGCACCAACTGACTAAACTCTGACCTAACAATTGGCAGCTTCCACTTGTGCTTTTTCTATCTAACTTACAGCCAGCATAGTCAGAATCTGAGTATCCGATTAAGGCAAACGTTGAGGTCCTAGGATACCAAATCTCTACATTTAGGGTGCCCTTTACATATCTTAGTATTCTTTTTAGGGCTGCTAAGTGCGTTTCCTTAGCACAGGTTTGGTATCTAGCACATATCCCTACAGCAAAGAGAATATCAGGTCTACTGGCTGTAAGGTACAGTAGGCTACCTATCATACTCCTATAGAGTTTAAGGTCTACTGGTTTACCATCAGGGTCACTATCTATTTTTATATTAGTGGCCATGGGGGTACTTATGCTTTTAGAGTTATCCATTTTAAATTTCTTATTAACTCTTTAGCATACTTGAATTGATGAACATAATTACCATCCCTAGTTTGTCTGATTTGTAGTCCTAGGAAAAATGTAAGCTCACCAACTAAGCTCATTTCAAATTCATCTTCCATTATCTTTACAAATTCTTTTAGAAAATTGGTGTTGGTGGATCCAAAGATTATGTTATCTACGTAAATTTGGGCAATAAATATATCTTTTCCTAGGGGTTTAATAAATAATGTTGAGTCAATTTCGCCTTGTTTAAATTCTTTAGAAATTAAGTAAGTAGATAAACGTTCATACCAGGCCCTAGGTGCTTGTTTTAACCCATATAGCGCTTTAGTTAATTTGTAAACGTGGTCAGGTTGGTCTAAGTCCTCAAACCCTGGGGGTTGTCCTACATAAACTTCTTCTTTAATAAATCCATTTAAAAAGGCTGACTTCACATCCATTTGATATAATTTGAATCCTTTATGGGATGCAAATGCTAATAACATTCTAATGGACTCAAGTCTAGCTACTGGGGCGTATGTCTCATCGTAATCTAGTCCCTCTACTTGGCTGAAACCCTTTGCTACTAAGCGGGCTTTATTTCTGACTATTTCTCCTTGATCATTTAGTTTATTCCTAAAGACCCACTTAGTATCTATTATGGATTTGCCTTCAGGTTTAGGCACTAGTTCCCAGACTTGGTTTCTTTCAAATTGGGCTAATTCTTCTTGCATAGCTATGATCCAGTCAGGGTCAGGTAGGGCTTCATCTATAGTTTTGGGTTCAATTTTCGATATCATAGCTATTTGACTAAGGTTTCTATAGGAGGATCTAGTCCTTACTCCTAGAGTTGGATCACCCACAATTTGATCAGTTGGGTGACTGAGTCTGGGTTTCTTGGTTCTTCTAGAGCTTGGTTCAGCCTCAGGTCCGGCTGGTAGGTTTGGTTCACTATTTGATTCGACTCTTTGGGCTGGTTCATTTGTTGGTTGGATACTTGATTCAGTTAATTCATTAATTGGTTCAATAGTTAGTTCGTTTAAGGGTTCAATTAATGGTTCAATAAGTTGTTCATTATTTTCTTGGTCAGAGTTTGATGAAATTGGTTCTTGATTATTAGAATTTGAATTGATTTCTTCATCAAAAATTAAGTTGGTTGTTTCTTCAATTTTCTTAGTTTGTTTGTTGTAAACTCTATAGGCTCTACTTGTGGTTGAATACCCTAGAAAAATGCCTGGGTTTGACTTGGATTGAAATTTTCCTAAATAGTCTTTGGTGTTTAGGATATGGACTTTGCATCCAAAGACTCTTAGGTAGTGTAGGTTTGGGAGTCTATGGTAGTACAGTTCATAGGGGTTTTGTTGTGTCGCTTATTAATCAAAACCCTATTTTGGATATAACAGGCTGTACTAGTTGCTTCTGCCCAGAACTGGTTTGCTAGTTTAAACTCGTTGAGCATAGCTCTAGCGGCTTCTTGTAGTGTTCTATTCCTTCGCTCAACTATCCATTTTGTTGGGGGGTTCTAGGACATGAAAATTCATGTAAATACCCATTTACCTTACAGAATTCCTCAAATTTGTGATTTTCAAACTCTCCCCCGTGATCACTCCTAAGTCTTTTAATTTTAGTATCATTTTGATTTTCAATTAGTTTACAGAATTCAATAAATAGATTTAGGGTTTCATCTTTGGTTTTTAGGAACTTAACCCAGGTAAATCTAGAGTAATCATCAACTATTACTAAGCAGTATCGGTTCCCCTTAGTGACTTGGCTCCATGTGAATCAAATAGGTCAAGGTGTAGGAGCTCAAGTGTGGTTTGAGTTAAATCAGACTGGATTAGTTTGTGATTGGATTTGGTTTGTTTACCTTGATTACATGATTCACATATTAGGTTTTCATTATTTTTGATTTTGGGGATACCTTTGATTAAACCAAGTTGGGTAATTTTTGAGATAGTTCTTAAATTGGTATGTCCTAATCTCCTATGCCAGAGGTTTGATTGTTCTAATTGTGTTAACATACATTTGGGTATAATAGGAAGATTTATAGTGTATACATTGTTTTTCCTAGTGCCCTTGAGTATGATTTCTGAGTCTTGTTCATTTTTAATTAGGCAGTTGGAACTGTTGAAAGTTACTCTATAACCCGAATCACATAACTGACTTATGCTAAGCAAATTAAAATTAAAGCTTTCAACCAATAGAACTTTCTTAATAATGAAATCAGATTTAAGCTCAATGTTACCTGACCCAATTACCTTGAGTGTGGCATTATTGCCAAATGCTACTGAGCCTAGGTTTTTGAGTTTGAGCTTGGTGAACTTTAATTTATCTCCAGTCATGTGTCTGGAGCAACCGCTATCCAACATCCATTGGTCTGTCTTGATTTGGATCCAATTAGAATCAGGAATAGCTTAAATTGAGTTTCACTGCCTAGTCTGTCTCACTCAAATCTAGGGTTTTCAATCACGTTGACCTTATAAGTTTCGTGAGACAGGTTTAGATTAGAAAAACTATTTTGAAAAATTTTGATTAATTTTGAAAACTTAATTAATTTTGAAAGAAAAATTTTGAAGGAAGTTTAAATCTACAAATAACTGAATTTTTGTGCTAGATTCGAATTTGACAAAAATAATTTGAATTTGAATTTCAGAAATTGGCTTCCAGGTCTTGGCGAGGCACTAGCCCTTCTTTGGCCGTAGCCTTATGGGATCATCCACCCTTTCCTTGACAAAGCCTTTTAATGAAATTTCATTTTCAAAATTATTATTTGAAAAATTTCTGGTCTAACTAGTTTGGATTTTGGATCGGTAGCTTCGGCTGGTTTCACCAGTCTAAAGAGACCAAGTAAACTTGATCTTATTAGAATTGGTTTCCCCAACGTACTATCATCTCACCTCCACCCAATACTATGTTGTCAAATTTCAGTTAAGTTTGTTTGGTCCTTTAAACTAGCCTAAGTCTAAGCATGGTAATTTGTAGAAATTAAATAGACAATCAATCAAGCAGTTTCAATCAAGAATTGCAAGTTTATCTAATAATAAAAATAGTTTTCAGTTTGGCTCCCCCTGGACTAAAGCCACGGTGATGATTAGGCAAGATGTGAATCTTGTCCTTGGGGATCCAATACTGATTTGATCCAGTTGGTTTGTTCAGGCATAGTTTAGGTACCAATGCCTGAATTTTGCCTCTGGACTGATTCAGTACAGCCAAATACGATCTTTGTCAGGATTTGGTTTGGTAGCTAAGTCCAGATCGATTTAGAACGGACTTCTGTTTCCCAAGAATCATGTCAAGATTTTTGGAACCAGAAGTGAATCGTTCTAGGGCTGATCTAAGATCCTTAACCTGAGTTTTCAGGGAGGAGTTTTCCTTTTCAAGTTTTTCAACTTGAGTGAGAGTTCCTTCCTGAACCTTCTCAGTTGAGGGTTTAGAGTCAGCTCCCTCTTTCAGGAGTTTTACTTCCTGTCGGAGGGACTCGACCCGGAGTTTGGCTTTTGCCAAATCACGAGAAAGAAAAGAAATCAATTCAGTTAACTGTAATCTATTAAAACCAGTTACCTTAATTTCTCCGTCTTCTGTGAAGATTAACTCGTCGTCTTCTTGTTCTGATTCTGACTCGACTTTCTCTGAGGCGGTCAGAGCTAGGAGATTGGACTGGGGTGCCTCTTCTTCTTCTTCTGAGGAAGACTCGTCCCAGGTTGCTTGGAGCACCTTCTTTCTTCTCGTTTTCTTGGACTCTTTCAGATTTGGACACTCTGTCTTGTAGTGGCCCTTCTTCTTGCACTCGTAGCAGGTTACATTAGGCTTGTTCGTGGGTTCAGCTGGTTCGTCTTTTCTTCGGCCGGTCTTCCGTTTGTTGGTTCGGTTCTTCAGCTCCTTGTAGTAGCTTCGAGCGAGCCGGACCAGCTTAGTTTGATCTTCTTCTTCATCTTCTGAGTCTGAGTCAGACTCAGGTTCAGGTTCAGTTTTCTTCTTCGTTGTCTTTAGATTTTTACCTGCAATGAAAGCGATACCTTTTTCGACCGAATTGGTGTTAGTCTGTTCGTGCAGTTCTTGTTCAGAAAATAATTCATCTAGTTTTATTTTAGAAAGATCCCTGGATACCTTGTATGCATCTACCATAGATGCCCACAAGGTATTTCTTGGGAATGCGTTTAGAGCATACCTTATTAGGTCACGGTTTTCGACCTTATGACCTATTGCGTGAAGACCGTTCATTACCTCTTGGATTCGTGCATAGAGTTGGGCTGCTGTTTCGTTGTCAGCCATCTTGATGGTGTAGAGCTTGTTCAGTAGCAGATCCCTTTTGCTGATCCTGGTGTCTGAAGTCCCTTCGTGCAGCTCGATCAGTTTCGTCCATAGCTCTTTTGCACTGTTGAAGGGGCCTACTCGGTTCAGCTCTTCCTTTGTCAGCCCGCATTGTAGGGTTTGCGTTGCTTTTGCATCAGCTTCTATCTTGCGCTTTAGAGTGTTGTCCCACTCCGAGTAGCTTTGTGGAAGTCCTTCCGCATTTCGGGGGATCTCCAGACCGGACTGGATAATGATCCACATGTCCACCTGAGTTTTCAGGTGGACCTCCATGCGACTTTTCCAGTAGGAAAAGTCTTCTCCACTGAAGAGTGGAGATCTAGCGGTGTTGAATCCCTCTTGCATAGACATTTGTTCTGTAAAAGGGAACTTACAAACAAAGGTGTCCCAAGACTTGGTCTTGGATTAGCAGTGTGGGATAAAGATAATTAAGTAAAAATAATAATTAAATTCGAAAAAAAATCCGAAAAAAAAATTTCAAACTGGTGGTTGCACCAAGTTTGAATTCCCCGCTCTGATACCACTTGTTGGATCGTGAAAACCGATAGAGGGGGGGTGAATATCGGAAGTCGTTACTTTTTCGGAAAACTGAGAGTAAGTGCACAGCGGAAATAAAAAATAACATACACAGCACAAAGACACAGTGATTTTTACTTGGTTCGGAGCCTGTGTCGACTCCTACTCCAAGGCCCACGGTCGTTGACCGTTTACTTTGGGCAATTCTATATTTGCGCAAAATCGGTTACAATAATTTCAATTACAAAGAGAGTGCAATAAATTAATAATAAAATATTAAGCTCTTCGTTACCGACGTCCAGAGTATATCGAATCTTTTTGGGGCAGCGGGACGTCGTCGGCTCGAGGTGAAGCGTTTCCGGAGCAAGGCACGAGCGTAGAAGAACTTTGAAGCGTTGGAAGAAGTGTGTGTCGAAGCCTGGGGTCGAGGGCCCTTTATATAGGGCTAGGGGGCGCCCGGGACGTCGGGGGCGCCACCCTACGTGGCAGCCGATCCGTTCCAATCTCGGTCAGCGTCTGATCCCCTTATCTTCGGGATCAGTTTTGACCGGGGCGCCCGCAGCGCTCGGGGCGCCCGCAGCGCTCGGGGCGCCCGCATTGACCGGGTCAAAGGTTATCTGCTTGGCTTCGAGGGCTTCTTGGTTCGAGGTATGCGCCAGGGGGCGCCCGCAGCGCAGGGGGCGCCCGGGAGCACGGGGGCGCCCGGCCCAGTGTGTATTCGAACCAGTCTTCTTGTTACTTGTTTTGTATGGCCCTTGGGGGCGCCCGGGACGCTCCGGGCGCCCTTCTCAGCAACTGCCTCTCTCCTCTGAGTCTTTCTGAGCTGCAGACACACGTTCCTTCGGTCCTGCATCCAGGGTTAGTCCAAAACAAGATAACATAACAATTAATTAGATTTATACAGCCTTAGCTGTCTTGGTTCTGACTTTGGTCTCCAAAATAGAGCCCTAGGTCGAACCGACGCCTACTGTTCCCTCGACGGGGAACGCGTCCTCACCTACTCCTCTCGGGAGAATTTACCTGATGCCAACCGCTCCTTTGGTTGGACTTTTGCCTGACGGTCCTTTGTCAGGTCTTGGATGCTGGCAGTCCTTCGCCAGTTGCCTAGCAGTCCTTTGCTAGGGCTTTAATACTGGCAGTCCTTCGCCAATTGCCTAGCAGTCCTTTGCTAGGGCTTTAATACTGGCAGTCCTTCGCCAGTTGCCTAGCAGTCCTTTGCTAGGGCTTTTAATACTGGCAATCCTTTGCCAGTTGCCTAGCAGTCCTTTGCTAGGGCTTTTAATACTGGCAATCCTTCGCCAGTTGCCTAGCAGTCCTTCGCTAGGGCTTGCATACTGCACACTTAAATAATTTGTTAGAAAACAAGTAAGACTTAACTTTTGACCTATGTTGCCATTATCAAAACACAGGTTAGACTTTGGTGCCTTCTGCACCAACAAAAGATTCCATAATATAAAAAATAAAATATAAAGGAACATCTCTTTATGGTCCGTCTCGGAATTCGTTACCGAGAATGAGAAAGAGAAAGATAAAGAGAAATGCATGCAGTACTTGTCGTTAGGGGTATAAGAGGAAGTTTACTAAAAGATGTGCGCCCTTTGGTAACAATGAAACCATGGTATGCCTTTTGGTAAATACTAATTCTTAGGTACGCCTTTTGATAAATTTTCGATTTTAAAATGTTTAGAAAATAAAAGGTAAGAAATAGAGAAACTAGAGAATTAAAAAACGGAAATTTCCGAGAGGTGCCCATGATGTTTTAGAATTCAAAAAAGAAAACCTCATTTCCATTTTACCTCTCCATCAATGGTTGATTTTTTTTCCATTACTATTTCTCTTTGTCTCTTTCGTTTATATTTAACATTTTCCTCTCTTATTTTATCTTTTAAATTAAATTAAATTAAATTAAATTTTAATAGATAATCCTCTAAATTTATTTATTTTTAATTTAAATTTTAAAATTTTAATAAAAATTAAAAACATAAAAAAGAAGGTTAATAAAAAATAAATAATTTTCTAATATTTTTAATATCTAATTATAAAAGAATAAAAAATAAAAATAAAATAAAATTATTAACTAGAGTTGATTTTAATAATAAAAATAATTTAAAGAATAAAATAAAAATCACTAGTGTTAATTTTTAAAAACTAACATCATAGTTTAAATATCATCATCGTTATGGTAATGGTGTTTAAAAACTAACACCGTTCGTAGAGAACGATAGAAATTTATGGGAGTTGAAATGAGTCTGTGATTCTGACATCCCTATGATAAATTGGTAGAAATTCACAGGAGTTGGAATGAGCTTGTGATTCTAACATTCCTATCTATGATAAATTATATATATGTGTCAATTACATTATAGTAAAAAATTTTGAAAACCTTCTAATTATTAATGACTTTAAGTTGATATATCTAGGCACATATATGTTAGTGATGTGAATACTAGATAATCGAACTTGATTTTGATGTTAGCATAGGTTCAAAGTTAAGACTCATTGTGATCTAACAAGATTGACCAAGTGTGCAGGAAAGACCTAGTTGAAGCTAGGTAAGAAGTCCTAGTCTGGTGATTGGGCAACGAAGTCTTGGTCGGGTGATTGGGCAAATAAGTTCTTATCAGGTGATTGGGCAAGAAGTCCTAGTCGTGTGGATTGGACAACGAAGTCCTGGGCAAGGGGACCAGGTAGAAATCTTGGCAAATCGAGGACGATGGGCATAAATCCTGGGGGTCGTGAACACTAGGTAAAAATCTAGGCGGGTCGAAGATCGAACGTCTAGCAAGAAGTCTTGGAAGTCAAGGTCAGATGCTGAGAAAAAGTTCAAACAAGTTTGGAGGACCGAATATTTAGCAAAAGGTAATCTCTCTTGTAGGGCCTACCTGAGATTTTGATGGCCTAAGTCGAACTTCACTAAAAAGTACCCTTTATAACGTCTTATTATTTTAATTTAAAAAATCATTCATATTTCAAAATATAATCCTCCTTTTAACACGCGGTAAAAAAATTTTAGCGAACCTACCAAACATATAATAAAATAAAAAATTAAATAACATGAATATTTTGAAACTTTACTGAAGAGATTAAACAAAAAAATACAGTTTATAATATTCTCAAAAAAAACCATCTAACACTAGATGTCACATTAGTAGATAAACATGCTTATTAAGATGCTAAGAAAATTTGAGATCATCACTGTCCATTGATCCAAAACTACCGCAATTATAGTAGAGAAAAAAGGAAATCTATGTAAAATTATATGGGCAGACGTTATAGTAGAGGAAAAAGTAAATCTACGGAAAATTTGAGATCACCACTCTCCATTGATCCATTACCGTCGTTTTTGATGCTACAAGTAAAATAAAATATGAAGTTCAATAACAATAAATATTTAGTATTGTAAAATATAATCAAATAAAAAGATAAGTATTACCAATAATCATTTGAATATAGCACGTCTTGCTGTTTTAGCTATAAAAATATCAATCAAGCTTGTATAATCAAGATGTTCAACTATTTTTTTTTTCAATAGATAACATCACCAATCCATTTAATCTTTCCTGTGACATGGTTGATCGAAGATATATTTTAATCAACTTCAACTTGGAAAACTCCTTTCTTTAGATGTCACGTTAATTGGTATGGTCAATAAAATTCTGTAGGCAACATAAGTATTTGGATAACAGTCATCCATATTTTCAAATAATTCAAAACATCTGCTGCTCTTTTTGCTTCCACCGGTAAAGACTGTTTCAAGATTGATAATTCAATATACATATTATCTCCATCAATGTCTAACTTGTCATTATATCTCAATGTTTCTTCAAGATTCTTATAAGATTTGATTAGACTATCATCATTAGCAAATTTCAATCTCTCTATATTGAATAAAAATCCAAATGTTTCTTCATACTTTTGATATTCGTCAAAATGAGTTTTTAGTGAAGAAATAGCTTGATCCATTAAGAAGATAAAATAATTAACTCTAAAAGATTCTTCAACTGATTGCTTCACATCTTCATTATTACTTTTATCAAATTGCTTCTTTCTTCGGATAATATATTTTTCTTTGAACGTAGCTTCAATCTCGATTTCTTCTGCCATTTGCTTTGCTTCCATCATGACCTTATCAAATCCAAACTCTCGATACTCTTCAAAAGAAAGAATAAGTCCTTTTAATTGTTTAATTGCAAAATCAATATCCATATTTTCACCTTGAAGATATTTAATCAAGGTATTGATGGCATACAACAACTTGTACCAAATTATCATGCCAAGCAAGAATTCAAAATTTTCAAGTTCATATATTGTCAATGATTCAGCTTTACTCTTTGTTTTTGGATCTTTACTAGTTTGTGCCAAATCAAGTAAAGCATCTCTAATTTTTTATGTTTGTTCTTTTATAGCTTTCACGCTTGCAACATGGCTTTCCCAACGAGTTTGTGACAATGGCTTAACTGTCAAGCCTTCTACATGACCTTTAAAAACATTCCAATGCTTTATAGAAGAGGAAAATAATGTATAAATACATTGTATCACTCCAAACATAAACACAGCTTTAGAACAACAATTAGCCATATCACATAATGTCAAATTCAGACTATGGCATCCACAAGGTATATAAAAGACTCTATTATTTATTTCAAGTAATCTTTTTTGCACCCTATTATACTTTCCTTTCATATTAGATCCATAGTCAAACCCCTGTCCTCTTATATCATCAATATTAAGCTCGAGATCATTCAACAAATTTTTGAGTTCTATAAAAAGTCCAAATTTAGAAGTGTTATCCACTTTCAAAAAAGCTACCCAGTATTCTTCAATCATAACAGAGTTTGTTGAATTATCAACACAACGTATTACAAGAGACATTTGTTCATCATGATTTATGTCTGGAGTGAAATCTAGTATAACTGAAGAATATTTTGCTTCTTTGATTTTTCTCAAAATTATAGTTTTTACTTCATTTGCTAACATCTGAATCAATTCATTTTGAATTTTTGAACCAAGATATGTGTAATGTTTCTCATGTGCTTGAATATGTCGTATGTGCTCTTGCATTATTGGATCAAGCTCAGCAATCATTTCAATCAATTTTAAAAAATTACCATTATTCTCAACATAAAGCTTTTCACAATTTCCTCAATATGCTAGATTTTTTTTACAAGTCTATAGGCAACAACAATTAACCTCTTTAACACTAATCTCCAATGCTCTTTTTCTTTATTAATTTCTCTCTGAATGCTTTCATCAATTGCCTTGTTCTTTTCAATCTTTTTTCCAATTCATTTCATGTTGTCATACAACCAATATGTTCTTTACTTCCTTCATAATTTGTAAGACATCGAGTTAAATTATGCCAATCCTTGTAGTTTTCAATAGTTAATTAACTAATTTTATTCATGTTGTTGTGATTTAAGAACAACTTACAGCAAAAGCCAAATATTCTATCCAAGGAAGATGAATAAACTAGCCATTTTCTGTCCTTTTTTCACCATTTTGCAGTATCCGTTCATAATGCAATGCATCAAAATGTCTTTCAGCTTTATCTTTAGGTAACAAGATGTCATCAATTCTAGTTGGACCATTTTCCACTAAAAAATATCTTAAATTTTGATCAATTTTTTCCTATTTTCCAGGATCATCAATATTCGAATGTGAAGGAATCTTTTGGTCTATAGTTTCAGGTTGAACATCAAAAATATTATCATTATCTTCTTCATCCAAGTCATTCAAAATTTCTTGTTCAACAACCATCATATTTTCAATTTTCTTTTCCATAGCCATTTTGTTATTAATATTAAAGTATTTATTAATATCTCCTGCAATAAGTGTCTCTTCTCTTTATTTTCTTTTTCTTTTTTGAGATCCAAATAAATATTTTGAAGGCATGATTATATATTATACCTAAAAAATATTAAGAAACAATGTGTAAGAACAAAGAAATAAGAATATAATATATTATAAGAAATAAATAAATACAAAGAAGAGAAAAGAGAAAAAGTTTAAAGGATAAAAAGTAAAAGAATAGAGAGCTAAAGAAAGACAAGAAACAAAAAAAACACACTTAGGGTAGACAATAAAGGAATTTTACTTGAGTGTTTTCGTCGTAGAAACGTAGAAGGAGTCAACTCTTTCCAACACCTATAGTAAAATATCTATCAAAATAATAAAAACTTCACAACAAGGAGATTCATAAAGATCAAATTTCTTTTATATGTAAATTAATAAAATGTAATTATTTTTGGTATATGCAGTTCTATATACACACCCTCATTTCATTACATCACATAAACAATTGGATATAAGTAGACAAAGACAACAAAATTCTATGAGCAAGCAATATGTCAAATACATGCACACTCTCATTTCAATTACTTCAGAACAATGATGTATGAAGTGGAGATGGATTAATTGACTAAACATAGACAAAGACAACAATGTTCTATGCAACAGTAAATCTGTTGTGTAATGAAATAGAACCATATGAATTAGGATACTCCTAGAAAGATCCAAATAAAAAGGACCATTTTTTGCAACAGACAATTCAAATTGCGACATATAATATAGAAACACATATTCAAAAAAGAGAAAACAAACCAAGAGCTATCACTTGGAATAGTAAGCAACTTCATACCTACAAAAGAGATCAGGTACCCATTTCAAAATGCAACACAAAATAGAAGCATAAGGAACAAATTTGCTAAAGAATATGAAAGAGAATTTAGCCCTTTTGACAAACTTTATATCAGTAAACCACTTGGAGCAATTCATGGAATTTTGTAAAACACACATCGATTCAAAAGCAAGAGAACTAACACCGCAAGCAAGAGCACGAAGTTGATCAGAAATAAAAGTTGGACAGCGGATAGATCAAATATAAATTTACCAAAATAAAAGATGAATCAAAGAGTTTGCTCACAACAAAAATAAGGTGAGGAGGAGCTTATTGCAAAATTAGGGCGAGAAGGAGTTCTCGTCAAAATTAGGGTGTGGAGAAGGCGAGGAGACGCGGAGGAGCTCACGGAAATTAGGGCGAGGAGACAAGGAGGAGCTCACGACGATTAGGAAAAGGAGAAGCTCATGACGATAGGGCGAGAAAACGAGGAGGAGCTCACGACGTCACAGCGATGAGACGAGAAGACGAGGAGGAGCTCACAGCAGTCGGCGATTGGGGCAAAGAGGCGAGGAGGAACTCATGATGATGGGGCGAGAAGACAAACCGACGAGGAAGACTCACGGCGATTCGAGTTAGGAGAAGAGGAGTCATGGTGAAATAAAATAGGACAAGTGAAAATAAATTAGGGAGAAGTTTAAAATAAAATTGAATATTAAATAATATAAAAAAATATTTGGGCCCCTCAAAAAATTGGGCTTGAGGTGAGCACCTCTTGGGCCTCACCTCAAGTTCGGCTCTGCTCTCTTGCGAAGAGTAGGTGAGAACGTCTTCCCCATTGGGGGAACAGTAGGCGTCGATTCGGCCTACTTTTTAGCAAAATCCAAAGTCAAAGCCAAGCAATCCCTAGATTGTTAAGAGCATTTACATTCAATATTTGCATGTTTTCTAACTCTGTGATGCAGAATATCGAAGCTGGACTCTGGCTAGAACTCTGACTGGAAAAAGGAGTTCTAGGTGCCCGGAAGTAGGTTCGAAAGCCCGAAGGTGGTCGAGGCAGTCAGAGTTGTCAGCACCCGAAGCACAAGCTACTTGAACTAGTGCATTCTGATTCGTCGGGGGACATCACGTTCTAGACACCAGGAGGTGGTCCAAGCGTCCGGATCAGGATACAAGTTGGCGGATCAAGGTTCGTTGAGGTGACGCCATACCAGCATGATGGGGCGCCCAGAGCACCTTCCAGGCACCCAGATTGGTCTTTATAAGGAGCTTCGACCAGGAGCTCAAGGCAAACAATTCTCTATGACTTTTACTCTTGCATGTTGCTCCGAAGATTGCTCTACAATGTCGAAATGCTGCTCCGACAACAATGCTCAAGATTCCATTTCATAGTTGTCGGTATAATTCTTTTTGTATTGTACTTCATTTTCTACATTCTTATAATCATTCGGAATTATAGGGATTGCCCAACGAAAGCACGTAATGAGTGCAGGCCTTGGAGTAGAAGTCGTCAAAAGCTTCAAACTAAGAAAAAGAAAAAGGCGCTGACATTGTTTGTTTTACTTATTCTTTCCGTTGTGTATTCTCGAGTTTTACGAAACCATAAAAAAGTGATTCATGCTATTCACCCCTAGCGCGTTCTTCGATCCTATAATATAGACTTCAGGGCACTTCAAAATCCTATAGCATTTAGAATAGGTCCAATCAGAGCTTTCTAAATCCATCAATAATATTTGGCCAAAACTCATTAATGGACCTACGGGATTTGGATTTCTGAAAAGTTGATATGTAATGGAAGAGAATAGCGCAATGAAGGTATTTATGATATTCATGTCTTATTCTGACATCTCTATGATCAATTATGTGTATGTGTGCCTGCTTTTGGAGGCCAAAACTTTTGGCTTGAGTATCATAATGGGATGTTCTATGTATCAAATTGAAAATCATTTTGAGATCAACATTTGTTATCGGGTGGAATATGTAACAAGCTAACTAGTTTCGAGCCAAAAAAATATTATTTAAAGTCTTTTCAAAGGCTCCAAACAATTTTGTCATTGTTTTGACGATTGACACATATACATAACTTATCATAGGAATGCCAGAACTCAATATGGATACCATAAATATCTTCACTGTACTATCATCTTCCATTATATATACAATTTTCAGAAATCTAATAAAGCGTTGTTTTATAAATTTTCTATTTTCATTTTCTGAAAAACTGTATTTTTCCTTTTATTAGAAAATGACTTTTACACATTCTTTATTTTCCCATAAAATGATATCTCCTTTTCTAGAAAACAAATGTAAAAATTGCTAACCAAACAATGTTTTTTATTTTCCCAGAAAATGAAAATAGATATAAACCAAATGCTCTCTAAATTTTCTAGGTCTATCAATGAGTTTCGATCAAAACCCATTAATGGATTTAAAATACTCTGATCAAATTCATTCTAAGTGGCATAGATTTTTGAAGTGCTCTAGAGTCTATATGTGCCTAGAGATATCAACTTGAAGTCATTAAATCAAAATGTTTTCAAAATTTATGACTTTAAAACAATTGACACATACATATAATTTATTATAAAGATGTCAAAACTAAATATGAACACCATTAATACTCTCACTGTGTTATTCTCTTCCATTTTATGCTAACTTTTTAAAAATCTAAATCCCTTAGATCTATTAATAGATTTCGATCAAAATCTATTGATGAATTTAGAGAGCTCTGATTGGATTCATTCCAAATTTTATGAATTTCTGCACTGCCCTGAAATCTAAATTTGCTCTTCTTTATGCTTTTTAAAAAATCAACACAACGGTGTTGGTGTTTAACTTGTAGTGATCTTGATTTTTAAAAATCAACATCACAACGGTGCTAGAGTTTAAGTTATAAAGTTGATTTTTAAAAACTAATACCATAGTAATATTGGTGTTGAAAAATTAGTATCATATTGATGTTGGTATTTAAGTTGTGATATTGATTTTTAAAAAACAACAGCCAAATGATTTTTCATTTTATTTTATTATTATTTTTATTAATGAAATCATCTCTAGTTATTTATATACTTGATATAATCAGATATTAAAAAATAGAAAAATATTTTTAAATATGTTTATATTTTATTAACTTTCTTTTATATTTTTTAATTTTTTATTAAAGTTTTAAAATTAAAAATAAAGATAAACAAATTTAGAGGATTATCTATTAAAGCTAATTTAATTTTGGAGGGAAAAAAAAGAAGAGAGCTGTTATATGTAAAAAACGAAAGGAAGAGAAGAAAATTTATATGACAAAAGAAAAGAGAGAGAATTTATATAACAGGTCAAATAAATTATGTCTTTTGGAAAAAAAAAATAAAATCAATATATACTTTTACGCATTCGGAAGTTTTATGTGTCATTTGAGAAAGGATAATGATTCGAAGAGTGAATTTGGGAGAGTGAAAATTATAGTGAATGGCATACAGTTAATATGTACATGTTCGATCGTCGATCGGACACCACCGGCGGCCTCCGATTGCCGTCCCGAATCAAATTATATCTTGGGAGGACGGTGAACTCGTCAGGATCGCCGACAACGGTGAACCCATCGAAATCGACGGTCAATGATGCGAGATCGCAATTGTGACGATTCCCGACGGGTTCACCATGCCCCCCAGGGTATAGTTTGGTTCGGGACGGCGGCCGAAGGCCGCCAGTGGTGTCCGATCGACGATCGGACGTCGGACGTGCCGTCGATTGACGGTCAAAGTTTTCACTGAGGCATTCACTTTCACTGTGCGTATCATTACTCTTTGAGAAATTGTCGATAATAAAATTTTAGGTGATTTAATAAATATAATGTTTGTTCATGTAAAAAATGACTTTTTTTTAGGTAGCTAGTGATCGTCTATCATGAGTAGCTGCTTACCGGGTTAAAATGTTTTTTTAATAAAAAAACTTTGAACTAAAAATGACATTACCTAATCTCTTGTATTATATTTCTTCTATTCATTGTTATTCCAATATTTTTCTCCCAAAACAGTGAGAAGATCATACTTCATACCCATCCCTATTATCAAATTTGAATGACTTTCATTCTAAATGTATTAATGCCACAACACACACATATACACCAGTATAGATGCGAATGCACCACTTAGTTCAACAAATTTTGATATAATAATTCATGGATAATAAAGTTTAGTAATTTTTTTCCTTGAATCTCCACTAAAGATTAGTTAGATGACGAGTTTATAAAGTCTACAAGTGACACTTCCCAATTACAATATCTCCTGAGAATTTGTGGTCTTTATATACTCATAAGAACAGCACACAAAGTGCGTGGGCTTCATGGGTTATTGTATGGGTTCTTCAATTGGCACCAACGACAACCTTCCGCCATACTTCTCAGGGAGTTGGCTCTCATCGATATCTGCTAATAGTGTGTCTCTCAGCTCCTTGTTGCCCACAAAGATAAACTGCAGAAGATCAAGGCCATACCAGCAGAACAGTTCAAACTTCAAATAGATAAAACTTCGCTACTTAATGGCTCTCTTCTTGTTTCCTCAGAAACATAAATGGTATTCAGTAAAAAAAAAGTTGTGACAATCTATATTCGAGAAGACAACCTTTTCCTTAGTCCTTGCATCAAGAAATTTGTAGATGACCTTCCAAACCTGCATGAAGATGTAAGGTACATTGATTAAGAATGCCTTCCCCAACCTCTCTGGGTAGTAGCTCTGCAGAAGCAAGATGAAATTGGTGAGTGTTTAAGTCCATGTTAGTAAACCCTTGTAGTTTAAATCGCAAAGTTACTATTCTTCATTAACCGCTGTTCATCGAACTGTATGGACAAGGCAGAGCTTGTAGCCTAGTTTATAAAAGGATAAATAATTTTAAATCCTCCTATATTTTCTATCGAATTATATTTTATCCTCTATATTTAAAAAATAACATTTAACCTTTTATTTTCTATGGAGTTGCATTTTGCTCCCAGTATTTTCTAACAAGTAACATTTTGTCCCCTGTATTTAAAAAATAATATTTAATCTTTTTGACCAAAAGTGAGATGTGAGAACACTTATAAAAACAATTATATCTTTGTCTTTTTTATCATTTTTCAATAGACCTCAAGAGGATAAAAGCACATTGAATTAACTATTATATCCTTCGGTAAAAATCATCACAAAATTCATATATGCACCAACATAAACAATAGAAAAACAACAACTCAGAAAGAAACAACTAATCAAAAACTCATTCCACCATCCTCATCAAACCAAAAAAGAGTCAAAATTCTAAATTAATGAACCAAAATCAAATGAAGATGGAACAAAGTTCATCATTAAAAATCTCCTCATTATCAAATGTGACATACAATGAAATAGGAGTGAAATGTTGGTGTGACAAAATTATACCAATACGAACATCAAAGACATTACAAAATCCAGGAAGGAAATTTATAGGCTGTTGTGATTACAAGGTTTAAATATCTTATAATATACCATATAAACTCAAAACTACTAACATTTAATAGATATCAACTATTATTTGCATGCAGAAAAATGATGGATATTGATTCTTCCGGTGGACGGATAAAATAGAAGAAGAAGAAGCACACAAACCTACATCCACCATTTTTCTGTATGTTTTTTATCGAAAGATATAATGGTCAATTCAATATATTTTTTCCCTCTTGAGATATATCGAAAAATGAGAAAAAAAATAAGGACAATTATTTTTTACAAGTCTTCTCACATCTAACTTTTGGTCAAAGGGGGTTAAATATTATTTTTTAAATACAGGAGCAAAATGCAACTTGATAGAAAATACAAAGTTAAAATGCAACTCGATAAAAAATAAGAGCGTTAAATGTTATTTTTTAAATACAAGTGGTCAAAAAGCAACTCGATAGAAAATATAAGGGGGTATAAAGTTATTTAAACTATATAAAATTAGATAAACAACATTATCAAATGGCCACTGATATTTTCATGGAGCAGTTAGGTAAAGCAAGATCATGAATTTTATTTTGTGTGTGTGTGTTGGGGGGAGGGACCTGTAAGATGTCTATAGCTGTAAGGTATCCACGGACATCGCAACTCGAGTACCCCCAACCTTGAAGGTCTGAAATAATGACGAACTTCTCCTGACCATTTGGCATGCTGCAAGTATGTTAAAGGTCAGGTTGATCTACTATGAAAAATAACAGTTCGTTTGAACAAATTTCGTCATGCCTATCTACTCAAACTTCTTAATTGTCAGTTTTTAACATCACGAAACCGAGGTTCTTCACCTGACACATGCTTTTTCCAGCGCATACACAGCAAAACCTGAAAGTACAAGAAAACAAAGATCATTTTGATGATTTCAGGAAGAAATTCACTATAGTTAACTAGCATTTTGTTTGTTATGTAACAATTTACGCTTTAACTCATCCATCTGTCTTCCGGCGGAGACATGATTTGCAACAAGATAAACTATTATAGGGCGTCCTTGTTTATCAAATCCCTGTTTGTATAGTTCCTTGTGAGCAAGCTCATTGCTGATCTCAGATTCAGAGATAAATCCATTTGGCATTATTGTCTTTCTCCATTTGAGATGTTTAAGGAATTGGGCAGATGCCTTCTCGACATCTAGATCACGGGCACGCAAAAACCTTCTGAGTGTCATATTGTCCACCTCCTGTATTTGCAACAACAATGGTAAGTTTTTGTGACCAAATACCTGTGGATGTGCAGAAGTAATTATATGATTTAAACCTAACCTTTCACTTTCTTTTTGAAATTTTAGATATATGGTATGTGGAGAAGCATGTTAATGTGAAAAAGTATCACCGAATAGATTTCCACGGGAAGAGGGTAGACAACTCGAGCTAAATACTAGCTTCTAAATTATGTTTGTTTTACAAACAAGAAGAGTTAACAGAACTGCAAGATTCATATATATGGCATACATGGTTGGAGTTTGATCCTAAGAGCATGTTTTCTATGAGAGAAGAAAAACAATGTGACAAAAAAAATTTCAAGTGCACTTTTCTTCAGTTTCCTTTGACGAAAAAAATTTGGGGAAGGAAAAGACTACGAAAACCTTTCCCCAATTTTCTATTCATCGCTTCCTTTCAATTATGGACGAACTTACTTTCACATGAAACGAAGTTCAAATCCAAGTAAAAAAAATTCTTTCAAATTTATTTTAATTTATGTTTTTCTATTTTTTTATCTTAGAAAAATGAACTTTTAAAATTTTCTCCTCTTTTTTTTTCCTTCCATCAAAGAAAACAATTGGAAAAAAAATATTTCTCCTATGAATTTTTCCCCTAGCTTTTTTCTTTCCGTAATGAATTCATTACTTTATAGGAAACAAGGCCTATGGTCTAAAGATATTGACTATATGTATATGATCACCCGATAGACATAGAAGTGAGCATGACTTCAAATGGCCGCACCAGTTTGTTGGATAATCATTGTGTCATTCAACCTAAAGTACCAAATAAGATAGAGCCTGTTTCAGCTAGTTCGGACATACCAACCAAGTCAAGTAGATTCTCTTCCATGGCTCATCCTTCATGAGACACATTAAAAAAAAAAGGAAAAAGCACCAAAGATAGAGATTCGGTCAACTGAAGGTGAAGAAGAAATTGAGATTTATGTATATCTTGCACATGTATCTATTCTAGATTCATTATAGTGTTAGTCCAAGTCTAACTCCTCACGATATGATTTACCAAAACATACTTATGATGTGTGTGTGTGTGTTAGTCCAGGTCTTGAAAATTTATGAGAGTGATTTCACTAGGATATTACAAGAACCAATGCTTCCGCACAATACCCTTTTTAGTATGTTTGTTATTTGCTTAATTGCAAGGCTCATATTTGAAGATATCATGCTAAGTGTTACTTGTTACAAGGATTGAAGGACTTGAAGCCCAACCATAAACACATATACTAAGAAGAATCAGACCGTGTTGTGCGAGGAAGAAAAAAATTAATAGACAAATAAAATCACTGAAACTCCCATCTGAAATTGAAAGCGATTCAACCAAAGGCCAAAATTAACACATTTACAGTGCGGAAACCCTAAACTCAGATACACAAGAATCGAGGCGACGGGAGAATCCGAGCAAGGTCCGATCGAAAGGAACGAGAAAAAGAGAGGAAAGAAATCCTCCAACGACAAGACGAACGATTAATCAGTCATCTAGTTAGCCAAGGGCGAAGAAAGTCACAAAGGCACTACCTTGGCATCGGGATTTTCGGCTTCGACGAGGGCTCTCAGCGAAGCAACCTTCCTCTTCTCCACCGGATCGCTGCCGGGCAACGCGAGCTTGTCTTCTACCTCCATTGCCCTGTTGCTTCACGAGCTCTTTCTCCGTCTGCACCTGCAATTAATGAGACTTCCTCTTCCTCCTGGCCCGAGGAGATATTTCGCCCTCGGCATCTTGTCGCTTTCTCTGTTATCTTCGCCATCAAAGACTGCGGAAGTTCATGTGCTCATGGAGGACCACGAAACTCACCGGCTTTGTTTCCTTATGCAGTTCCTGTGGCCATAAGGAACGGCAGAGCCGTCGGTCAACTAAACAGAGCAAATTTCTGCATGTCCCTCCAAACAATGATAAATAATTAGGCTAGCATTAAAAAAACTGAGTTAAATAGTCCATGCATAAGCTTTCTATCGATCAAACGTCAACTCATGCCCACAAAAACATTAATTTCTCAGGGTTATGGTCTAACTCTATAAATAATAAATCAACCATCTAAAATTTAAATTTTAATTAGATAAAAATTTTCCTATATGAGATAGTAAATCTAAAAAACAGTTTGAACGGGTCTCTACAAGCAATTTATCGTGATAATTCTCAGGAAATCTTTATGGGATGAATCGATACCTTCAAAATTAATGATTCCGAAAATTAAATACTTAAATTCAAAAAAAAACATTTAATTATTTAACTCAACCAGGAATGCGTTGAGGATATACTTAAAGCATTAGCCATGAGATACACACGACATTAAAATATGTAGACAATTCAAGGAGACATCTAAGGAACAAAGGAAAGCTTACAAAAACAACGATGGCTGTTCTCTCCAATTCTTCTAAAGAAAACACATCTTGATGATAAAAATCATAGAATTAATTTAGATTTGTTATTGGGTAACTCATATCTAAGTGAAAATCGATGCGAGTGACACGGAAGAAAAATTTATTACGATTTTTAGTAACAGAGATTTGTTAATGTTTTTCGTAATTCTATTATGATTTTTTGTAATAGAATTTTTATTATAATTTTTCATAACAAAAATCTATTATGATTTTTCATAATAGAAGTCTATTATAATTTTTTCGAGTATGTTTTAACATGTTGGAGTTTAGGTACTATTTATAAGAATTATTATAAATCTATTAAAAAATTAAGAGAATAATATATATTTTTTTGTGTAGAGAGAATTCTAATAGAGTTTCGGCCGTTTTGTGTAGTAGATACGTCATTGAACCATAATAACTCTTCTTTTTCTTCTTCTTCTTTATGTTTGCTCTTTCTAATGCATTTTTGTCTCGTTGCTCCGAAGATCTCTTTCTCTCTTCCTCTTATTAGAGGTTGAGAGGTGTTGCCCCTTGTTTTATGCAACAATTGGTATCAGAGTGAGATTTTTACAAATTTCTTTAACATGTCGAAGACGTCTTCTACGAAGTTTGATATGATGAAATTTGACGAAATCGGAAACTTCAGATTTTGTCAAAGAAAGTGTTAGAATTTGGTGACCCGAATTCAGTTTAATTCGTTAATTTATTAGATATTTTCTTATTAATATGTTAATTAACAGATTCTTTATAAATCTGTTAATTAACAGTTTCGTTATTAATTTTTCTTTTGACTAAGTATCCTAAGGTCTCTATAAATTGTATATCTCATTGACAAGTTTTAATCAATCAATGAAGAAAGTTAATTTGTTACCTCTTCTTTCTTTCTCTCTACATCTCTTTTCTCTCTACTTCTCTTTCCTTTATCAGAGCCGTCGACTTTGTATTCCACCGTTCATAGTGATTTTTCCTCCTCTGCCCGTGGTTCTTTTCCGTCAAGGGTTTTCCACGTAAATCTGGTGTGTTCTCTATTGTTCTTGTTGTTGTTTTTCGTACTAATCTCGTTTACAAGTAGTATCAGAGCAAGGTTGGTTTTGATTTTATGGATGTCAACCGGGATTAATGACAACGACAAGCATGAAATATGATATTTCATTTTTGGATCGCAACACCAGGTTTACACTGTGGCAGGTTACGATGCGTGCGGTGCTAGCACATCTGGACTTGAACGACGCATTGTTCGGGATAGACAATATGTTGAGGCAATCTGTGGTCCGGAGTGACCAAGTGTTTTGATGTTTGGGCAAAGGGTTTAAGTTAGGTTTACCCTTGTTATCTCATATGTGTATGTTGAGTGTGCATGATGTATATGTTACACATATAGATTTGGCTGGACGGCTTCGGTACGGTGAAGGGTGGCATGAAGACAAGCTAGAGGCTTGTGTGCACCCGAGGGACCTTGGAGAGCAGGGACGATGAGCTGATGGGCACGGACTTCGAGGCATGCGTGAAGGATGGCATGGAGGCAAGCTGGAGGCTTGCATGCATCCGAGGGACGGGAGCCGAAGATGAAGAGGGCGCGAAGGCAACAGTCGAGGCTGCGGAGGAGGAGTCAATCGAGTCGTGAGGGTACGAGTGTTGTGTGATTGTACTCGGGAATGTCCTAGGGTCGAGTGCTGAGAGAAGTGTATTCGGGAAGGGAAACCCTAGGTGTGTGAGTAGGGCAGTCGACTGCCATTGGGGCAGTCGACTGGTAAAACTCACAAAAAGGTTCTGGCCAGGGACCAGTCACCTGCCCTGGGGGCAGTCGTCTGGTAGGTGGCTGGTGAGTTGGCTGAAAATTCGAATGTTGGGGTGCAACAGTCGAATTTCAGTAGCACCAGTCGACTGCCTTAGGGGCAGTCGACTGGTGGCGAGGGTTTTAGCCCGAGTCCTATTTAAAGGGGACTTCGTGGTGGCTGAGATTCTTGACTAATCTTGTCTTGGTTAAAGGCAAGATAGTAGTCTTTGTGCTCAGATCTTTTAAAGGTGTTGTGGTGAGGTTTCTCCACCCAGAAGGAGCGACGAGGGCTAGCCGGAGGTTATCCGGGGAGTGATCCACCGACGGATTCTTGGATTAGTCACCCGTCCGGGGTGGATACCAAGTAAATCTTCCGTGTTAGCATTGGTTAGTATTTGTTTTATTATTTTTATTGTATATTCCGCTGTGCAACTAACCATGTAGGAAGAAAGGGGTTCGAGAATCGCTATTCACCCGCCCCCTCTAGCGCACGCCTGTCGATCTGTCAATTGGTATCAGAGCGAAGGACCGCTCTTGATCGGACTAACCACCGAGGGAGCACACGCTAGAGGAAGGAAGAATGGAAGAAAAATTTGGGGATGACATCTACACTTCACCGCCCTACGACAATGAAGACTTCGCATATTGGAAAGCGAGAATGGAGATATGGTTCGCGATGGAGTGGGAATGTAGAATTGCACTTGAAGAGCCCTTCGAAGTTCCAAAGGACAAGCATGGAAAGAGGCTTCGTCCTAGATATTGGGACAAAGAGCAACAAGAACAATTTCGGGCCAATGAGAAGGTAATTAGTACTTTGAAAAATGTTTTGCCTAATAAAATTTTAAGTGATGTAGGGGAATACCAAAACGCATATGAATTATGGGATAAGTTGAAAAGATATCATGAGAACCCTAAGAGTTGAAGAGCCCGAAGAAGTAAGGTCAATAGTCCAAGAAGACCAAAAGGAGGAAGAAATGCCCACATCTTCAAGTGAAGGAGAAGAAAGTGAGAGGTCATCCACCTCATCTAGAGAAGAGGAGGAGGTCACCACCTCAAGGATTGAGGGGAGGAGAGACCCTCATCTACACAAGAACAAGAGGAGGCATTCATATCATCAAAAGTTGAAGAAGAAGCTCCAACCTTCACCAAAGCCAAATCAAAACAACATATTATATGCTTTGGTTGCAACGAAAAGGGGCACTATAAGGACAAGTGCCCGAAAGGTAAAAAGGAGGTAAAATAAAACTCATTTCAAGTTCCTTTAAATCTAACATGAATTATAGGATTGGGGGAGCCCAAGAAAGGAAAATAATACATGCTGAGAATTGGGCACTACCACACCAAGTGCCCAAAGAAAGGTGAAATAAAGAAAATGGAGCATCTAAGAAGATGGGAGAAGGAGGAAAGAAAGAAAAGAAAAATTCACAACAAGGAGGGACTACAAGGGTGAGGGAGGTAATTCCTAACCCTAGGTTAAAAAGTAATTCAATTTCAAGTTCTTTCTTGCATTTTAAAAATCATATTAATTACCCATCCATGCATGCTGAATTTAACGAAAATTGCTTACTTGTGCATAACCATGGTTTTAGATATAATGATAGGACTAGGGTTAACAAGATATATCATAATCCTAGGAAAAACATGCATCATGATAGACCTAGGTCCTTTGTACCTAAGGATCAAGGCACTAATCCCAAGAAGGAGGGAATGTGCCTAGAAAGGAGAGTAGGTCTAGGAATGTCCAAAGTGGACATTGTTGATGCAGTCTAGCCCGATTGTTGTTTTGGTGTTGACAACGATTTAAGTTTGGTTGAATGAATTCGGATTAAGTCCAGGTGGATCAGGAGATCGCACGCTGGCATGGGAAAAGTCCTAGTGGGACTAGGCACACCTAGTGGGACTAGGTGAAGTGGAAAAGTCCTAGTGGGACTAGGCACACCTAGTGGGACTAGGTGAAGTGGAAAAGACCTAGTGGGACTAGGCACACCTAGTGGGACTAGGTGAGACCTGGTGAGTGAAGCCAGGTCCTAGCTTGGGAAGCTAGGTTGAATGAAATCCTGGTGAGTGAAGCCAGGTCCTAGCTTGGGAAGCTAGGTTGGATGAAACCCTGGTGAGTGAAGCCAGGTCCTAGCATGGGAAGCTAGGTTGGATGAAACCCTGGTGAGTGAAGCCAGGTCCCGGTGAGTGAAACTGGGCATGGAGTCTTGGTCCGGGGGACTGAGCACGAGTCAGAGAAGGCTGGGAGCCCGTTCTCTTGACTTAGAGTGGAATTGGTTTTGGCTGGATCAGTCTGGTGACCGATCAGGAAGTTGGCACGAATTTCCTTCATGGATCGGTCTGGTGACCGATCCAGAGAAGTCTGATCGGTCCGGTGACCGATCAGGGAGCGAACAGAGACGTTGTTTGACTTCTGTTCTGCTCCTGATCGGTCTGGTGACCGATCAGGGAGAGAACAGAAGCTTTTGTGCTCGGCTCCTGATCGGTCTGGTGACCGATCAGGGAGACCTTCAGGTCGTTCTGGTGAACGACCAAATGTCGCGAGTTTCTCCTTATAACCGATCAGGCTTCAACCTGATCGGTCAGGAAGTGTCTGATCGGTCCCCAGACCGATCAGGCCACAACCTGATCGGTCTGGTGACCGATCAGTGGGTTTTGGCTGCGAAGCGGGAAAAACACTCTGCAAAGGGGTGGATCGGTCTGGTGACCGATCCACGACCTGGGATCGATCTGGTGATCGATCATGAGAAGTCGCGATTTCGGGTTTCTCACTTGGGACCCATCAGGCTGGAGCCTGATCGGTCTGGGCCTATCCTGATCGGTCTGGTGACCGATCAGGGTTCACTCTGATCGGTCGGTGACCGATCAGTAGCTGATCACTTTAATTCAAATCGCTGTCAGACGCTCTGATCGCGTCTGTTTTCTCTGCTTTTCCTTGATACACTGCTGATATTGTTTGATACCCATTTGCTAAGCCTCTGATCAGTGTGCAGGTTAGACAGGAAGGATTCAAACACTCAAGGAGAGTCAACTGGTGTCTTTTGCTGCATCAGGTTTGGCAGTTTTCCATCGCAGGTTACAACGGGCGCTGCTGGCAACGGCTGGAAGCTGACCTGGGGCTGACTGGGGCTCGGCTGAGGAGAGCTCAGGGAGTCCAGGAGAGGTCAGGGTAGCTGGGCAGTTGCAGATGAGCAACTGGGAGCTGCAGAGGAGCGTTTGTGACCTGACATTGGGCAACTAGGTTAAGTGTTGGCTTGCGATGAAGAGAAAGAGAGTTCTCTGTTGCAGCAACACTTGATCCATCCTTGTGCAAACACTGTGAATCACTTCAGCGACAACTTTCATCATACTCTTGAGCAAATACTCTGATACGTGAGCACTTGGAAGAGACAAGGAGCTTGGCGAGTCCATCAGCAAGCAGACACGAAGAGCTGGGAGTTCTTGCGTGAGGTTTGTGCTGGGTGGAGCTTGGTGTAGAGCTCTTGTGTTCTTTCTGTCCTAGTGCTCAGTAAGCCTCCTTGTTTCATTGTTCTTAAGTTCATTACTCTATTGAAACTGCTGTGGAGAGGTTTCTCCACCGAGAAGGAGGTTCATTCTATCCGGATTTTCCGGGGCTTGATCTGCTGACGATCAAGGGATCGCCCACCTTACGGACACGCCAAGGGTAGGGGCAAGTTATCCCGAACCTTGTAAATCCTCTTTGTTAGCGTCTTGAGCTTGTGCTTAGTTTAGGGTTTTAGTTTCTGCAACTTTGTTTCTCTGTTTTGTATTGCTTCGCTGTTGCTGCTAACCCTTGAAGTGTAGAACCTTTTAAAAGAGCGAGAAATTTGTGTCTGGCTACATTCACCCCCCCTCTCTAGCCATCCAAGCACCAACAAGTGGTATCAGAGCTTGGGGCTCTGTTCAAGCGGCTTAACATCCGAGAGTCAACAAGATGGCAATGAGAGAAGGATTTAGCACCACTCGACCTCCTTTCTTTGATGGAGCAGACTTTCAATATTGGAGGTCTCGCATGGAGTACTACCTCAAGACCGACATTGGAATGTGGTTCTCCGTGAAGGAAGCTTCACCCCTCCAAGAGATGCGGAGGGAAAAGAGCTTGAGTTTTCAAGGTGGTCAGCTGAGCAAATCAGAAAAGGGGAAGCCGATGCCAAGGCTGTGGTCACTTTGCAATGTGGGATGACCAAAGAGCGGCTAATCAAGGTTGGCCCCTTCATCTCTGCCAAAGATCTATGGAACAAAGTCATGGAGCTCCATGAAGGAACTCAAGACACCCGGACAGCCAAGAAAGAACTCCTTCTCAGCCAACTTCAAAATTTGTCCATGGAAGAAGATGAAAGTGTAACTATACTTCATGGACGATTCAAAGAGATCCTCAATGGTCTATACTCCATCAGTGAGAAGGTAGAAAACCGAGACCTAGTGAGGTATGTCCTTAAATCATTTCCTAGGAATGCTTTGTGGTCATCCATGGTGGATGCCTACAAGGTATCCAAGGATCTTTCATTTGTTAAGTTAGAAGATCTATTTTGTGAAATGGAATTACACGAGATCGCTAACAAAAGTCCAAAGGAGAAAGGTGTAGCTTTTGTGGCAGGTGACAAAAGGAAGAAGAAGGACAAGGAGGAGGAGAACACCCACTGTCACGTGGCATTCATGGCACTAGAGGACTCGAGAGAAGAAAGTGATGACGAATCGAGTGACTCCTCAACCGCGGCTTCATCATCTTCGGATGATGAAGGGGTAATTTCTCCCGAACTAGATAAATGCTATAGAACAATAGCTTTCTTGACAAACATGCTTAAGAAATCTAAGAACAAAGCAAAATTATTGAAATTAGAAGTAGAAGAATTGAAATCCTCTAAGGTTGAGGATATTGATGTTATGCATGATGAGTCCCTTGAAAATGAAAATAAGACTTTGAGGAGTGAAATTGAAAACTTCAAGAATATTCTTGAGAAGTTTTCAATTAGCTCTAAAACTTTAGATATGATACTAAATTCCCAAAGGGTGGTTTACAATAAGGCCGGTATAGGTTACGGACCTAAGGAACCAACCTTTGTATCATTAATGTCAAGAACCCAATTTAGATCACAAGGTGATTCTAGGGTTCAAGAAGCTAGAAAGAAATTGACTAAGGCATGGGTGCCAAAGTCTTTCATGGTAGATGGATTAGGTTCCAAAATTTGGGTACCTAAAACCTCTATTTTTAGAATTGTTTAGCATTGATTGAGGGGGAGCATCCATCAACATGGGTGATTGATAATGGGTGCTCAAAATCCATGGTCAGGGAAAAATTGTTATCCACATGATTAGTTTTGAAAAATTCAAATTAGATGATTTGATCTCCATTGCTTTAATTATTATAACAATGTAATCCCTTGGCTAGTGATTTTTATGGAATTCATGTGTCAAAATACTTAACCATGCTTAAGTATAATCTACATTAGTATTAAAGTGCTTACATGATCAAGTTTGCTTCCAAAACAAAGAAAAAAAACTGTCTAGTTCATCTATACCAAATAGCAACACGTGATCATTACTTCTAGTATCCATGGTTGGTGAATTTCTGTTTGAAAATTGAATGGTTGATATCATGAATAGTATAACTAAGGATTGGATGCATTTTCATCAGTTGTTGCTATATATGCCATGTTTAACCTTTAACCCTTTTGGAAAAAGGAAAATTGTAAGTTGTTGCTAATAATTAAGATTAGGACTATGAACTAAATTAGATTATCGAAAGCATGTACACTCTGATACAAACTGATCAAAAGTGGAACACAATTGATCATTCATTGAAATTGATACACACATGTTTTGTTTCTTTTCATAGAAGTTCTTAATTCTTGATGTGGGACATAGTTTAGTTAAAGGAAACAAATCATGTTGCTTAAGGGAAATGAATTTTGATTAATGGAACCCTTTTTAGGATCAAATGGATCAAATCTGATTGTATTAGGGTTTAGGGTTGAAACAAATCGATTTTTGAAACTGATCAGTTTCAGAAAACTTTCTGTGTCGAACCAGATCGGTCCACCGACTGATCAGGACTCACCCTGATCGGTCCACAGACCGATCAGGGATCCCTCTGATCGGTCTAGTGACCGATCAGATTAATTCAGATCAGGGAATTCCTTGATTAGGTCAAAAATTCTTGAGTCCTATACCCTTTCATCGAATTGTATCAGTTTAATGATCATACTACCAACAAATCTGATACAAACCGATTACGATTGGAACATACTCACCATACTTGGAACAAAACCTAATACTGATTTAATACAAACCCATGTTGGAATTTTCAAAATTCATAAGAAAGGGTTGGTTGAATCATGACTCGTGTTCCTTGATCATGTTTCAGAAATGTTTCTGAAATATCGTATGGAGTCTACACCCCTGGTATGGAATGCCAATTGTTAATGCAGTCTGATCTTGAATGAATCAAAGTTACAGAAATTTTTCTGAAAACTGATTGTTTATAGATAAATCAGATATTTTTCTGTATCAATCATCAGTCTGATGACACTGCGCTAATTATTGCCGTATGATGCATATACATTGTTGCCATGATACATTTACGGTATATGGCTCTCATATGCAATTCAAAAAATCATCCTTTAACTTACTTGTCATATGAAACATATACATGTTTGACCATGATATTTCTCTGTATATGTTTTCATGTGCACTTCATAATTACCTTTGATCATTTTGGGGAGAGACCCTCAGTTAAGGGGGAGGTAAATTTAAACTTAATAACCATACCCTTTTTCGATGTTTGACAAAGGGGGAGAGAATGGTTGATTAAGTTTAGGGCTGTGATATTGTAGGGGGAGGATCTTGATTCCCTTACGATAATTGAATGGACTTCAATTGATCTAATACCTAAACTTAAATCGGGATTGTCAAACAACAAAAATGGGGAGATTGTTGATGCAGTTTGGCCCGATTGTTGTTTTGGTGTTGACAACGATTTAAGTTTGGTTGAATGAATTCGGATTAAGTCCAGGTGAATCGGGAGATCTCACGCTGGCATGGGAAAAGTCCTAGTGAGACTAGGCACACCTAGTGGGACTAGGTAAAGTGGAAAAGACCTAGTGGGACTAGGTGAAGTGGAAAAGACCTAGTGGGACTAGGCACACCTAGTGGGACTAGGTGAGACCCTGGTGAGTGAAGCCAGGTCCTAGCTTGGGAAGCTAGGTTGAATGAAATCCTAGTGAGTGAAGCCAGGTCCTAGCTTGGGAAGCTAGGTTGGATGAAACCCTGGTGAGTGAAGCCAGGTCCTAGCTTGGGAAGCTAGGTTGGATGAAACCCTGGTGAGTGAAGGCAGGTCCCGGTGAGTGAAACTGGGCATGGAGTCGTGGTCTGGGGGACTGAGCACGAGTCAGAGAAGGCTGGGAGCCCGTTCTCTTGACTTAGAGTGGAATTGGTTTTGGCTGGATCGGTCTGGTGACCGATCAGGGAAGTTGGCACGAATTTCCAACGTGGATCGGTCTGGTGACCGATCCAGAGAAGTCTGATCGGTCCGGTGACCGATCAGGGAGCGAACAGAGACGTTGTTTGACTTCTGTTCTGCTCCTGATCGGTCTGGTGACTGATCAGGGAGAGAACAGAAGCTTTTGTGCTTGGCTCCTGATCGGTCTGGTGACCGATCAGGGAGACCTTTAGGTCGTTCTGGTCAACGACCAAATGTCGCGAGTTTCTCCTTATAACCAATCAGGCTTCGACTTGATCGGTCAGGAAGTGTCCTGATCGGTCCCCAGACCGATCAGGCCACAACCTGATCGGTCTAGTGACCGATCAGTGGGTTTTGGCTGCGAAGCGGGAAAAACACTCTGCAAAGGGGTGGATCGGTCTAGTGACCGATCCACGACCTGGGATCGATCTGGTGATCGATCATGAGAAGTCACGATTTCGGGTTTCTCACTTGGGAACGATCAGGCTGGAGCCTGATCGGTCTGGGCCTATCCTGATCGGTCTGGTGACCGATCAGGGTTCACTCTGATCGGTCCGGTGACCGATTAGTAGCTGATCACTTTAATTCAAATCGCTGTCAGACGCTCTGATCGCATCTGTTTTCTCTGCGTTTCCTTGATACACTGTTGATATTGTTTGATACCCATTTGCTAAGCCTCTGATCAGTGTGCAGGTTAGACGGGAAGGATTCAAACACTCAAGGAGAGTCAACTGGTGTCTTTTGCTGCATTAGGTTTGGCAGTTTTCCATCGCAGGTTACAACGGGCGCTGCTGGCAACGGCTGGAAGCTGACCTGGGGCTGACTGGGGCTCGGCTGAGGAGAGCTCAGGGAGTCCAGGAGAGGTCAGGGTAGCTGGGCAGTTGCAGATGAGCAGCTGGGAGCTGCAGAGGAGCGTCTGTGACCTGGCGTTGGGCAACTGGGTTAAGTGTTGGCTTGCGATGAAGAGAAAGAGAGTTCTCTGTTGCAGCAACACTTGATCCATCCTTGTGCAAACACTGTGAATCGCTTGAGCGACAACTTTCATCATACTCTTGAGCAAATACTCTGATACATGAGCACTTGGAAGAGACAAGGAGCTTGGCGAGTCCATCAGCAAGCAGACATGAAGAGCTGGGAGTTCTTGCGTGAGGTTTGTGCTGGGTGGAGCTTGGTGTAGAGCTCTTGTGTTCTTTCTGTCCTAGTGCTCAGTAAGCCTCCTTGTTTCATTGTTCTTAAGTTCATTACTCTATTGAAACTGCTGTGGAGAGGTTTCTCCACCGAGAAAGAGGTTCCATTCTATCCGAATTCTCCGGGGCTTGATCTGCCGACGATCAAGGGATCACCCACCTTACGGGCACGCCAAGGAGTAGGGGCAAGTTATCCCCGAACCTTGTAAATCCTCTTTGTTAGCGTCTTGAACTTGTGCTTAGTTTAGGGGTTTAGTTTCTGCAACTTTGTTTCTCTGTTTTGTATTGCTTCCGCTGTTGCTGCTAACCCTTGAAGTGTAGAACCTTTTAAAAGAGCGAGAAATTTGTGTCTGGCTACATTATCCCCCCCCCTCTCTAGCCATCCAAGCACCAACAGACATATGAAAACTAAAGTTAGAGACTTGGCAAGGGAAAATCAAGCCTTGAGGGCAAGGCTTGATACATTAGAAAAGGCCCTAGAAAGATTCACGGTTGGATCTAAGGGCTTAGACATGGTGTTGGGTAACTTATGTTGGGACCGGGTGCATGTTGACATGGATGCGGGTTCGTAATTTTAAAATTAATTACGTGCAGCGGAAGATTTAGCATAAATAATTTCTCAGATTATTTAACCACACATCTAAGCATGTAACTTTATCTTGTGTAGACATGATCATATATTTAAAATTTTGAAGAAACGTAAACTAATTTACTTAATACCTCGCGTAACTTGAAGGAAGGGACGAGATCCAACCGTAAGCGTCCCTCGGAAGCTCCGCCTCTATTCGCGTCCACGCCGAGTATCTTCGGGATGACTTCGCAAAGCCACGAGTTTCGTGTTCTCGAGAACTACTAGATTCTCCAAGAACGCGACAAGAAAAACCAAGAGAGAAGTAATCACATCGGAAAAACTCACTACCAAGGTTGGCCGGAATCACAATTCCGGCGAGAAGGAGGAAGATGACTTGCGCCCAATCCCAAGGTGATAATGGCCGGAGAGGAAGATCGTCCCAACGGAAGAACTTTGTCGCCTCGGTGCTTCTCCTTGTGCTCACGGCAAGAAGAAGGGAGAAGAGCCTTGTGGCCGGCTAAGAGAAAGAAGGGAGGAGGGGGAGAGATCCCAGCAAGAATATTTCGACTGATTTCCAAGCCTTGCCTTGGATCCTTTATATAGTGGTCTCTCAACCGCCAAGTCTCTTTTTTTTCTTATGGAATAAATTTTCTATGACTTATTCCATCATGCCAAGTTTTATCATTTTTTAATTCATGATAAAAACCGACCAAGTCTCCTTTTTTGTTATGGAATAAATTTTCTTATCATGGTAAATCAATCCTTAATTGATTTTATAAAATAAAATAAACCAATCCATGGTTCATTTTAATTTCCATGAAAAATAAACCAAACCTTGGTTTATTATATAAAAATTTATATCATCCATAATTTTATAAAACAAACCACACAATTGGTTTATTTTATAAATTGAACCAAAAACTTGGTTCTCTCCCTTTGTTGTGGTCGGCCAAGCAAAGAGGATGGAGACCCTCTTTGGCCGGCCCAACCAAGCCACACCCCAATGAATTAAACTTATTTAATTCATCTATTAAGTCTTCAAAAGACTTAGTCATTTTACGCTTTCGATGCGTCTCTGAAAAATTCAGATTTGACTTATCGTTTGGCTCAACCAAACTTAATCTCTTTGATTGAAAAATCCAATTTTCAACTCGTTTTAAATCCCTCGGATTACTCGTAGTGCGTGTGACTAAATAGGCTTTCGATTTATGTTGGCCGTCTATAATTAATCAATTATAGAACGATCATGAGTGGCACCTAGTAGTACATCATGATCCCCAATTAATCGAAAGATCAACGGTTGACCTCAGAAACAATTCTGAAATCCTTCAGCAACTATAATGAATTGTGCCCCATTCCCTTCACCATCTTATACCCACTTGGTTCAGGACATGGTCTATGTGTGTCAGTCCCCACTAGGCTGACTACGTCACACCTAGCCCAAGTAACGTTTTCTCGTTCTACGGATTCTAATTACTCTTATATATTTAAGAGATTCATACTCTGAACATGTCATGCTCTGGCCAGAGGCTTCAAGTAATAATCCAACGATAGGCCTTGGGTATACATCTCCTCGTAAGGAGTGGTGAATCCTTTGTAGGCTGTTCAAACATCTTCGAGCACTTCGGCTTATACCCAATCATCCTGGGTCCACACCTCCTTGGAGATGCTTGCTTAAGATGTCAAAGTATAAGTCTCCATGACCAAGATGACTTGAACACCGCAAGTCAAAGGAACATCGCACTTAAGCTGCAGTAAGAACTTCATTGACATATCTATATGTAGACTACCATATGAAGTTTTACAGCCAGTCACTCTAATGAACTAGTTCCCTTAACTAGCATTCATGTTTATCTTCGGACATCCTAATGTCACCAGGTAGTGAGAATCAGCTGATTAGAGAATAACCCATACTAATCTCAACAGAATTGATAGTGTCCGTATTTATCAATTCATCGACTAGGGACAATTTCAATACTTCACAATTGCACATGTAGAGATAATCACTAGTTGTGAATTCATCACAAATTCTCTCATGTTGTGAATTGTATTGCGAACATTCAGTAAATGAGTTTAAGATCTCAATCAAATACATAAACATGTATACTCAAATAGTGAATATTCATTTATTAAAATAAATGATTACAATCATAAGGCGATTGCCTTAGGACATTTTTCTCATATCACTAACAGCTTAAAACCTAACTATGATAGATCGAGTTTGGGTTACCGGTCTAGAGTCTCCAAGGCCAACAAAAAGAAATATGATGGGAAGGCATATGATTATGGCAAGAAGGAGAAGTCCAAGGATGGCAAGGGGGTGCCATCCAAATGGAAAAAGGATGACTTAACCAAGGACAAGATGTCCAAGGCTAAGAAGGTCCATTTTTTAGGCCAAGAAACACCGGGGGCACACCGGTGTGGTCTAGTGTGGGTTGAGTTGCCTAGGGAGGTGGCTAGGGCTAAGAGCTCAAGGAAGAGCTCTAGGAGCCTTTGGGGTCTATGGTAAATGGATCTCAATAGATGGTTTCCCTAGGACGGCCTAGGTAGACTAGGAAATGTGCCAAAGGGATTGGAAGACTTGGGTAAGTCTTAATCCTAGGTTTTGGCACATTAAAAAGGAAACTTAGGGAGAAAAGGATGAAAATACAATTATATTAGGAGAAGTTGAGTTTTGGGATGAGTTTCAATGATACACTTTAGGAGAAGTTGAGTTTCGTGCCAATCTTGGGATTCGCAGTACATTTGTTTGGAAACGTATTTTTCCCAAGTAGACCTTGGCCCTACAAATCTCTCCACGAAATTTTAAAATTTTTGAAGATTTGTGGAATTAGTTAGGCATTACTGAAATTGAACTGAAAAACTTGAAAATCAGGTATCAGTCGACTGCCCTAGGGGCAGACGACTGGTCTTAGCCCAGAAACATTCTGTGAGTTTTGGGAGTCAACTGCCATAGGAGCAGTCGACTGTTCCGTAGGCTGAAATGGAAAAAAGATATTGGACAATCAGAAATTGCAAGTTTGGATTATAGGATATAGATGTGGATTAAAAGTCTTGATTATGATCTCATATTCCTTGAATGAAGTGTTATCTCATGAGTCAATAAGACTTTATTGATATCTTAAAAATCAAGGAAGATTGATAAGTTTCCCTAGGTATCTAGAATTTAGAGGTAAAAAGGGAAAATTGAGGACAATTCCATGTGTTAGATTATAATGATAAGCCTTAGCAAACACATGGAATTATAGATGGATTTAAAGATTGATACAAAATGCCATTCTTTTGTGAAAATTGGAAGTTGTACCAAAAGTCGAGCACATTTGTGGTTTTCATGAAATCATATTTTTTTAGGATAGGGTATATCCTAGCAAATGTGCTTACAAACCCTTAGGATTGTTTAAGGTTTTGTAGAGTTCTTTTTGGCACCAGAGATAAGGTTGCTTGGGAGCAAGCTTTTAATGGTGTCCAAGGAAGAAGAACTTGGTGCCACTGAAATTCGACCGTTGCACCCCAACGCTCGAATTCTCAGCCACCTACCAGTCGACTGCCCCAGGGCAGTCGACTGGTCGCTGGCCAGAACCCTTTTTATGAGTTTTACCAGTCGACTGCCTTATGATGTCTACATGCCCTAAGCATGTTAACGTAACGCCGCTTACGAAAGAAAAAAAAAAGCGGGCGTTACACGTTTGCCTAGTCAGCAGCCAATCATCCCTCTCTGTCTAACTAAGAGTGTCACGTATGCATGCCACATTACCCAAGTGCCACGTAGGTATAATCACATCACTCGGAGCATAAATTTAGCGTACGTGTGAAGTGCAAAGTGTGCCAACAAAGCGCCCATTGGGCGCGTGCGCGCGTGGCGGGTGGCGGGCTTGCAGGTGCGAGCACCTGCTCGCCCTTTGGATGAGTGCATCTGTGCTATTTGTGTTAACTCAATTAACATAGCAACGTATATAAGGAAGTAAATTCTCTCTGAAATTTCCAATGTGGGACTATTTTTCCCCTACTTCCTTTTTGTAACATTTTGAGCTAACTTTAATAATTAATTTCTCATTCACCTGTAATCGATTTTGAGCAAATTAATAGTCTAGATTCATCTACTCGAAACGTAGATTTCGATTTTGAAGTCAATTTAAACTTTCATCGATTGATGACACCTCGATTTTCTCTTGCAAAATCGTAAATCGTATTGGTATTTTAAGACCCAATATCCAACAATCCCCCACATGAATGCAAATTAATGCGTGTATGCATGCAGACACTTTACAGGAGTCCAATCGATAAGTCAATGCATCGGGAGAGATAGCTTGTGGCTTTGAACCTTCCGTAGTGGAATGCTATCTGTTGGGTATGGCTTGGTGGGTTTCCTAAGCGGATACCTGGTCGATCCGAGAGACCTCTCTATGCCTACGGATTAAAAAATTTAATCTGAATAGAGTGTCGTTTACCATCGACCATCTCGTGCCGTATCGAACGATTCAAATTGCAACTTAGCCAATTACCAAAATTGGTCTTGCAATTTGCTCGACCGTTCGACCACGAAAAAGGCGACGAGTTGATCGCCGGCTTTTGTGTCTATGGTCGGGGTCCAGTTAAATAATTATTGACTATGATTCACAATCAAAATAATTAAATAACAAACATGAAATGACGAGGCAAATAAGTAAGGCACAAAATACGAACATAAGGAGCCAGGGAAGAATATACCTTCCGTTACCTTACGATCTTCTACCGTATGACCCTCCCCTCTTGGACGTCGTGTGGGCAACGATCTACCAAGACCTGTGGCCACCAAGTTGATCCCTTCTCCTTGCGCTAATCAATCCCTAACCAAAGGGATGCCACCGGTCGCTCCTAGGAAGAAGATAATCCAAACACAAACCCTATTATTCCTTTTCTCCATCATCGGCGTCCGAGCTGTGAGTTGCATTTCTGCCTTGGAGAAATCTGCAAGTTGCGTGAGCAACTTTTCTGCAGTAACATTTCCAAGTTGCATGAGCATCTTCTCTATAGAAATATTCTTTTCTGCAAGTTGCTCCACGTTACAACTTCTTCACAGCTTGAAAACGACACCAGATCTGTGGTCTTTCTCCACCGCCGAAGGCAACACCAGGTGGTCATTCTCCACCGCCGAAGTCGGCGCCCGCCGGCTCAAGTTGCGTGAGCAACATGAGTGGCTCAAGTTGCATGAGCAACCTGAGCACTTCTTCCTTGCAAAGCCGAAATCAGCCAAGAGAATTGCGCCCACCATTTTTGACTTTTTCTCCCTTGAGAAAAATTCCACAGCTTCTCAAACGTGGAGAAAAAAAATTTCTCTCACACAAAGCTTCCTTTGAGCATTTAATTACTTAATTGCATGTGTTGCAATTTACGTTTCATCCAATTAATTACATGCGTTTCCATGCTTTTCCAATTAATTGGAGAAGAGCATGATTAATTGCATGTGTTTCCAATTAATTGGAGAAGAGAACCGCTCCCTTCCGTTCGGCGCTGCAGAGAGAGAGGAGGAAAAACTCTTGTGTTTCATTGGATCAATTATTCAACTTGGTTTCATACCACCATGGGGTATATATAGGGCTACGATAGGGACCATGAGGAGGAGTTGGATCTTGGCCTGCTAATGGACCCGGTCCATTAATGAGGATCCATTCCACTAAAGGGCCCTCATTGAATTACCTCACCAACCCCCATATTTACATATGGGCTCCACTTATTACAAGTCGTCCATCCCCCCGTGTTTAAGATCGCGTATGCCCGTTAATTAATTAAATTACTGACAATTTAAATTAATTAACTTCTGGATCCTTGACTAGTACCACTCAACCTTATCATCGTGCCGGATCAAATCCACCTGCAGGGTTTAGCACGATGAACCTTTTGAGCTCATCAAGGGGGCATCATCAACCTGACTCACCAGGACACGGATTCCGTCAATAATTAACAGCACATCATATTATTAATATTATCTCCCAACTTACCGGGCCTATCGATCTAACAGAATAGTTCTCGCCCATTGATAAATTAAAGAAATAATAATTAATAATATATGCCCGTTATTATATCGGGATTAAGGGATCGTACTCCATAATAAAGTCTTGAGGTCCTATCCAATTATCGAGTTAGTACAAATCGGATAACCTCGGGTTTTGGTCCTGCTCAATGTACTCAAAGCACACTAGTGTAATCCTATGGTCAAGACCAACCACACCTAATTACACTACAACCATTCCGATGGGTTGTCCAATTCCATCTCGGTTGTGGGCCTCTATTTATACTAAGCAAGGAACTGATAACATGATCTTCCGTGTGACACCACATACCATATTATCTACAATGCAAAGTAATTGGACTTCATGCATGTACTAATATAAACAGGCACCTAGTGTGATTGTGATTCTCTTTTCAAAATAAAGATGTTCATATATCTAAAAGAAGCATGTCTTTCAGTATACACATCTAACACTATCAAGCATATTAGGCTGCGCAGTGAGCGTGATGTCTTGAATTGCTCAGCTATTTGTGTATACTAAGACAATAACATCCACACAGAGACTTATCTCACCTATTTTTGGTTCTCATGGTTGGTTCCGTTTCGGTCATGGACACCATCTTGGATTCATGAGTGTTTCATTGAAGCGGTCTGTCTTCACAGTCACATAGGTGACACTTCTATCAAGAGTATATTACCATATTCTACCTTATAAAGGTATAGAAGTCATTAAAAGCATAAGCTTAACCTCACTACATGTGGTAGGACATCACTTATTCATCCTAGGATTAGGATAATATATTTTGTGTATTGTAACACAACTTCTGTAACTTCGTTGTCCCATTGAACCAAGATCTTGGGATCTCCAGTCAACAAGGTTGGATTACCATTACAGTCATTTTAGTTATAGATTTTTAATCTCATTTCTCTTGACAAGCAGTATACTTGATCTCGATTTAGTCCCTTCGTAAGAGGATCTGCCAAATTATCTTTGGACTTTACATAATCGATTGCAATCACTCCATTCGAGATCAACTGCCTAATAGTATTATGTCTATGATGTATATGTCATGACTTACCATTATACATACTACTCTGTGTCTTTCCAATCGCCGATTGACTATCACAATGTATAAGTACGGCGGGCACAGGTTTTGTCTAGCTTAGAATATCTTCCAAGATATTTCGCAGCCATTCAGCTTCTTCAGCTGCTTTGTCTAGTGCTATAAACTCGGATTCCATTGTTGACCAAGCAATGCACGTCTTCTTAGTGGATTTCTAAGATACTGCTCCCCCACCAATCGTGAATACATATCCACTAGTGGATTTGGAATCTTTTGTATCTGATATCCAATTAGCATCACAATATCCCTCTAAAACAGCGGGATATTTTCCGTAATGTAATCCGTAGTTCATAGTATATTTCAAATATCTAAACTCGCATCAATGCTTTCCAATGAGTGTCGTTTGGATTGCTCGTAAACTGACTTAGCTTGTTGACTGCACAGACAATATCCGAATGTGTGCAGTTTGTGAGATACATCAAGCTGCCTATTATTCTAGAATATTCCAATTGCGATATGGGCTCACCTTGATTTTTCGCTAAGTGTTGACTTAGATCCATAGGTGTTTTCACTATAGATAGATCGTACGCATTGAACTTCTTCAACACTGACTCTATATAGTGGGATTGTGTCAAAACTATCCCCTTAGATGGCTTGAGAATTTTAATTCCCAATATAACTTCTGCTTGACTCATATCTTTCATATCGAAATTCTTGGTCAACATTTTCTTTGTATTCATGATTATCTCATGATTACTATCCATTATAAGCATATCGTCTACGTATAGATAGACGATTACATAGTTTTCATGTGTGTTTTTGACATAAATACATTTGTCACATTCATTTATTTTGAACTCGTTTGACTGCATTATTTTGTCAAATTTCTCGTGCCATTGTTTAGGCGCTTGTTTAAGTCCGTACAACGACTTAATAAATCGACACACCTTTTCCTCTTTTCCTAGAACTACGAACCCTTCGGGTTGCTCCATATAGATTTATTCTTCCAACTCACCATTTAAGAATGCAATCTTAACATTCATTTGATGTATTTTAAGGTCATACAATGCTGCGATGGCTATCAGCACTCGTATGGACGTAATCCTTGTCACCGGTGAGTAGGTATTAAAGTAATCAAGGCCTTCCTTTTGCTTGTATCCTTTGGCTACAAGTCTAGCCTTATACTTATCAATCGATCCATCAGCTTTATACTTGCGTTTTAGTATCCACTTATATCCTAATGGTTTAGTACCAGAAGGAAAGTCCACTAATTTCCAAGTATGGTTATTCATGATGGACTCGATTTCACTATTGACTGCTTCTTTCCATAATGGGGCGTCGGGATTAAAGAGAGCTTCGTTCAATGTTCTTGGGTCCGTTTCTGACATAAAAGTCATAAAGTCCGGCCCGAACGATTTCTCGACTCTAGCCCGTTTGCTCCGACGTGGCTCTTCATTTTGATAGTCAATAGTCCTTTTACGGCAACAAGTTTAGAAACGTCATTGTCTTTAGAGCTTCCGTTGCTATCACTTTGAATGTTTACCTTCTTATTTGGGAATATACTTTTAAAGAATATTACATTCCGAGATTCTATGGTTGTTCCCATATGAATATAAGGAATGTCTGACTTGTGAACTATGAAACGATATGCACTACTATTTTGGGCATATCCGACAAATATTGCATCGAACGTTTCAGGTCCGATCTTTATTTGCTTTGGCTTGGGTACTTCGACCTTTGCCAGCACCTCCACACATTCAACTATTTGTACGATGGCTCGCAGCCTTTCCATAGTTTGTATGACGTTTTATCGTTCTTCTTGTGAGGGATTTTATTGAGAATGTGATTTGCCGATAATATAGCTTCCCCCCACAAGTTCTGGGGTGAACCTGAATTTATCAACAAAACATTCATCATTTCCTTTAATGTCCAATTTTTACGTTCGGCAACACCATTCGATTGAGATGAGTAAGGCGCCGTTGTCTGATGGATAATGCCAGATTCTGAACCAAATTCATCAAACGGTGCACCATATTCTCCAACTCTATCGCTACGAATTATTTTAATTTATTTATCAAGTTGATTCTCAACTTCTGTTTTATAGATTCTAAAAGCTTCTAAGGCTTCGTCTTTACTTCTTAAAAGAAAGACATAACAGGACCTCGTGCAGTTATCGATAAAAGTAATAAAATACTTTTTACCTCCTCTAGTTTGCATGAATTTTAAGTCACATAGATCACTATGTATTAACTCTAGAGGAGTTGTTGACCTTTTCACCGAATGAAAAGGTAGTTTCGTCATTTTTGCTTCCACGCACACTTCATATTTGTGTGTTTTGTTAACATTGACGTTTGGTAATAAATTTAATTTGACGAGATATTTTAGAGTATTATTATTAACATGTCCTAGTCGATTATGTCATAATTTAAAACACTCAAAAACATAACTGGAAGCTTTTATTTTATTACCATCAAATTCACGGTGTATAGTCATTACAACCATCTTGAACAGACTCTGTTCTAAGTACCCTTTACCTACGAATACACCATTCTTCGTAAGTACAAAGTTGTTTGACTGGAACACTAGTCTGAAACCGGCTTTAACAAGTGTCGATCCAGAAACTAGGTTCTTCCTAATGTCGGGAACATAGAGCACATCAATAAGCTTAGCTCCTTCCTTGATGTCATCTTCAAACAACTTTTCCAAGTTCGACAATCGGCGAGGTCGTGGAATTGCCCATATAGAGCTTTCTTCCACTTATTGGAGTATACTTGGAGAACATCGCCTTATTAGAATAGATATGACGTGTTGCTCCAGTATCGATCCACCACTGCTTCGGGTTGTCCACCACCGCGTTGGCTTCAAACACGACCGCAGTGAGATCTAGCTCCATGTCGTCAGAAGTTGCGACCTGGTTCACAATATCCTTCTGTCCCTTGGTTGGTTTCTTTGGGCATCTGCAATCTTTGGACATGTGTCCTGGATTTCCGCAGTTGTAGCACGAGCCCTTGAATTTCTTGCCTTGAGCCTTCTTTTTGAATTACTTCGGCTTCTTGGAGTTTGGCTCAGCCAGGTTAGACATCTCATCGATAGCCCGCTTCGTTCCTTTAGAGTCGGAGAACCTTCGATTATCCTCCTCTATTTGTAGCCTCAGGATCAGGTCTTCAAGCCCCATCTCCTTTTGCTTATGGTTCAGGTAATTTTTGAAATCCTTCCACGACGGGGGGGGGGGGGGTTTCTCAATTATCGCGACCACTTTGAATGACTCGTTCAGCTTCATGCCTTCGTCATCCAGATCATGCAATATCATTTGCATATCTTGGACTTGAGATGTCACACTTTTGGAATCCACTATTTTGAAATCCAGAAATCGGCCGACGATGAATTTCTTCAAACCGGCATTTTCGATTTTGTATTTCTTCTCTAGTGATTCCCACAGAGATTTTGCCATCTCTATCAGACAATACACGTTATATAACGTGTTGTCCAATGCATTGAGAATATAATTACGGCACAGGAAATCTCCATGCGACCACGCATCATAAGCAGCCTTACTAATGAAATTTCCTTCCATAGTGGCTGGCGGGTCTTCACGCAAAAACCTTACGAGGTTTAGCGTCGTTAGATAAAATATCATCTTCTGCTGCCATCTTTTGAAATCGGCTCCATTGAATTTCTCCGGCTTCTCTCCGGGTGGAACCGAGGTCGGGACTTCGGGTGAAGCGGTAGTCGGAACGTCGTTGATCATGGCCATATCAGATTGCACCAATATCGTTTTACGATTGTTTGGCGCCGTTGGTGAGTATTACCGCCGGGGAGGATGCAATCTAATATAATATCGTCGAGGCTAGTGTTCAACACTATCTCCGTAAAACGATATTGCTCCGCTCAGGTGCTTACGGATAGCAGTAATTCGTTTCTAAGATACAACGATGATGTTTTGGAATAGTAGCACTTCAAATTCCAGGACCGGCGAACCCTCTCGTAGGTTTTTTGGACTTCGGATGCAGAAGATGGAATGGATGCAAGGTTGATTAGGCTTGAGTGAGTATGAGTGATTTTAGTGATTTCTTTCCATCATCTAGGGGTCCTATTTATACTAGGTGAAGAGGTGAAGTACCCCTTGGTGAGTTCATCTGAGAGGTTCGATCTAGAGGGTGTAACCCTTCAACCAGATCTCTTAATCTCAGCCCTAGATTTGGAGGATTGTAACCTTTCAGCCTTCCTTTGATCTCAGCCGCCAGATCAACTTTCATTACCAATGGTCCGATCATGATTATTCGTGATCAATGCTCCAGATCGCGTCACTTGCGATCCATCACCCTCTTTGATCCAACGGTGGTCATCCGTTTGCCCAGTCAGCAGTCAATCATCCCTCTCTGTCCAACCGAGAGTGCCACGTATGCATGCCACCTCACCCAAGTGCCACGTAGGTATAGCTACGTCACCCGGAATATAAATTTAAGCTCCTCAATGCTCCTCGCGACGATGCGTACACGCACAGTGCAAAGTGCACCAAAAAAGCGCCCATTGCGCGCGTGGCGGGTGACAGACTTGCAGGTGCGAGCACCTGCTCGCCCCTTGGATGAGTGCATCTGTGCTATTTGTGTTAACTCAATTAACACAGCAACGTATATAAGGAAGTAAATTCTCTCTGGAATTTTCAACGTGGGACTATTTTTCCCCTACTTCCTTTTTGTAACATTTTGAGATGACTTTAACAATTAATTTCTCATTCACCCGTAATCGGTTTTAAGCAAATTAATAGTCTAGATTCATCTACTCGAAATGTAGATTTCGATTTTGAAGTCAATTTAGACTTTCATCGATTAAAGGCACCTCGATTTTCTCTTGCAAATCATAAATCGTATTGGTCTTTTAAGACCCAATATCCAACAAAGGTAGCTAAGCTTCATCGGATTGTTGCCCAAGATGTAATCCACCTGATAGCACAAGAATAGTCAAGCAACATTTTAAGCTTGATACTAATCATGCAATCATCAGTTATTCAGTTTAGAACATCATTTTGACTGAATACAACAATGCTCGTAGAATCACTTGGGATGTAGCGAAGGTTCGGAGATCAGACGGGGTGAAAGTTTTCCTACTGCATTGTATTTCTAGCGTGCAGAAGTAAGCATGTAGTCGCTATAAACAACAACCAGGAATGATACAGCCACAGGATGTTGAAGAGCATTCCACTCATCTATCCATACCAAGCCACCTATGATATGAAAACTCGGAGCCTTTAGAGATTTTGTTTTGTGAGCTTGTGTGTCTGTATACATATGTAGGATTAGAAAGTTGTCATCGGTGTCATTCTTTCGAACATTCAGTGACAATATAAAAGTGAATTCATTCCTATTAAATTATAATAGTACCTGGAACGTTCATGAGGAACTGAGAAAGATGAGAGGTATCGAAATCATATAATTTTAAGATAATGCGAAGGATCCGAAAACGAGGAGCTCCCCAGTGAAGCCTGCAAAGACAACCAGACTCCTTTACACCCCGTTTGAAAAATTTTTAAGTAATAGAATTAAATTGAATTTCATCGTGAATTGAATTCAATTCTTATGTTTGAATGAGTTATTAAATAACAGAATTAAATTGAATTTCTTGATTTAGAATCTATCAGAATTGAATTCAATTCTTATATTTTTACCATTTTATCTTTTGCTGAAAATGGTGGCCGACGACAACAGTGGACGGATGACGGCAATGGAGAAGCGGGCCTCAAGTGTAGTAGGGAGTGGTCTTGGTTCTGCGCAAGGGAGAAAGCTGGGCACAGGAGAAGGGTTGTGTACAAATGGGAGAAGCGAAAAAACACATATTTACATGGAGGGTTATTTAGTAATTTTAACTTTCCAAATGAATTCCCTTCACAATTCAAACCTAAAGAGGTCTGATTTATTTTGAAGGGTGAATGGAATCAAATTCCAATTCCTTACCAATTTTTTGCAAAAAATTTATTCCAAATGGTGGAATTGAATTCTAATTCCTAAAGGAATTCAATTCCACCCCATTCCAAACAAGTTATTAGGGCGACGACTCACTTCGCTTCAGGGAAAATGGGTGAGGAGGCGTGAATTGCAAGGGAAAAAACATGAGATTAGGGTTTTAGCAAAGAATATATGGAAAAATTATAATTTGGTTCAATTTATGATTGGAGGAGAAAAATATTTTAACTGATTCAAACTTATTACTTGAATACTTAGACATACTAATTTTATTTTATAACTTATTACTTCATCAAATAAATATTATGAAGTAAAATATAAGATAAAATTAGCAGTGAGACTTGTGTTTTTTAATCTACAAAGTCTAAAATGGTGTTTACTACATCAAATTTATTATCAAAATTGATTATCATATATTATTTCGTAATTAATTATTACCAAAGTAAACAGTGGCGAAATCTATTAACAAAATTCACATAGTGAATTAGAGGAATAAAGTAAGTGACGAAGATTATCATGAAGAAGGACTTATAGTTTATAATAACCAAGAGTGTAGTAGGAGCAAACTCGGTATGGATCAGGCAGCGACAATAAGGCTAATTTTAAGTCAAGAAGGAAGGAAGTGATCACCTACTACAAGTGTGGAAGCAAAGGTTATATGAAGAGATTGGCCTAGAGATAAAGAAACATGTTACAGAGAACAAAAATAGTTCGATAAAGTCTGTAAACATAGTTGAAGAAGAAAACTCAGAGAACAATGATGGAGATATACTATCAACTATGTTGAGTTCGGAGGAGCTGACGGATGCATGGATCTTAGACTTTGCATATTTATATCACATGACTCCAAAAAAGGAATAGTTTGACACCTATAGTGTCAATGTTAGCCCTAGAGTCAATTAGGAGATGATTGTCTAATGAACATTTTATATCATATTATATTTAATAAAGGAAAAATTTGTTTATTATATTTATTTCATATTTGTGCCCAATGAATAAGTATAATAATGTCCTTGGGTAGTAGGTTCTGATCTACATTATATCAATTGGTTGAATTGATAGTTAGATGATGTAGAGAATACTACTCTTAACTATTCCTAGTTAAGTATTAATATTCAAGAATGATATTTATGCGTTGAGACTATCATGTAGGTCAATTGATTACTTGATCTCATAAGTCATGGATATGGGATATCAAATTTACACATGGGTATACATTAGAGAATGTGTACTGAATTGACCCACCATGAGAAAGTTTCATGGATCGTTATATGAGTGTCATAAACTTTCTCATGTGATTATTAGTACGAATAGTCCTTAGACTTGAAATCATTATGGTTCTCTACATAAGAAGTTGTGTACTTTGGTATTGTCAAACATCACTCGTAACAGGGTGAACTATAAAGGCGATTAATGGGTATGCACCAAATTATGTAGAGGGATATGAGTGATGTCGATGGGATCTATCCCTCCCATATGACGGAAGTGATATCTATGGGCCCCTTGATCGAGTAAGACTACTAAATGCATGGTCATGCTCAAATGAGCCAATATAAGATATTGAGGTCATTTGCTTGAGTGAGTCTATATGGGGATCAAGAAACACAAAGATTGATTAGAGGATGACACGGTCTATACCTTATTAATCAATCTAGATATTGAGGATAGAAGATCAAAGTCATATATTATAATAGTCATGGAAAGATTATGTCGGATCTAGACATTCTCGTCACTTGGGTAGCAATGATGCATTACTAGATGTTACTCATTATTTATGTATCTAAAGTCGTTTAGATATATTGTCAACGTTACGAGAACTTATTAGGTTGCACACAAAGGACACGATGTCTCGGAAATAAATTAAATTTAGTTCGACTAAATTGTGATCCAAAATTGGATTAATTAAGTTAGACTTGAATGTGTGGGATCAATGTGATCGATTGAGGGGGGGAGTGAATATCAATAATGATTTTTTGGATAAATCAGATTTAACGCAGCGGAAATAAACAAGTCAAACACGGCTAACGCCTTATTTTTTTACTTGGTTCGGAATTTGTGATGGCTCCTACTCCAAGGTCGTGGGCCCTTGACCATTTTTGTTGGGCAACACTATAAGTCATAAATGAAGTACATGAATATTGATTAAGTATAGAAAAATGAAATTATATCAACGACACTTAATGAAAGAATTTCGTTGCAAAAGCGGCGTGTCATCGATCTTGAACTTCTTGGGCGTAAAGAACTTGAGCACAGAAGCTTTATTGTTGAGATTTCGAGAGCTTGAACTAATGTCTAGAAGCAAGGGGTGAAACCCCTTTTATACTTGATCTTGGGCGCCTGAGTGGCTATAGGGGCGCCCTCCACATCACCGCTTCGGTCGCATCGTTATCCGCAGACTTGACCAAACTTTATCCTGTTCTTGGGTGCCTGAAACCAACGAGGCTCCTGGGAGTTGAAGTGGCACATCCAACCAGTGACCGCCAACTCAGCTTTGCCAACGGTTGAGAAAAACCCCTTTAGGGTGCTTGGGTTCTCGGGGGCCTGAGCCCTCTCAAGCACTCCTGATCGCAACAGCTGATTCCTTTAGTCTGCAACCAAAGTTAGTCCAAGAACACAATATAATAAAGTAACTTCATGGATGAATGATAGCTAGAGCTGTCTGGTTCTGACTATAGATTTCAAATGAAATTCAATGTCGAACCGACGCCTACTGTTCCCTCTTTCGAGAAATGCATCCTCACTTACTCCACTCTGGAAAAGTTACCTTTTGCCAACCGATACCTCCAGTTGGACTTTTGCTCGGCCTCCGAGACTCCCGGATCTCTAGACATTCGTATCTCGACCCATCTCTACTTCTTTCCGTAGTCCTTGCTCGGCTAAGTCTCCTACCCGATCTTTCGAATCAGGTCTTTGATGTCCAATCCCCAACTAGGACTTCATGCCCAATTCCTCGAACCAAGTCTTTGTTCCCAACCCTCGGTCAGGTCTTCGGTGCCCAACCCTCATCTAGAACTTCATGCCCAGTCCTCGACCAGGACTTCGTGCTCAACCTTACAGGTCAAAACTTCATGCCTAGCTAAACTAGAACTTTCATGCACACTTAATAAATCCATTAGATCACAACACAAACTTAACTTTGAACCCTTTGCCATTATCAAAACCAAGATCGATATGATGCTTTTGGTACCAATAGAATGAATCCAATTGAGTTGAGGGATTGAGTTTAATCCGAGTTAGACTCTTTTAGATTAGACTCAACCACTTGAGAATGAATAATATTCTTTAAATGGTTAATGAATATTATTATTAGAGAAAGGGAAGATGAAAAAAATCAAATTAAACTATTCTCTTCATTGGATGAAGAGAAGATGGAAAACCCAAATTAAATATCAAGATATTATGGTATTCATTGAGTTTTATTGGCATTCACACTAGGTAAACTCAAGGGACATAACCCCTTAGTATTCATTGGATGATTATAAAAGGGTCTTTTGTCATGAGAAAAAGTGTTCATTATTCTTCTTCCTCTTTCCTCTCCCTCTTGGCCGAAATCCTCCCTTGGTGGGTTTTTGGTATTTTGTGAATCATCCTAAGTTGCTAGCACAACTAAGATGGTTCTTCTCCAAGGCGTAGATCATGTTCGTGTGAATACTACTAGAGGCACGAACACTTGAACATACAAGAGATCCGGTGAACCGAGGATGAGCTGGATAACCGAAAGGCATGCACCAAAGGTATAACCCTTAGTTAGGTAGATCAAACTTCGTACGAGTTTTTCTTTCGCATGGATCGCTCTAGGGACCTTGTTTTCCTCAGCATATGTTATTATTTTTTGCATAGAGATCCCTACAATGGTAGCTACTTGCGAAAGATCATACAAAGTTTAGAAGACTTTTATATGTGATATAGAAGTAGGACAAATCTTTTGTTATGGATTATATGAGTGTATGAGCATTTGTCAAGATACAAAAGTTTGTGTTGATCAAACTAAAGGTCCATAGCATCATCATATGCAATATGAAAGCGTGTTATGGTCCGATTGTACTCGGCAAATTGAATAACCTATAGTGTTCACGATAGTAGATGCATTAAGTCAATTTGTTGTGAACAAATTGTGCGATTTTGTCGCAAAATGCATTAACGATTCATGAAGGGGTCTCAGTTCATTTTGATGAATTTTTGGCAATGACTCATTCAAGGAGTCAATAGCGGACCGTCGTGAGGTTTCGGCTCATAAGCAATTTTTACAATCATAATAAAAATTGATGTCCTAGATGTGTGTGTTTATTGTCATGGTGTATGGTTATGGCTCTTAGCCCTAATATGATTGTGGTTGTGTGTGTGCATATTGTAATTCATAATACGACCTACGTGACGTGTCTTCTTCTCCATTCTTTTAGTTGTAAAATAGATTTATACTTGAATGTACTAAAGTTTTCTTATTTTGTAATGTACAAAACGAGGAGTGGAAAGTCTGTTGGAGGATGAAGTTGCAAGAAGTATGCCAACAACACATAACGACCGAAGGAAGCACTTGGAGAAGATGCTACCCCTAGGTTAACCATTCGATCTTCTCATTGGCTTTAGAGGATCGTAGTATACATGCCATAACCATGTCATGATTATTGCTTGTATGTGATGCATATTTAGATGATAAGTTTATCTTAATTAAGTCAATTTGATACTTCTACCAAAGTTTGGTACTCACTACTACCTCGATCATTTGTTGTTGGGTTTGCCAAAGCAACGTAACACATTTTATCTTAGTAAAATACAAGTGAACAATTATGATGTCCTACTATTGAACTTTAGGCTAGACTTAACTAAGTTACCTCAATTGGATTGAGAGCATAGAGGCATATCTCAAAAGTTAGGAAAGATGGGATAAAGAACAATTATACTAAGTCTTGGGCGATTAGCTAAAGCTAACTCAAGATGATATATAATGTGGATCTTGACCTTATGTTCACAAGAGTTACATAAGATGTAATTAATAAATGTTGCCTACCTAATCATACTAAATCTTGGGCGATTAGAAAAAGCTAACTCAAGGCAATGTATGATATAGTTCTTATCCCACATGAATGTTACCATTTTTGGATTTGGAGCTAGTAGGGTGGGCAAATTGTGTTTGCCTACATCCATGAAACATAAATACCAAACGGTTCAGATGGAATGATTTGAATCAAACATATCTCTGGCATTGTCACTTGGGTCACATAAATGAGAGTCGCATATCACAACTCCATAAAGATAGACTTCTAGACTTATTTGATTTTGAATCATATAAGGTATGTAAATCTTGTCTTCTAGGCAAGATAACCAAGACTCCTTTTAGTGGACATGGTGAAAGAGCTACTGACTTGTTAGGACTCATACATTCTGATATTTGTAGCCCTTTCTGTTGGTGCAGGCGACACCTAAGTCGAACCTGGGTTTTGATAATGGCAAAGGGTTCAAAAGTTAAGATGTTATTTTTGTCTAATGTGTTCACTGAGTATGCAGAAAGAAGTCCTGGCGAAGGGCTACTGGGCACCTAGCGAAGGGCTACTGGGCACCTAGCGAAGGGCTACTGGGCACCTGGCGAAGGGCTGCTAGGAGTCTAAGACCGGGCGAAGTGCTGCTAGGCACCTGGCGAAGGACTGCTTGGTACCGAAGACCTGGCGAAGGGCTGCTAGGCACCTGGCGAAGGACTGCTTGGTACCGAAGACCTGGCGAAGGGCTGCTAGGCACCTGGCGAAGGACTGCTGGGGAAAAGTCCAACCGGAGGAGCCGGTTGGCAAAAGGTAAACTCTCCTGAGAGGAGTAGGTGAGGACGCGTTCCCCGTTGAGGGAACAGTAGGCGTCGGTTCGACCTAGGGTTTCATTTGGGAGACCCGAAGTCAGAACCAAGACTGCTACGACTGTAAAAACTAACTAACATTTTTGCCATGTTTGTTGTGGATCTAACCTTGGATGCAGGGACCAAAGGAATATGTTTCTGCAGCTCAGAACGCCTCAAAGGAGAGGGGCAGCAGTAGGCTAGGCGCCCGGGAGGTCCCGGGCGCCCAAGGTTAAAGCCAAACGAACAGCTAAGCAAGAATCGCTTCGGAAGCTTACTGGGATAGGCGCCCTCAAGGTCCCGGGCGCCCTGATGGTCCTGGGTGCCCTGGATGTCTCGGGCGCCCTGGATGTCCCGAGCGCCCTCTATCGTGTTTACTCAATCCAACACTTTCAATATAGCAGCTAGAGGAGGCTATCAATACTTCATTAGTCTTATTGTTGATGTTAGTAGATACGGCTATGTGTATCTCATGAAACACAAGTCAGAATCTTTTGAAAAGTTCAAAGAATTCAAGAGTGAAATACAAAACCAACTTGGCAAGAGTATTAAGATGCTTCGATCAAATTGAGATGGTGAATACCGTAGCCAAGAGTTTCATGACCATCTAGCTAAGTGTGGGATCATATCCCAACTCACTCCACTTGAAATATCATAGTGGAATGGTGTTTTCGAAAAGAGGAATCGTACACTATTAGATATGGTGTGATCAATGAAGAGTCACATAGATCTTCCTACTTTCTTCTGGGGTTTTGCTCTAAAGATGCCTCTTTTCACACTTAACCAAGTTCCATCAAAAGTCATCATAAAGATATCATATACAATATAGTCTGGGAAGAGTCCCAAGATGTCTTACGTTTAACATCAAATCTCAGATAAACTAGAACCCAAATCTAATAAACCCTATTTTGTAGGATATCCTAAGAAAATAAAGAGATATTACTTCTACAATCCCACACAAGGTAAAATGTTTGTCGCCAGAAATGTTGTTTTTCTAAAAAGAGAGTTTATTTCTAGAAGAACCAGTGGGAGTAAAATTCATCTTAAAGAAGTTCAAGATATAGAAAATAACACTAAGGCCTTGATGGAAATTGAACAGACCCCACAAAGTGTTGATCAAGAGTTTGTCGCACAAGAAGTTGTGGAGCAACAACCTGTTCAAGTAGACCAACCTCCTCACAATCTAATAGGATACATCGTCAGCCTGAGACATACTCATTTTTCTTGTCTGACCACGATGATGTTATGCTTGTTGAGTTGAACGAGCCTATATTCTATCAGCAAGTTGTGATGAACCTAGATTCTAAGAAATGGCTAGAGGCCATGAGGTCCAAAATGAAATCCATTTACACTAACCAAGTATGGACTTTGATTGATCCACCTGAGGGAATCAAACTCATTGGGTGTAAGTGGGTCTTTAAAAGAAAGATTGACATGGATGGTCTTATGCATACCTATAAAGAGCGACTAGTAGCTAAAGGCTTCAAGCGGATTTATGGTATAGACTATGATAAAACCTTTTCACCAGTTGCAATGCTTAAGTCTATTCGGATCATATATGTTATCACAACTTACCATGATTATGAGATAAGGAAAATGGATGTCAAAACCACATTCCTGAATGGGAATCTACTCAAGGATCTGGCAAATGGAAGAAAGAATATTTCGTGATATTTGGAGGCAATGAAAAGCTAGTTGTAAAGGGTTACAATGATGCAACCTTCCAAATTGACAGGTATGTTTCTAGATCGTAGTTGTTAGGACCGGTAGGAGAGCTAGAGGGGGTGATTAGCTCTAATTTGCTTGTAGAAGATTTATCGTCGCAGAAGACTTCAAGAAAATTAAAATTTAGAGGGTTAAGTTTGTTTAGTTGAATTACATTTTAATTTTGAAAGTTGTTCGGTTGAATTAAATTTGAATTTTAAAGGTTGTTGAATTAAATTTGAATTTTACAAGTCAGTTGAATTAAATTTGAATTTTAAAAGTCAGTTGAATTAAATTTAAATTTTAAAAGTCAGATGAATTAAATTTGAATTTTAAAAGTCAGATGTATTAAATTTGAATTTGATTGAATTAAATTTAATTTATTAAGATTTAATTGAATTTAATTGATTTAATTAAGATTTAATTGATTTAATTAAGTTTTGATTTTGATTTAATTGAATTAATTTTAGTTTGATTAATTTGAATTAGTTGGTTGGGTTGGACTCAACTTTTAGGTCCTAAGCATCTCACCCATTTATAAGTGACAAAACAGGATATCCTTAATTGATTTGTAAGATGCATTAATTTTATCTTTGATGTTAACACTATAATTTAATTGAAGCTTGTGTTAGATTCGAGTTTAACAAATAATAATTTAAAAAGTGAGTTTCGATAATTGGCTTCCAGGTCTTGGCGAGGCACAGAGGCCTTCTTTGGACGTAGCCTTATTGGATCAACAACCCTTTCCTAGACAAAGCCTTTTAAAGAAAGATCATTTTCAAATCATTGTTTGAGACACTCTAGTCTAACAAGCTTAGGATTCGGAGAGGTAGCTTCGGCTAGTTCCACCGGACTAAAAAGACCAAATAAGGTACTCCTTACCCTACTTGATTCCTTAGTCAGGCTTCCCTAACGTACTATCATCAAACCTTGTCCTAATACTAGGTTGTTCAAGTTTCAATTAATCAGGTCCTATTTCTAGTCCTATGAATAGCAAAAGAACTCTAGGTAAGATCATAGTGAGGAGAAATTTCTGGATTTTCTAACATATTGACCTTATGTTTCAGGGTTTCACTTTCTTGTTTCAATTTCCTAAAATTTGCCTTAACTAATTTATATGAGTCAATCACATTATTCAAGGTAAATATTGGATTTTCAAATACTGTAAATTTACCTTTTGATTCCCGGTTGGGAATCTCCTCCTTGATTCTAGCCATCTTTCTTTTGCTTGATTGTTTCTTCGACATTTTGTAGTGGTCGCGAGCCAACCAGACCAGTTTCCAAGGATCCCTTCCTTCGTCGTCAGATTCTGAGTCTGAGTCGAACTCAGGTACTGGTTGAGGCCTCTTTTGCAGTTCTATTGAAGTTTTCCCTGCAATGAAAATTATACCTTCCTTGACCATTGCAGTATCAGCTTGATTATTTAACCTTAATTCAGAAACTGATTCAAAATTAGTTACCGATTTTGTCCCAGAAAACTCGTCGTCTGATTCTGGTTCGATTTCGACGTCGGGGGCCGAGTCTGTCTCAGCTACTTGTGCTTGAGCCGAAAATACAAAATCTTCTAGGATCTCAATATCGAAGCTCTCTTCGTGTAGATTGATTAGCTTTTCCCACATCTCCTTGGCCCAGTTGAAGGATCTGACCCGCTTCAATTCTTCATTGGTTAGGCCACATTGTAGGATTGCAGTAGCCCTTGCATCTGTCTCGATCTTCCTCAGAGTTGGTTCATCCAGTTTGTCCCAAGTGATCGATGTTCCTTCTTCTGTGGGGAATGTGAACCCCGTTTGGATTATCAACCATAAATCCAGATTGGCCTTCAGGTGGGATTCCATTAGACTTCTCCAGGAGTTGAAATTTTCGCCAGAGAAGAGCGGTGGACGGGCACTGTTCCATTCTTGGTTGGCCATTTAGTTTAAACCTCGTACACAAGAGAAACAACAGAAATGTACCAAGACTTGGTCTTGGATTAGTAGTGCGGGAGAAGGGAAAAAAATAGCCCAAAATAAATGTTGCACGAATTTTAAGGCGGAATAATAATAAAATAATAAAAACGATTTATGACAAATTTTTGAAAATGTTGATTTTGTCAATTCTGAAAAGAAATAAGAATTCAACATTGAAAATTTTGCTCGAATTAAGGTAACACGAATTTCGAGAAGAATATTAAAATAATAATAAAAAAAGGTTTATGATAAATTTTCAAAAATTGATCGTTTTATCAATCCTAATGAATGGGAAAAAAAAAGAATTCAAAATTAAAAAAGGCATAAGAATATTTTAAATACACCTACAGATATTATTTATTTGAAATAAAAAGCGAAAAATCCGAAAAAAAATCCCAAATTAGTGGTTGTACCAAATTTGAGCTTCCCCGCTCTGATACCACTTGTTGGATCGAGAGAAAATGATAGAGGGGGGGTGAATATCGTAAATCGTTTCGGATTTAGAGAGAGAATGCACAGCGGAAAATTAACACGAAAACCAAACACGAACATAAGCGATTTTACTTGGTTCGGAGTCGCGGTCGGCTCCTACTCCAAGGCCCACGGTCCTTGACCGTTTACTGCGGGCAATACTATAATCGCGCAAAATCTTACAAACAGTTGTATAGAAGTAAGTGCAGTAAGAATACAATTAAGAATTGACTCTTCGTTTCCGACGCCCGGTGTAGATCGTTCTTCGGTGCGTAGGGTCATCGTCGGCGCTAGAATCTCGAGATGGAGGATTTCTGGAGCAGAGCGCCTGAGTTGAAGAGCGTATTGGCGTTGGAAAACTATTGTTAGAAGCCTTGGGGGTCGAGGGCTATTTATAGCAGTCCTGGGGGCGCCCTGGACGTTGGGGGCGCCCTCTACGTGGCCTCCGATCCGCAACAATCTCAGTCAGACCTTATCCCGCTCGAATAGGGCTGAGGTTTGACTGTGGGGGCGCCTGGGACGCTAGGGGCGCCCTGGTTAACTTGGTTTGCTGGCTTCTCGGCCGGTTCACTTCGTTGGCTTGAACCCAGGGCGCCCTAAGCATCCAGGGCGCCCGGGAGCACGGGGGCGCCTGGGAGCATGGGGGCGCCCGGGAGCATAAGCTTCCGAAGCGTTTTCTTGCTTAAGTTGTTTTGCCTTGACCTTGGGGGCGCCCTGCCTAGCTGCTTGCCCCTCTCCTTTGGGGCGTTCTGAGCTGCAGAAACACATTCCTTCGGTCCTACATCCAAGGTTAGTCCAAAACAACACAAAGCAATAAAATATTAGGTTTATACAGCCTTAGCTGTCTTAGTTCTTACTTTGGGTCTCTAAAATGGAACCCTAGGTTGAACCGACGCCTACTGTTCCCTCGACGGGGAACGCGTCCTCACCTACACCTCTCAGGAGAATTTACTTGTCGCCAACCGGCTCCTCCGGTTGGACTTTTGCCCAGTAGTCCTTCGCCAGGTGCCCAGCTGTCCTTCGCCAGGTCTTCGTATCCTGGCATTCCTTCGTCAGATGCCTAGCAGTCCTTTGCTAGGGCTTCGTATCCTGGCATTCCTTCGATAGGTGCCTAGCTGTCCTTCGCTAGGGCTTTGTATCCTGGCAGTCCTTCGCCAGGTGCCTAGCAGTCCTTCGCTAGGTCTTCGACTCCTAGCAGCCCTTCGCTAGGTGCCCAGCAGCCCTTCGCTAGGTCTTAGGTTCCGATGCCTAGCAGTCCTTCGCTAGGTGCCTAGCAGTCCTTCGCTAGGACTTCAATCTGCACACTCAAGTAACATGTTAGATAAACAATAATACTTAACTTTGAACCCTTTGCCAATATCAAAACAAGGTTCGATATGGTGCTTCCTGCACCAACAATTATTAGTACGAATAGTCCTTAGACCTGAAATCATTATGGTTCCCTACATAAGAAGTTATGTACTTTGGTATTGTCAAACATCACTCGTAACAGGGTGAACTATAAAGGCGATTAATGGGTATGCAACAAATTATGTAGAGGGATATGAGTGATGTCGATGGGATCTATCCCTCCCATATGACGGAAGTGATATCTATGGACCCCTTGATCAAGTAAGACTACTAAATGCATGGTCATGCTCAAATGAGTCAAAATGAGATATTGGACTCATTTACTTGAGTGAGTCTAATTAGGCATCAAGAAACACAAAGATTGAGTAAAGGATGACATGGTCTATACCTTATTAATCAATCTAGATATCAAGGATTGAATGGCAAAGTCATGTATTATAATAGTCATGGAAAAGTTATGTCAGATCTCGACATTCTCGTCACTTGGGTAACAATGATGCATTGCTAGATGTCGCTCATTGTTTATCTATCTAAAGTGGTTTAGATACATTGTCAATGTTACGAAATCCTATTGGGTCACATACAATGGACATGATGTCTTCGAGATAAATTGAGTTTAGTTCGACTAAATTGTAATTCAAAATTGAATTAATTATGTTAGACTTGAATGAATCCAATTGAGTTGAGGGATTGAGTTTAATCCGAGTTAGACTCTTTTAGATTAGACTCAACCACTTAAGAATGAATAATATTCATTAAAAGGTTAATGAATATTATTATTAGAGGAAAAAAAGATGAAAAATACCAAATTGAACTATTCTCTTTATTGGATGAAGAGAAGATGGGAAAACTGGTATTCATTGTGTTTTGTTGGCATTCATACTAGGTAAACTCAAGGGACAAAAACCCTTAGTATTCATTGGATGACTATAAAAGTGTCTCTTGTCATGAGAAAAAAGTATTCATTGTTTTTCTTCCTCCTTCCTCTCCCTCTTGGCCAAAATCCCCTCTTGGTGGAGGATTTTTGGTGTTCTGTGAACCATCCCAAGTTGCTAGCACAAATATGATTGTTCTTCTCCGAGGCGTAGATCATGATCGTGTGAATACTACAAGAGGCACGAACACTTGAACATGCAAGAGATCCGACGAACCGAGGATGAGCGGGATAACTGATGGGCACACACTAAAGGTATGACCCTTAGTTAGGTAGATCAAACTTCGTACGAGTTTTTCTTTCGCATAGATCGCTCGAGGAATCTTATTGTCCACTGTGTATGTTATTGTTTTTTTGCATAGAGATCCCTACATATAGAGCAGTGGATTCTAGTTCAGTATTGATGGGAAACGATGCGTCTTGTAGAATTATTATCATAGGGAATATCAAAATCAAAATATTTGATAATGTGATCAGAACTTTATATGATGTTAGACATATACCAGATGTAAGGAAGAATTTGTTCTCACTAAGCACACTGAATGATATTGATTGCACTTACAAATCAGTGAACAGGATGATAAAGGTCAGCCAGGGAGCTCTAACAATAATGAAAGAACAAAAATTAGCAAGGAATATCTACAAGTTGATAGGAAGTACGGTTATAGGTGGAGTCACATCAGTGGAGTCTGAAACGGATAGTACAGTCTTGTGGCATGTACGGCTAGGGCATATGAGTGAATGTGGGATGTTGGAACATCACACGAGAGATTTGTTTAAAGGCATCAAGATGTGTAAGCTTGAAATATTCAAATTTTATGTTCTTGAGAAACATAGCAAAGTCAATTTAAGATGACAATACATAAGACAAAGGAGATTCTGGATCACTATGTACATACGGATCTCTTAGAACCGGCCAATTTAGCATCACATGTGGGCATTTATATTTTGTGAGTTTTACTGATGATTACTCACAAAATATCTGTTAGGAACTATACTAAAAGCCTTGCATTTTCTGTATGGTCATCCATATTTTGAAAGAGAATCACAATAACACTACACTGATGTGTATTTATATTAGTATATATATAAAAGTCGAATACTGTGCACTGTAGGTAACATGGTGTGTGGTGACACACAAAAGATCGTGTTATCAGTTCCTTGCCTAGTATAAGCAGAGGCTCACAGCCGAGATGGAATTGGACAAACCATCGGGATGGTTGTAGTATAATTAGGTGTGGTTTGTCTTGACTATAGAATTACACTAGTGTGCTTTGTGTGTATTGAGCATGACCAAAACCAGAGGTCATCCAATTAGTACTGACTTAATAATTGGATTGGATCTCGGATTATTATGGAGTACAATCCCTAAATCCCGATATAATAACGGGCACGTATAGTTAATATTTATTTCATTGATTTACCAATGGGCGAGATTTATTCTGTTAAATCGATAGGCCCGGTAAGTTGGAAAATAATAGTAATTATATGGTGTGCCGTTGATTATTGACGGAATTCGTGTTCTGGTGAGTCGAGATGATGATGCCCCCTTGATGAGCTCATAAGGTTCATCATATTAAACCCTGTAGGTGGATTTGATCCAACATGATGATAAGGTTGGTTTGTATTAGTCAAAGAGCCAGAAGTCGATTAATTAAAATTATTAGTAATTTAAATTAATCGACGGGCATTCGATATCTTAAACACGGGGGGATGGATGTGCTCATAATAGGTGGAGCCCATATGTAAATATGGAGGTTGGTGAGGTAATTCAATGAGGATCCTTTAGTGGAATGAGTTTTCATTAATGGATCGAGTTTGGATCCATTAGCAGGCCAAGATCCAACTCCTCCTCATGGTCCCTATCGTAGCCTTATATATACCCCATGGTGGCATGAAACCAAGCCAAGAATTAATCCAAGAGAACACAAGAAAACTCTATGGGTGCGTTTGGTTGAGGGTTATCCTTGATAATCTTGGTTATCCATCCAAGGTTATCAACAAAAACCTTGTTTGGTTTAGATAATCAACGATTCCCAGGTAATGATCGATGCCCGACATGTCAGCAAAAGAGACATGCAACCAGGAATCGCAAAACCTTAGGAAAGCAAGGTTTTTCTTGATTCCCAGGTTATGAAACTTATCTTTCCAAAATTATCCTCTAATATTTACATTTAAGACGAAAATAACAATCATAATTTATCAACTTCCGAAAGCATTATTTGCGACCGACGAATGACAACGGCGGCCGGCGACCACCGCGGGCGGCCGGCGACCACCGCGGGCGGCCGGCGACTGCTGGCGACGGGTCGCCGACGATCGCCGGTCGATCGCCGCCGATCGTAGCCGGTCGCCGGCGACCGGCGGGGATCGACCAGCGACCACCGTTGGGGACCACTGTTGGCGGCGACCACCGTCGGCGGCGACCGCTGCCGATCGGTCGCCGACGATCGCCGGTCGGTCACCGCCGATCATCGCCGGTCGCCGCCGATCGTCGTCGGTCGCCAGCGACCGCCGAGGATCGGCCAGCGACCGACAGGCGATCGGCCGATGACCGACCGGCGACCGGCGACCGACGACGACCGACGGTGACCGACCGACGACCGGCCGACGACCGACGGTGACCGCCGGCGACCGGCCGTGACCGGCCGACGACCGACGGCGACCGGCCGGCGATCGCCGGCGACCGACGACAATCTACGTCGATCGTCGATAGTCGGCGCCGACAGTCGACCGCTGGTGTTTGACACCGACTGCCTACGCCGACACCGACGATCGACGTCGACGCCCTTAAGTCCAAACAAATAAAATTATCTAAACAAATTCTAAAGGGTAATACGGTAAAATATCATATTAGGTTATATACTATTACTTCTAAATAAATAAGATTTTATTTGATTATCTAAATTGAACCAAAAAACTTTAGGTTATGTTTCATTCCCCATAATCTTGGTTATGTGATTACTTGATAATGACATAACCGAGGTTATATATGATAACTTGAACCAAACACATCCTAAGTCTCTCCTCTCCTCTCTCTCTCTCTCCCTCCCTCAATCGGCGCCGACTTCGTAATCGGCGCCGACTTCGTAATCGCCTTTTTTGCATCAATCGGCGCCGACTTTCGTAATCGCCTTTTTTGCATCAATCGGCGCCGACTTCATGCTTGGAGGATCAAGCTTGCATGAAACTTGTTCAAGCTTGGGAAATACGCAACCTCTCTCTCTCTCTCTCTCAATCGGCGCCGACTTCGTAATCGCCTTTTTTGCATCAATCGGCGCCGACTTCATGCTTGGAGGATCAAGCTTGCATGAAACTTGTTCAAGCTTGGGAAATACGCAACTTGTACGGGCTTGGAGGATCAAGCTTGTATGCACCTTGTTCGAGTTTGGAGGAGAGCAAGTGGCCTATGCAACTTGTATTGGCGGCGAGTGCAGTTTCGGTGACACTGCATGCATGCGATTTTCTCCACAGGAATTGTGCAATTTTGGTGGAGAAAATTGCTCAGGGAAGAGATGAGATGTTGCTCACGTTTCTGATCAAATTGCTCACGCAATTCTTGGAGAGGGATAGTTGCGTATGCAACTTCTCCAAGGAGAAACTAAGGGAGCAATTCTTGGAGAAGGATAATTGCGAATGCAATTTTCTCCAAGGAGAAACCAAGGGAGCAGTAGCCGCGTGCTCCAAGGGAGCAGCCAAGTTGTTGTCGGCTCGGGTGCCAACGGTGGAGGAAAGGAGTAGTAGGGTTTGTGTTTGGATTATCTTCTTCCTTGGAGTGGCCGGCGGCATCCCTTTGGTTAGGGATTGGTTGGCGCAAGGAGAAGGGATCGACTTCGTGACTACGGTTCTTGGTAGATCGTCGCCCACATGACGTTTAAGAGGGAAGGGTCTTACGGTAGAAGATCGTAAAGTAACGGAAGGTATATACTCTTCCTTGGCTCCTTATTTCGTCTCGTCATTTTATGTGTAATTAATTAATTATTGTAGTTGTGATTATTTGTTAATCATGTTGATAATTAATTAATTGGACCCCGATTATAAACACAAAAATTGGCGATCCACTCGTTCCGCGGTCGTTTGGTTAGGAGAATTACAAGGTACGATCTTTGTGATTGGCCAAGTTGTAATTCATACCGAAAGATACGATGACGAGATGGTCGTTGGGAGACTGGTCTCCATTCGGATTAATTTTTAATCCATAGACATGGAGAGGTGTCTTAAGGACGACCAAGTATTCGCTTAGGAAACCCACCAAGTCATACCCAACAATATCTGGGTATACATCATGCATTACAAGTCGAAAACTTTTACGAAATTTAAACTATGGAAAATTGAAGTGGAGAACTAGACTGAAAGGATGATCAAATGTATAAAGTCAAATAATATGACTGAGTACACGGATTCAAAGTTTTAGGAATTTTGTGAGCAGTATAAGATAATGAGGCATTTCCTAGTTCGTATGACACCTCAACAGAATAGTGTTGTAGAAAGGTTGAACAGGACAATCATTGAAAGGTAAGATGTCTCAGGCTGAATGCAAGGTTAGTAAATAATTTCTGAGTAGAAGGCATAAATATGACATATTATCTCATTAATAGATCATCAAAGACAACACTGAAGATAAAGTATCAGAGGAAATATAGACAGGGAATCCAATAGATTACTTTTATCTTTGAGTTTTTGGATGTCCAGCCTATATGCACATATCTAGTTAAGAAAGATTAAAGCCGAATGCGAAGTCAAAATAATGTATTTTTTGGGGTATTAGAAAGGAGTTAAAAGCTTCAAGCTTTAGGATCCTAAGGCAAACAAGGTAGTGATCAGCAGAGATGTGGTGTTTGACAAGAAGGTCATGTTAGAGCTTACTCAAGATGAAGGAAAAGTAATACCACACAACAACAAGGGGAAAGATGTTGTGAAGGTGGAGCTAGAGACTCCTGACTCCGATGATTCTAGCTCAGAGCACATAGAGCATCACACTATAGCTGGTGGTAAAATGAGACGAGTCATAAAACTACCCACCGGATACAAATTCGAGGACTTGGTGTCTTATGCACTCATTACCAATAGCAGAAACCCTACATCTTTTCAGGAGGTGGTACACAGTTCTGAGAAGAATAAGTAGATGGGTGCTATGGCGGAGGAGATAGAGTCGCTGCATGAGAACCCAACGTGGGATTTAATAGAGCTTCTTGAGGGAAAACAAGATATAAAGTGCAAGTGGTTGTTGCAAAGAAGGAGAAAGATGTCGACAAATTGAAGAGATTGCTGAGCAAGAAATTTGATATGAAAGATTTGAACGAGACTAAACAAATTCTTGGGATAAAGATTCACAAGGACTGAATACATTTAACTTGAAGAATGCAAAGTCGATGAGCGCCCCCTAGCGCATCACTTCAAGTTGTCTGATACACAGTGCCAATGATAGATGAGGAGATCCAAGAGATGTCAAATGTTCCTTATTCCAATGCAATTGGTTGTCTGATATATGTCAAGGTTTATGCAAGACTAGATTTGGCAAGTAGTTAGTATGGTGAGTAAATTTCTCACAAATCCCTATCGAACACATTGAGATGCAGTGAAGTGGATTTTTAAATACTTGACAAATACAATTGATTATGTCATCATGTTCAGTAGACAATCGAAAGATTCTTTAGTTGCTAGATACGTACAGACTATGCAAGAGATTTTGATAATAAGAGGTCTACTACAGGATACACATCACCATGGTGGGAGGGCCTATTTGTTGGAAGTCTATGATTCAATCTATGGTTGCATTGTCTACTACGGAGTCAGAGTACATGGCAGCAGTTAAAGCAACGAAGAAAGTTTTATGGCTTACAAGGCTGGCCATAGAACTGGACATTCAGCAAGGTGGAGTCAAGTTATTATGTAATATTCAGAGTACTATCTATTTGGTGAAGAATCAAGTGTATCATGCGAGAACCAAGCACATTGATGTGAGGTTTCACAAGATTAGAGAGCTAATTTCTTTTAAGGGAATTCAACTTGGGAAGGTTCACACTGTAGACAATGTTGCAGACAGGTTTATGAAGTCAGTGGTAGCAGAAAAGTCAAGCATTGCTTGATCTTTATCCATGTCTCTAGATGTAGAGGAAGAAATCCCAAATCCAGAGATCTAGGCCGTCGAGTTTTGCTCAAATACTCATGTTCTTCGAAAGAGTGAATATTCGCCAAGGTGGATATTATTGACAGGTAGCTCATATTTGTGTGAAGATCAATATGAGGGACGTCACGAAAGAAATTTTTTAAAGATTTTTCATAACAAAATTTTGTAATGATTTTTCATAACAGAATTCTATTACGATTTTTCGTAATAGAATTTCTATTACGATTTTTTGTAACAGAAATCTATTACGATTTTTTTTCGGTTCTGAATGCTAGGATTTGGGTACTATTTATAGAGATCATTGTAAACCTATTGAAGTATTAAGAGAATAATGTGTGTAGAGAAATTCTAATAAGGCTTCGGTCCTTTTGTGGAATATACACGCCACTGAACCACGGTAAATCTTCTTCTTCTTCTTCTTGTTCTTTTTCTTTCTCGTGTTTGCTCTTTCTTATGTGTCTTTATCTTGTTGGTCCATGTGATCTCTTTCTCTAGTCCTCTTCTGCAATAGAGGTTGAGAGATGTTGCCCTCTGTTTTATGCAACAAGATCTAAGTCGGGTTCGCAAGAATAGTGGCAGCAGTCATCGCGGACTCCATTGTGGAATGCCCGTTTCGGCTATTTCGTGTCCGTTTTGATGAACCATGATCAAGATAAGTAGCCTAATGTGAACACATGGCGTGAGAGAGTTGTGTGGCATTACTGGCCGTGCTGGAATACTAAGGTTAGCTCAGTAAGGAGAGTCCCCGAGACCAACCCAGGAGAAGGTCCCCGAGACCAACTTAGGAAGGAGAGTCCCCGAGACCAACCCAGGAAGGAGAGTCCCTGAGACCAACTCGCGAGAGTGGAGCCCAAAGAACAGCTCAGGAAGGAGAAAATAGATTGGGAGAAACTTACTATTGGCTATGATAATGGCACACTCGAAACCAACATTTCGACGATAGTTTCGAGCACCTCCTCCCCGAAATAGGAAAGCTGGCAGGTAGTTAAGGCTTGTAACGCATGATAATCATAGACTTAATGTGCGTGGTAGCCGTTACCGACATCCCTCAGAGGATAACAGCTGTCGAACAACCATGGCATTAAATGTGGGAGTAACGGAGGCGGTTACTGGGATGTGGAGGCACTCATAGGACTGACATCAAGTATATAAGGTACTTCGGCCCCCAGGTAAAAGGGATCTCTCTCTCTCTCTGGCAAACTCTGATATTCTTATTTTCCTCACTCCTTCTCCCTACTAGAAGAATTTCTGACTTGAGCGTCGGAGAGAGCTCCACTGGAACTCCTTCCGGTGTATCCCCTTAATGCTCGTGTTAATCTCGTAGGTGTCCTCTCTCTCGTCGTCACTCTAGGTTGTGCCATGGTAACTTGTTGTCCCCATCATTTGCTTCCGGAACAAGTTTGGCGTCGTTTGTGGGAATCTTAGCCAAATCACTAGAAGGAACACTATGATGGCGAAACCGGAAGATCAACCCATCATTTTGACACGGGAGAAATTGGACCACTTAATCGCTGACGTCGTTCAAGAAGCACTGGAGAAACACCAATTGAGCAAGTCATATCTCAACGAGCAGAGCCGATGCAGGTCGACGACCCGAGAGTGTTTGCCTCGTATGCTCGAAATCGAAGATCCATCTCGCCACTAGGGGTGCCTGTAAATGTAGCCCCAGGACACCATCGAGACTCCATGGGAGAGATGGAGAAAGTGCATTCTGCTGCCTCCAGCATTTTGCAGCGTGAAGAAGGACAAGGGAAGAGCGAGCCTACAAAGGGTCTCCCGAAGTACATATCTTCACCTTTTACTCGGGACATTGTAGATGATCTCATGCCCAAGCAATTCCATGATTCGGGAATTACTGATTATGATGAAAAATGAATCCCGATGACCACATTTGCAAGTTCAAAAATGCGGCCCTACTGCACCAATATGCAGATGGTGTGAAGTGCCGAGTGTTTTTGAACACGTTGTCAAGAGTGGCACAGAGATGGTTTCAGAGATTGTTGCAAGATTCTATAAACTCCTTTCTAGAGTTTAAAACTATTTTCCTATATCACTTTGCCAACAGTCGACGATATCAAAAGACGACATTGAATCTTTTCGCCCTAAAGCAGAAAAGCAAAGAGTCGTTAAAAGATTACATCCGATGATTCAATCGTGTGACGCAGGATGTGTCAAGTGCCACTTTAGAGATCCTCGTCAGTGCCTTCATGCAAGGACTCACTGAAGGAGATTTCTTCCGGACTAGTGAAGAAACCACCGAACAGTTTCGATGATTTATTAGGATGGTCAGTCAAGCACGTTAATGTGGAGGAAGTGTAGCATGCCCGCCGAAAGGATTCATCAAGAACCCCTATCCAAATCTTGATACGATCCGAGAAGAGGGAACCACCCGCTCCTGCCCGAGCAAAGAATCCTCGCTTCGGCAAAGGTCACTAGGACGATAGGAAGAAGCTAGTGGAAACAGTAGACACCAAGGAACCTGCACCGCCGGAAAAGTACTGCGACTTTCATGGCAGTACCACCCACTCCACTGAGGAATGCTACACTCTGAAGAGGAGGAGATCCAAGGACGCAGACACCAAGCCACGCAAGAAGTGGAGCAACTCAGGGTATCAACGAAGGTCCCCTCGCCGAAGCCATTCTCTCATCGACGGCAATTGGGGGAGGATGGACCCAGTAGGATGTCTCGAGCGCCTTCGAGAGGAAGAACCCAGGAGGCGGTACCCCACCGATCTATTTCCCCAGAGCAAGATCTCAAGAAAGGCAAGGCTTCGACTTGGGGACCTCCGTCAGGCCATGTTGGAATGATCTCAGGAGGTCCAACCGGTGGGGGGGGGGGGATTCCCACTGGGCAAGGAAGGCTTATACGCGTAGGTTGGAAAACTATGCCATCAGGACGAGTAAGGAGAAACTCCAAGGACCTGTCATCTCCTTCGGGCCTGACGATCTAGAGAATGTTGAAGCTTCTCATGAAGATGCACTAGTAATTCTTACCCGCATAACCAATTATGAGGTTAAACACATTTTCGTAGATATAGGAAGCTCTATTAATATCCTGCATAAGGTAGCACTGGATCAGATGCAGGTGGAGGAAGGTGAGCTATGCCCTGTCTCCATGCCACTATTCTGCATCATTGGGCATCGGATATAGCCGATGGGACAGATCTCATTGTCCCTATCGCTTGGGGATGACATCTTACAGAGGACGAGAACTCCTTTCATGATAGTGGATGCCCCATCATCGTGCAAAGCCATTATAGGGAGACCGACCCTCAGCTTATTCCAAGCGGTGGTCTCGGTCTATCACCAGATGATTAAATTCTCAATGGGGGGATCAGGTGGCTGAAGTTAAAGGAGATCAACTGGCTTCCCAGCAATGTTACAGCGAGGAAGTTAGAATAGAATCTCACAAGAGCTCGAAGGCTCATGAGAGCTTGTATATCGACTTGGCTAATCCCCAGGAGAGAGAAGGAGCCAAGGAAGAGTGCAGGGAGGTCGAAAGTGAGGAAGTACATATTCATCCCCAGAAGTCAGGAGAAATTACAAGAATTGCTACAGATCTTAGCCTTGAGCTCTTAAACAAGTTGGTGAATTGTCTAGTCGGTCATCGGGATGTGTTCGCGTGGGTCGCCGATGAGATCAAAGGAGTTCCTCCCACCCTGGCCATACACCGACTACACATCACTCCAGGAGCCCGACTAGTAAAGTAAAGACGAAGACACTTTGCCCCAGAACAAGACCAGATAATCAGAGAGAAGGTGACAAAGTTGTTAAAGGTCGGGCACATTCGAGAAGTCTAATTCCCAACCTAGCTAGCAATTGTTGTATTGGTCCCTAAGCCCAAGAGTTAATGACGGGTTTGTATTGATTTTCGAGACTTAAAAAAAGCCTGCCCTAGAGACTATTATCCATTGCCTCGCATAAATCAGCTGGTAGATTTTGTTGATGCAGTCTGACTGATGGACCCAAAAGAGCTGTCATGAATGTGGATCTCAAATTTAGATATTTATAAGCTAGAAACCCTTTTTGTAATCAATGAATAAAAGCGTAGTAAAGGGGCCACAGGTCGTATTTTCCTAGGGCTAGTTGAGGTTGTGTGATTCGAGCTTGAATTTTTGTGTCGTTAATATTTTTGGGTTTCAAATAAAGTCTGGGATTCGGTTTCAATCAAGTATGAAAACTCAATGAAAAGAAGGAAATTTAACTAAGCAACTTAACTAGGTAATAGCAATTAAGGATTCAATAAATGAACATTCAAATCAACTAAAGCACAAACCGATTTTGTAAAACAAATCTAATATAAAATGCAAAACAAATGCTAAGCAAATGAAACAACTCCGTGGCTAAATTCTTGATTGAACTAGTGCAAGACTTACTTCAGCAATCGAATTTTAAGCAAACAACATAAGCTACAAAATTTAAAAGCAAACAATGCAGACATGAATAAGAAAATTCAGACTTAGACAACCGAAAGACTAACTGATTTCAAACCCTTAGCTCACTCACAATTGCAGGTAACTTGACAACAATCAATTCAGTAGTTTAAACTTGATACAAAGTGGAAAAGAAAATGAATCAAACTTGATACACAAGGGAAAGAGCTTATGTGCCAATTCTGATATAGAGTACCAAAGTTAACACTAACAATTCTGAAATGAAACCAATCAAATAAGCTTGGAAGACAAACTATCAAGGAAGAACTTTGAAGAAATGAATGGGTACAATTCAGACCAAGTATGGATAGATTCAGAAATGATTTAAATGCAGAATTTGAAGGCAAGAATTCAGAATATGGAATTCAGAAATGCAGAAACGATGACTACAGAAATGAAACTTCGAACCAAAAGCAAAACAAACCGAGCAACTGAAAACGAATACGCAAAACCAATGTTTGGAAAAGATTAATAAGAACTAATGTAACTTGACTTAAATTCAGAAACACGAAACTGAAAATTTGCAGATCCTAACTTGATACTCAAGCTGAAACTGGTAACATGAACTGATACGCAGCAATTACACTATGAAATAAACTGCAATTAGAAGGTATTTGTTCACTAAACAAGCTTCCTAATTATCTACTTGCAGAATTTAACCCTAATTAACAAAGAAACAATTCAGAAACTGAAACTTAAGCAACTGATACAAGATTCAGAAACAAAACAGACTGCAGAGTTGAAATTACAGCTAAACAAAAAGGAATTGCATTAAAAACTAAGCCTCGATTATTCCCTTGTCTCAAAACCTCCTTGCCGTCACACAAGAGCAAGCCAATAACCCCTTCAACTCGCAAATCACTGGGAAAATAGCTCCAATTTCAGATCTGCTCACAATCTGCATACAGCTGGAAAATCCAATCCGATCTCTTTGATCTGGCGATGAAAGAATTCTATGAAGCTTTGGTGATGAACAGAGTGTATCAGAAGACCCTTCAGATAGCTCCGATTGAAGAGATCAGCACACGATCGCGATCAAGTTGATCAAATCACAGAAACTGACGAAACCCTCAATCAGCCCCTGTTCCGATGCAAATTCGAGCTTGAATCTCCACGGAAACCTCCTCCCGATGATCCAAATCTTGTTCCAAGGTTGTGATCGAGATGGCCACGCCTTCAGATGGAGAAATCTACGAACGGAATGAAGAACTGCTGAAGAAAAATGAAGAACTAAGCTACGGATGGCGAAGATGCGACGCAGAGATCGGAAGCAGAGTCCGTTTAAGTAGTTAAACAGTGGACGGCTGAAATCCTTCCAATTCCATCCAACGGCTGATCTTCATCTGATTTGAATCAAACTTTCCCGATCTTGATCAAGGGTCAGGATCTATCTCTCAGTGGCTCGGATCTTCCAGATTTGCAACGGATGGTTCAGATCACCTTAATCATTAAATGGACGGTCTAGATCCTCCTGAGCTTGATCTGACGGCCACATGATCTCTGATTTGGATGAAACATTCAGATCTTGATCCAAGTGCTTGATTAACCTTAATCCCAGCTCGGATTGCTCAGAAGTTCTCGGATAGCCTAGATCTAACCATTTTTACATCGGACGGTCCATATTCGTCGATGCTTGATCACTTGATCCAGTCCACTTTTGACTCAACATTTGACCCAACATGACCTAGGTCCATGATCCTTCCAAGCCTACAAAAGTAGATCAACAATTTAGTGACAAAATAATTCAAATATATCAAAATTTGTAATGAGATCCAAAATGAATGTAAATCCTAGAACCTAGGGTAAATCCACAATTATGCAAGTAAAATATGAGTCAAAAATAGATCCCAAAACCTTAAATAATCAACAAAATGATACTTATCAACTCCCCCACACTTAAGATTGAGCGTCTCGCGTAAAGTACTAAATATGTATCCCCTAGCTTTTCTCAAACATAAGTAGAAAAATTGAAAAGAAATTACCTAGGGTTATTAATTCTCAAAAATCTAAGCTCTATGGATTAGTATCTCGTCCATAAATCAACAACTTAGCAATTTCAACCTTCATGATTCATTGAGATGAATTTACTCACTAAGCCTTTCAAGGGAAGTTGTGTTGGTGCAGTTTGCACTAACGGTCAAACTCGGGTTTTGATGT